>JALMQS010000153.1:15474978-15813554 GCA_024734495.1 Forficula auricularia | reverse complement strand
AGTAGAGTTTGGGACACAAACAAAAGGAACAATTCCCAAAATCCAAACTTTTTATCTTTCAACGCCTTCAAAATGGGGGGAGGGTCAAAAATGCAATTCAGAAACGAGCCGTCAGGCTAATTGACGATTCTACCCTCACCGACTCCCTCGACTCGCTGGCTCATCGAAGAGATGTCTCCGCCCTTTCCCTTTTCTATAGAGTCAAACCTTTGAAACTAAAGTCTCTAACAAATAAATTATATATATATAGAGGGCAATCTTACTGATTTCCCTTTATGTTATTTAATTTTATTCCAAACCTATCGAAAATCAAATTTACGTGTATATTGTATATGCATAGGGATTCAGGTTGGCAGAGTGGTTAAAGAGCATGCCTTCTAATCAAGCTAGTGGGGATTCAAGCCCAATTCACGGCAAATATTTGACCGGCTATAATCTGATTCCTTCAGGGGAAGGAAATGGAAAACCACCCCTGTGAAAAATTTTCCCGAAAAATTACAATGGAGAGGATACTCTCTGGCACTTGTAGAAGAAGAAGATATGTGCATACGAAAGAATGATTATGTTTGGCTAGCAAACAAATTTATATATTGAAAAACTAGCACATAAAGATGACGGTAAGTCACAGAGAAACGAAATTGGAAAATAAAGTTTGGTATGGCAAGAAGGTGTAGGTACACCATTTTCTTGTCCAAATCAGTGAAACAGTACCGCTTTATTTTTTGGTTTCTACAATTTTCTCGAAAATTACATTAACGATTTTATTTTATTTGTAGTAGTATAGTGAACAAGATAGAAAAGTGACGAAACTCAAAAATGTATAATTTGAAGTTAATATCATATTGAGTTGCAGCAAATTTGACATAATCGCAGGGACATAAGCCTATCTCAAATATGTACTTACTGCTAGAGAAATAGTTGGGTCTAGTAACCTCTGTACAATGACTATATAACAACACTGGGGGAAAAGGCTCTATTTTGCCTTCTACTTTCTTCAAATTAGATTTAGAATTGGATAGAGAATTAGTAATTTTTCGTATTTTTTAAATTTAACACACTATTATATATCTCGAGGGTGTGAGCTAACTGCCGGAAAGCAAGTTGGTTCTCAGGTTCGACTCCTGGAGGGATGAATCCCCTCTGATATCGCAATTTAATAATATTTCTATTAATATCTTAGATTCTGTCCTTAAAATTAAATTCTTTCTAGTTTAAAATTGATTTGATAATCTGAACCCGAGCTCATTTTTGAAAAACATTCCAACTCTTTTCAAAAATAAGATGCTCAAATCTTTACTTTTATATTAAAATAGCAGGACTTGTATGAAAAACTTTTTTTCATTTTAAGCTAAATTTTTTAATTTCCGTTATATATTAATGGAGTGAAAGATTTCTATGCTTACATCAAATATTGCGATTCAGAGGGAGTTTTTTGTCTCGAGGGTGTGAGCTAACTGCCCGGAAAGCAAGTTGGTTCTCAGGTTCGACTCCTGGGGGGATGAATCCCCTCTGATATCGCAATTTAATAATATTTCTATTAATATCTTAGATTCTGTCCTTAAAATTAAATTCTTTTTATTGTAAGAGTTCGTGGCTGTGATGAAACTATACTAGATGAAGGAGGAGGTATCAGCCAAAGATGGAATCACTGGGTTCAATAAAACACCTTTAATGAGACGTTTCGGCCTAAATTTTATTTGGCCATCTTCAGTCAATTAGGAGTTATACACAAAATGCGGTACACATATGTGATCGAACCAAGCCTTGTCAAAAATAAAAATTCGCATGAAGCTAAAAGAAATTTTATTTTTGACAAGGCTTGGTTCGATCACATATGTGTACCGCATTTTGTGTATAACTCTAATTGACTGAAGATGGCCAAATAAAATTTAGGCCGAAACGTCTCATTAAAGGTGTTTTATTGAACCCAGTGATTCCATCTTTGGCTGATACCTCCTCCTTCATCTAGTTTAAATTCTTTTTATTATATACTATATTATATATTGGAAAAGAGCTGTAAAACCTGTTGGTCGGTTATTTTGATTAAAAAAATTGATCGATATCACAACGTTTTGGTCTATGCAAAATTATTTTAGAGTAATCATAAGAGATGTTAATTATTTTTCAAAATGTCTGAATTATTACTAAGTTAAAAAATGTATGTACGCCAAAAAACCAATTAAAGTATTAAATTTAAGTAACTTGTTAATCGGGTATCCGAATAAGTGGTTTTTGGTTTCATAAAACAACCCAGATCATCCGGAACTGCTTGATCAAAAAACTTTTCTGGTGGCCAGGACTAGTTGAGAATCATTATTTTCTATTGTAACCTAAATAGATAAATAATATTTTCCTGAAAGATCATGAAATTAACCAAATAAAAAAAATACTTGACAGGTTGATTTTGGTTTAAACATATTATTGTGAAATATGATCCTCATTTTAATTGATATTTTTCGAGTTTCGCACGCATAAAGCGTTTAACATAATGACACCAATTATGTGGCCGGAGGGTAGAGAGAAAATACTCTATAGGCGGAAAATTGGAAATTCATTCAAATGGAGGTTCACTCTTGCGGAAATCTCATTTCTAGTTTACAAAAATCCATATCCATAGCTATCGGTGAACTTTTTGCAATTAAATCTGATAGTTTAAGTATAAATCCTAATAATCATATATTAATTAATAAATTTAAAAAAACATGGTGTATATACTACTGGACTCTCCCTTACAATCTTCTTTCTTTGAAATCATTCTCCCAATTTTTCTTTTTTTCCAAATAAAAAGGCTAGATCTAAATACCCTGATAGCACGCTCGCTCTAGAGTCTAGAAGATGTCTATCTACTCTTATTTTCTTTAAGATGTCTAGATGATATCTTGGTGTCTAGTTTCTAGAACACATCTTTCAGGGAGATCGTGCTAACAGGGTAGTTACTTCGAGTGGACGAATTTGTATAAAAATCATGCTGTATATTTTCTAGCTGATTTACAGTTTTTCTCTACGATATATCATTGCTAAGATATAGTCATTTTACATGATATTTTACAACACGCCTAATGAATTATATTTCTCAAATGAATTCTAACGTTAAAAACTGTTTTTAATAGCAAAACATTGATTATTAAAATAATTTTAACGATATTTTTGCCACACATCTAATCAACTCCCGTCCCTTAATTTTAATCTGAATAATTTTTTTTCTAAATGAACATATGATACTTTTGATAAGATTCCAAAATAAAAAATCACTCTTTCGCGGTTAAATTGCAAAAGTGCCGGACCACTTTTATTCGGCAATACGTTTGTCCCCATGACTTCAAGGAACTGGAACTCTCTCCCGGCCTCCATCTTTCCCAGCACTTATAATCTTCAAACCTTCAAAACCCGAGTGCACAAACACCTACGCCTCCACCCTCTCACTTGATCAACTTTCCCTTCTCTTCGGTAATGCAAGGGTCTTTCGAGATCCATAGGGGCTGAATCTTACTGGTGCGTGCCTACTTCTTGCATTCAATTGCATTAAAAAAAAATCGATAAAACGGTTTTTTGAGAAAAAAAAGCGAAAATTTAAAGATATAATTCATATAATTGAAATGATTTTAACCGAGGGGTGAACCGCGACCTAATATCGTGTACACTTGCTTCCACTTCCATTTCCAATTAGAAGACAGTAGATGAATGGGCATTATCTAATGAATTCCAAAATAATTCCACATAATTCCAAAGACTTGTAAACCTAATTCAAATCGCGGTTCACCCCTCGAGTTTAACAAAAAGCTTGTTTTACTCCATCTACCCGATCTCTTACTTAACTTTCCAATTTAGATTCTCTGCAATCTACCGTCTGAGGAATCAAGAGCAGGAGGTAACAGACAACACGGACAGGTCATCTGATCTTTGGGCACTTTTTGCTCAATCAGATTCACAAAACCAGTTAATTTTTTATTTTATTTTTAATAGGATATCTTTCTTTGAAGACTATAGTTTACTTTCGCCTTGAATTAGCGAAATGAAAGTAAATATTAAAAAATTTGAGATAGAAGTTCCCAAATTGGGAATACCATGAGAGATAAATGCAATACAAGTACATATATAATAATATATAGAAAATCAGCCCAGTATAAGTGAAAATTCGATTCCAATATTTTACAGATAAAACCATCAGTTAGAGAATACAAATACTATAACCATCCATTTAATCATTCGAATGGAGGAGACTGGATGCGTCAACACAGTCCCAGGACTGTATACTCTATGATGAGGATTATTTATAAATTAAAAAGAAACCTTATGCTTCACTGAGATTAGACCACGATAAAGATCAAAATAATTTTTTAATTCGATTTCTATTGACTTTCTAATTTGTTTGTTCAAAAGCTCTAACAGGAAAATAAAGTGAATAGATACGTAAGCAATGTAATATTAAATAACAAATAAACAGAATTGGAAAACTATGAATTTGTTAATCTAGAATCTCGCAACTAAATATATTTCCTGATATAATTTTAAGTTTGTGTCTTATTTAGTTTACGAGACACAATGATCGTACAACGGACAGACATACATTCAAGTAGACAGATATTGCAGCGACATTAATAGGCTTCCGTTTTACTTTTGCACAAAGCCCTAGAAACATATACTACATTGATCAAAAAGTTCCCGGAAAAACCCCCCGTGTGGCGCTCCCATCGTTCCAATTTGAGTTCTGTTTTTTTGTTAAATTGGTACATCTGTTGTTGGTATTCCCTCTAAATCTTAGCGTCATAGCTTGACATTTGAAAAAGTTACGTAGCCAAGAGTACATCTATCTCTGTGTGTGTTGGCGATTTTTTACAATTTTAGAAATGGATTTAAATTTGCAACAACGAACTTATATTAAATCTTACGTAAAAAAACGGATTTAATTGTGTGCGAACGTTGGAAATGTTGGAAAAGTGTTTCGGCAACGATTCTCTAAAGAAAACGGTCGTTTACCAGTGGCACGAGCGGTTCAAAAGTGGTCGTGAGTCAATCGAAGATGAAGAACGCAGTGGCAGACCATCGACATCGAAAACCGACGAAAACATTGATAAAGTAAAAGAAATGTTGCCAGTAGGCCAGACAGTAAACAAAGAGTATTATTTGGGCGTTATGAGACGTTTGCGTGAAGCAATTCGCCGAAAGAGACCAGAATTGTGGGCAGAAAACTCGTGGATTTTGCACCATGATAACGCACCGTCGCACAGTGCCATCATTATTCGAAATTTTATGGCGAAAAATGCAACAAATCCCATCCAACAGCCACCGAATTCACCTGATTTGGCTCCCTGTGACTTCTTTCTGTTCAATCCAGTTAAAAAACCATTACGGGGAACGTGTTTCAGCAGTCGAGAGGAAGTAATGGAAAAATCGCAGGAAGCACTGATGGACATACCGAAAACCGAATATAAAAAATGTTTCAAGGATTGGATCAAGCGCTGGCATAAGTGGGTTGCAGTCGATGGGGATTACTTTGAAAGGGACAATATAGATTTAGATGAATAAACTTGTATTTTTAATTTTCTAAATAAATTCCGGGAACTTTTTGATCAAGGGAGTATATACATATATATATATATATATATCTATGTGTGTGTAGAATATTTATTTACCAGAAGACATATTCTTCTTTTTGATTTAATTTAATACATTCAACAAATTTTGTTTTTCCGAGAGTAGCAGAGTTGTTGATTCATAAAGAGAAATCCTCTGCTTGATGCAAATAAATAAATGTATATCAAATATAAATATGCATATTTATGTAAAGAATTGAGTATCTATTTGAGAAAGAAAGATTGAATTTTTTCTCAAAATCAACTTGTGATATGAATCAATTAATTTTAAGAACATGAATTTAGGTCATTTATCATTGGAGGTGAGTGTCTCAAGGGTCTGGACTAGTTGCCCGGAAAGCATACTAGTGCTTGGGTTCGACTCCCGAGGGGACAAAACCCTCCTACATGCAATATAAACTTATCTATTAATATCTTTGATAAATGACCTAAATTCATGTTCTTAAAATTAATTGATTCATATCACAAGTTGATTTTGAGAAAAAATTCAATCTTTCTTTCTCAAATAGATACTCAATTCTTTACATAAATCTGCCTTCGCATTGGTCCGATGCTGAATCTTTATTTCAGTTAAGCATTAATTTTTACTATTCCAATCAAGTTGAATGGAGTGAAAATGAGTGGCTTTCGTTATATATTGCATGTTTGGAGGTGAGTGTCTCAAGGGTCTGGACTAGTTGCCCGGAAAGCATACTAGTGCTTGGGTTCGACTCCCGAGGGGACAAAACCCTCCTACATGCAATATAAACTTATCTATTAATATCTTTGATAAATGACCTAAATTCATGTTCTTAAAAATAAATATGCATATTTATCATTTATTTGTTTAAAACTATAGTTTTGTTGACCTTTATCATTTTCAATTAAAAAGTGCCTGGAGCACCGGGCAATAGTCGGTAACTTTTTGCCTCTATGCTAGATAGCTTAAGTTTCAAATTTCAAGGCTCTGCGACTTACCGAAGACGAGATATGAACGATTAAAATATTTATTTTACGACACTCCTAATTTACACCCCCTTTATTCCAATGAATGACTGTTTGTCTATTCATGATTAAATAAACTAATTGAGCCGTTTATTTTGAAAATGGCCTAACTCCAGTATTTGTTATTTTGAGATATTTGTATTTATATTTTTATAAATACATATATTTATATATATTTTGATGTATTTAATTTGACGAATTCATAAGGATATTGTACTCCGTTGGCTATGATATTATAAATTTGAAAAGAAGACATCTATGTTTAACTAAATCTGTCATTAACTCATTTTTTTCAAAATTGGAGTTAGGCCACTTTCAAAATAAACGGCTCAATTATAATACTATATAGATAGTGTTTTGAATTTTATCATCCATCTCCGGTTCCTAAAAAATCTGATAATCGAATTACAAATATATAAAATAAAAAGGAACATGCCATATAATATATAAGCTACAATAAAAATATTTTATCTGTTATTTCTCATTCATTTATACATGATTAGTCTAGGTAAATTTGTTTTGTAGTAATAGTAATCAGATCACTGAACAAACTTCTGTTACCTAAATCCAATCGTGTATGTGAAGTCATGAGATATACCAGATAAAATATTTCTAATTAAAAAGACTGATGATAAAGGACAAACCTTCGATACTAAAGTCTCAAACAAATAAATTGTATATATATATATATATATATATATAATATATATATTAGCGTTAGATAAACGCGAAAATTAAAACTTTTTATCAGGTCACTGCCCTATTTTGGTGCAATTGGGACCTGATTCGTTTTGATACTGAACCAAGAGCTGAAAAAAGATAGGACCCAGCCGGGTATGATCCGGCATTCTCTGCGTTAAGCCCGCAAATGCCTTTTCCATTTAAGCGATGGATCCCCGAATAGGTCATATAATCAAATTTTATATATATTCAACTCCTTAGTTCAGGCGCGTATTCAACTATTTTCCTAATAGTATGGTTCTTATAAATTTGCTTTAAAGTCCATCTAAAAGTTTTAACTTTCGCGTTCATCTAACGCTAACATTAAACATTCCAAATAAAATTTATTATTGAATATTCGAACAAAATTCATCTGTTTCGATTCCCCAAAGAATCCGACAGATGGACTTTATAGCAAATTTATAAGAACCATACTATTAGGAAAATAGTTGAATACGCGCCTGAACTAAGGAGTTGAATATATATAAAATTTGATTATATGACCTATTCGGGGATCCATCGCTTAAACGGAAAAGGCATTTGCGGGCTTAACGCAGAGGATGCCGGATCATACCCGGCTGGGTCCTATCTTTTCAACTCTTGGTTCAGTATCAAAACGAATCAGGTCCCAATTGCTACCAAAATAGAGCAGAGGCCTGATAAAAAGTTTTAACTTTCGCGTTCATCTAACGCTAACATTAAAATAATAATAAAACTTGAGTAAGATACGAGGTAGGTTTCACAAAAAAGAAATAAAACCTACCTCGTATCTTACTCAAGTTTTATTATTATATTAAAATGTTTCACCTAGAACCAACACCGAACTCCTTAAAAGTTATTGCTAACATTAAACATTCCAAATAAAATTTATTATTGAATATTCGAACAAAATTCATCTGTTTCGATTCCCCAAAGAATCAGACAGATGCAATTTATAGCATATATATATATATATATATATATATATATATAATCTAAGTGCATCAAGCATAGGACAATCTCATTGATTTCTATAGCAACATATATATTAACGACCTATGCTACTCATGGCATATTTATTTTATTTTCTATCAATTTCGTTGAAATTCCATTCCAATTCATAAATAAACTAACTGTTTATTTGATTGTAATTGGAGGATTATCAAATTGTTCAGCGGAATATCATACGAATTACTGTGGGCTTTTGTTTTAATATGTTTACTTAAGATGTAAAAGGGCAATAGGGGTGTCTGTGCTGTGAGCTGGATGTTCTCTGCGAGGCCAGCCTCTTGCTCTCTGCACATAGACACAATATGTATTGTAATCGAATCCGATCTGTCATTAACAAGCAGCCCTCTGAATCGCCCTTTCCCGCCTCTCTTAAGGCCATTCAATGGAGATAATCAACACTTGGCAGCCAATCGATACTCCTAAATGACATAATAGGTTACTAAACAGCCATTATTTAACTATTCAATTCATCACATTAGTCACTGACAACGCTGACAAGATAATCCCAAGAAACAGCTTTCAATCAACAGAGTAACCCAAGAAAAACATTCTTTTAACTAATTAGCGGACGATTAAAATTGTGCAAATATTTACATACGAGCTTTTCGTGCGTGCCTTTGGTACGCCCCCGAAGCTCGGCCCTCCAGGCTGGTGCCCTGGCGGGCAGCGTCTCGGTCCAAAAATCTTATTCCTCTTAAAAAACCACACTCCAAATGTATACCCGTAAACTACCGAAAATACATCGTCTCTTAAAAGTTTCGCCTCTTTAATTTTTGAGTGGCCTGGGGGGGGGGGGGAGGAACAATTATCAATATATTTAATGTTTCTTAATTTAAAATGAATTGGAGTCTTTCATTTCAAAATTCGAGTTAAAATTAAATTATATTTCAAATTTGCCTGGTTGATTAAAATCGATTGGAGCCATCAGTTTAAAATCCGAGCTGACAATTATATTTCAAATTTGCCTCGTTAATTAATATATATTTAATGTTTCTTAATTTAAAATCTATTGGTGATTTTTCATTTTCATTCGAGTTCAAATGAATACAATATTATCTCGAAACAAAGTCTAAATCAAAAATATATAGTTTTAGTAACAGAAATCAAGATATAAATATTAATGTTACATTGTTCTAATGGCTAGAGCTCATGCCCTTAGTTCAAGAGTTCGTCGGTTCGATTCTAGGCAAGAGGGTAATTTTTTTAGAGAAATTTCTCTAAGCGTTGTTACAAATTAATCTAGACAAATATATATAGTATTCTGAATTCTCTTCTTAAAGCAAACGAGAGGCTAGAAGAACCCAGCTCGCTGGGTGGCCGGAGTAATTAATATAGTGATAGTTCTCTTATAAAACGGTCTAATAAAACCCGATGTTGCTGCTACACGGTCTCTAAAAAACTCATATATTCTGCTGTTTTGGTAAAACATTTTATATTAAAATACTCGCTTAACTCCCGATTTCCTCAATCTAACTTATGGTAAACTAATAATATAACACTTAAACTAATCTTAAACCAACGATTAAGTTAAAGTACATTTCACCCATTGAGGAAATACAATTACCTTAAACTGTGGTTTAAGGTTTGTTTAAGTGTTACCTTACTTTAAGTTTGTTTGGTGAAATCAATCCTAAAAGGACGTTATAAAAACTACATATTTCCTTTTTAACATGTATGTTAGATGAGTTAAATTCTCTCTAAACTATGTACGAACGTAAATGCAAAATTTTTAGTGATTAAGAAATTGTCTAAATAAAAGGATTAATTAGTTTACCCGTTTTTACTTATGTAGAAACGAAAATACACTTCAATAACATTTAATTAAAATAATAAAGAATATTCTTAAAAACAAAACACTCACTGAGTTCGATGAAGTGTGACCACTTGGTAATCAATCATGTGCTGAACTTTGTTTCCGAGGGGTTACATTAACAGGGTGTTAATTTTCACGCATACCTAGTCAACGGACTGGAAATTTTGTCCGTTAAATTACATTTACTATGTATTCCTAACCCTCAATTTACATGATGTTTTCACATATAACAAAGATATAAAATTTTTTCCATTAAGGTAGTTGTTTCGCGACAATACCAGCAAAAAGTTAATGCTAGAGTATATAGAATAGACTCGAAGGATTCATAGTTCATAAGGCCAAAACTTTTTGCTGTTTATGTACCAAATCTAGCGAATCCCGTGCTCGTATGACAAATTTGGCACCATTGTAAGAGATTGAATATTTTTATACATGACATTAAAATGACAGATAAAATGACTGTTAAAATACATTTTAATGGTCGATTTATTAAACAAAAAGTTCGAAATAAACGAGTAAAGGCTGTTGCGGCAATGAATGAGGAAAAAACGTGTGAAATTTGGTTTTGATATTCACACTAGTTTTTGAGCTAGCTCGTCCACAAAAATTTGGTAACGCACAGACCTCTGCACAGACTAACTAACAGACTAGCAGACATTTTGACAAAACAATTATTATTTCGAAAAAAAATAAGAAAAAAAAACGCTTCTTTCATGCACAATTACAATACTTGACCATACACCCTGTATGGTAAATGTAAAAAATGATTACCTATCGCCTCATCCAGAAAAAAAATTAAAATTATATAATTTATAGAGTAAAATAATAATGTTTTCAAAATTTTGTTATTTTTTAACAAATGTAATCAACGCCTACGTTACATCTTATGAAAATTATAATTTTGAAAAAATCTAGCGCATGCATCTTTCGCTGGTTAAATAAATGCGCTGTTGCCAAAATGTTTTTAGTGAGAATTTTTTTTATACATTTTTCATTATTTATTCCTTATTATCTCAGAAACTGTGTTGTAACTATGAATCAAAATTGTCTTAAAATATGTATTGGTTATTGTTTAATGTTGGTTTAGTTTTTTATCAAAATGGTAAGAACGGTTTCTTAATTATAATTAAATATGTATGTAAATTTTCCGATATCCCCTATAGTGCAATGCTAAAGAGCCCGAACAACTTGATTTTTAAAATTAAATATCTCCGGAACTGTATTGTTCATAAAGTTTTGCCACCAATCGATCCACAAGTATTTAAATAATAATATATCTAAATTTCAGAAAAATCCTAAGAAAACGGATTTGGCGGAACAACTAACTACCTTAAATCCAAAATTCATTAAATCGAGGATTTCCTATTTACCATGTTTCTAACCCTCGATTTACTGAATAAATATAAATATATAAAACAGGTTTTGAAAATTTTGTTTATTAAATTGAGGATTTACTGTATATTCTTAAGATTTACGCACTAGTAGAAGTGTATGTTTTCGTTTTAACATGGTTAAAGAAATATGTATATAAAAAAGGTCAAATTGCCGATAGTACCAGAGATTAGATTTCTAAAGAAAACACAAGATATTGTTAAATACTGAAACCAAAGTGTTAGTGATGATTTTTATTTTATATTAGAAGGGTTGATTTCAACTCCGTCGCGAATATGGAATAACTTAAATTTCATTTAAACACGGTCAGAAAATTGGGATTTGAATGACGGGATTTCGATGCAACTTTTTTGAACCAAACGGTGTATTTATAACACGCAAATTTTTGGCAAAAATACCATTAAGTTTTTTTTTAATAAGATTTATGTATTTTTCCCCAATGACAAATAAGAATCACATATATTAACATTTTGACACGTTTTTTTACAATTTTTTTTTTATATAAAATATTGAAAAATTATCAAAACATCTTTAGAAATGATAAATAGCCGAGGAGGAATTCAATAAACAGGTCTGTCTTGAGGAATTCTTCAGTACCCACCAAGAAGGATTTGGAGAGAAAATTCGACGCACATGGTCCTCCGTTGGATAAACTAATCTGGATGGCATTTCAGCGACCCATATAATACAAGCTCTGTCCTCGCAATGACCCTGACCATCCAGCCGTGATGCTGTCACAATTGATACATACATTATGACCTCCATGCAATATTTAGCTATCTTCGTGTTAGTAGGATATGAATGGAGAATCAGGCCCTGCACTTTTAATGACATCCTCAGTTCCGGAATTACCCTTCCATCTGGATCTGTGTAATATTTTTTATCAGAGAAAAATGTCCTTCCAATATTTTGACACGCAAAACTCAATTAAGATAAAGATCATCTCGAAATTACTAACCAAAATAAAAACACTGCGAATAATAATAAATTACATACGCGATCTGATGGGAGTTCTTTCTGACACAAGTATGACGTTTCATAAGCATATGAACTCATTATTTCCTGTGACGTAGATTGGATTTTGTCCTGAGAGGATGCGTTTATTTTTACTTTACCATACAGAGTATGGTCAAGTATTGTAATCGTGCATGAAAAAAGTGTTTTTTTTTCATTCTTTTTTCGAAATATCTCAAAAACGGTTCAAACTATTTTGATTAAAAAAAATTGAGCAAGACCATGGCATTTTTCTATACAAAAAACTAATAAGTGAACATCGAAAAAAATTATATTTTTCGAGATAATAATTGTTTTGTCAAAATGTCTGTTAGTTGTCTGGTTGTCCGTTAGTCTCTGCGTTACCAAATTTTGTGGACGAGCTAGCTCAAAAACTAGTTTGAATATCAAAACCAAATTTCACACGTAGTTTTGGTCAATTGAGATTAAGATCTGATTAGATTTTGGTGTATATCGACCCAAAATTAAAGGGGGAGGGAGGTTAAAAATTAAAAATCTAGGCCATTTGAGCAAACTCTCCAAATTTTGTATACATAAACAGTGGACCCCAGAAGTCTAAAATTGCAAAAACTAACCGCCCAAAATTGGGGGGGGTGGTCAAAAAATGAAAATCTTGGCCATTTACCAAACTCAACCAAATTTTATATACATAATCCGTGGGACCCCAGAAGTATAAAAATGCAAAAACTAACGCCCCCTACATGATTATAAATAATTTTAGGGGCCAGGTTGTATGGTAAAGTCAAGTGGATGGCCACATCAGAACACGTCAGCTTATTTTTAAGTGGGATTTCTAATATTTTATCATGCCTAAAATTTTCATTTGAAGGACAAAAAAAAATAGTTTTCTTTTTAGCTAGTATCTACCCATTCCTAATTAAAAAGACATAAAAGTTGTATTTCAAAATATGCATTATTGAAAATTGGTTTAATTTTTTCTATTACTATCTACAAATGCTGGTTTAACCACTTCATTTATTATCATAACAGTCATAAATTAGGACTAGGATAGAGCATGAAATCAACAATTTACTGTAGCCCGTATCAGTCCATGTTCTGCATAGTAAGCACTACATCAGTGATGGCAATGACCATTTATGGTAGTACATTTACTTTTATTTTAATAAAATGAAATATATTTTTCTTTGCTTAATCTGAGATTGTAGTATTTTTTTTTCAAGGGCCAAAAATCTACCTTGGCAAATGGCGATCCTGTGAGATGAACCCAATTGACATAATTATATAATCAGCAACTAAATTTCAGTCAGATGGTTTGATTTATTTTAATTAACATTTCAGAAAAGATAATCTCTTTGTAATAACAAATTTTTTTTCTTATAATAAAATCAAAATCACAAGGATTTTATCAGAAAAATTATGAGAGAGACTTCTAATTAATCCGAGTTTAAATATATAATTTTTATCACATGTTAGAAGGGTAATATATACAGCGATTTATTTTTACTTTATCCAATGCGAAGCATGGGAGAAAGTATTGGAATCGCTCTCGCGGCAAGCGCGACTTCAAAGGGTCCTCAGGTAAAGACTACGGAACCCATAGACTCAATTAAGGTCACAAATTGAAGTATTCAATGAGATTGAATTTTAGCACGTGACAGTTTTGCCAAAAATTACCTGGAATCTCGTCGAGAGGCCAAAAGTGCCATTTTTTTGGAAGTGCGTGGGGATGGATGGATGGATGGATGGATGTGTGTGTGTGTGTGTGTGTTATCGTTTTTTTCGTCCACGATTTTTTCCACACCGTTACACCGATTGAATTGAAATTGAAAACCTACCATTAGTTTAACAAAATGAAGCGCTGATTAGTTTTTGGTACATATTGGTCGACAAACATTAGTACTTTATTTCAGTACTTTTTTAGTTTTTTCTAAATATCTTGAAAATGACTTAACCAATTTTGATGAAATTTAATATCCTAATTAAGTACCTTGGGGATCTACAAAAAAGGTTAAATAAAGCTTTTAGTAAAATTATATTTTAAAGTACTTTACTCAAGAACATATTAATATTTCAAATGAATTTGGATAAAGTTTAGCAAAGATCCGTTGCAGTTTATTTATTTTTGACCCTATACATGAGATTACACCCACCAAAATAATCACACGATGTCAATTTTAATACGATTTTTTATTATGATTACATATCAGTTTAAAATTTCAAGTTTTTATCTTATCCTTTATTCTAATTAGTTTACGACCTACAGTGATTTGACACAAGGCCAAACCTACAGAAAATGTAGTGACACGAATAGGCTCTAGTATTACTTTTTTAAATAGAACCATATAAGAAATTTTATTTTATTTTGTTATAATTAGAAGACTTCAAAAGGTGCATATCTGGAGTAGATACTATTTTTAACACTTCACTTATAAGTAAACGTCAAATATTTAATTTGATTAATTATACTGTTGTGTTAATATTTATTTATTTATTTTTGTCCTTTGATTTTATAAATAATATTATTCATCTTCTTGTATGAAAATGCGTTGAAATGAAATAAAATAATATTTAATTAATTAAATATGAGTTGGGCAATAAGTCTACAAACCAGTCAATCAGTATGAAAAGTATTTTAAAGCGAAAATAGCTTTTGATATTATATTTGAATATTTTTCAATCTTGGATTGAAGCTCTAATGATTCATCAATTTCTGACTGGAATTCATTAAAAAGGCGCTTTAACTAGAGTGGCACTTAGGGGCAAATATTGACCAGCCGCCGAGGGAAAAAATTGAAAGGCCAAATATCCCATTAAAATCAACCATGTCGAATAGAAATAAAATATCGAGTCATTTATCATCGGCTTAAGCTTTCAGCCTGGGCTATTTAGAAATTAATTACCATAATAAAATATAATAAAAGAACCAAATAAGATTCTAATACAACCACTCTCGTCAAAACTGTTAAATATACCTTCAATAATATCTATATCCCTATATGAAATTAAAAAAAATGAATATACTTCTTTATGAAAATGAAACGTTTACTAATAATTATGAAAGAAATCTTCCCTTTTTCAATGAAAAAATTAGCAAAATATAGGTGTTTTATGAAAGAATAAATTTATTTTATTTATTTATTTTACAAACGTTTTATGATTGATTTTATAAGCAACTATATTCATTTTACACAATAAAAAACAAGCAATATTTTTTTAAATGGGGGAGTCGGGTTGGCCGAGCTGGCTAAGGCGCTGGTCCCGCTTCAGCATCGTTGATGACAATGTTTAAGCGGGAGGCCCGGGTTCGAGCCTGGCTTGCATATAAAATTTCGACCGGCTAAAACTCGTCTCCCTCACTAACACTTTACTGATGTGCTGTCTAAATGGGCTTTGTTCGCGGTGAGAATAAATAAATTAAAAAAAAATAACAATAATAATTTGAAATGATAAATATAGCTAGTGAAAGTATTGCATTCCTCTCCCGAGGTCTCTACTACACGTCCCTTTCTTTGAAATCATTTTGCCAATTTTACCATTTCAAATTAGTCTTCCGAAAACTCTAAAAGATAAAATTAAAGGGGAAATTTACTGGATTAATTTAATCATATCCTTGATGCTTTACTTATAGTCGATACCTATCTTAAAATTATAATTATCTTAAAATTATACAACAGAAGGCGGGCCTTGCAGCTGAAATATATATATATAACGAGCTGTAGAGGGCGTGCCGGGGCAGATGGCCTTGGCGGGCGGCTTCTCGGGATGTGATTATTAGGTCTGTAATATATATTTGTAATATTTTTCCCCCTCTTTCGCCCCACGCACTCATTTTGGCTATTGATTTTTACAGCATACAATTTATATAGTCTTAAAAACTAACATTACAAAATTTGATCTATATAGGTGAGAGTACTAATTTTTGCCCCCACTCACATGTTGGGGGTTGAAATTATTTTTTAGATATTTTCAAATAAATAACTATCAGTTTTCTAAAAAGTAAATGTACAAAAAAGCTAAAAATTTATATATTTTGCCCCCCCCCCCCTTTCGCCCACATACAGTCAATTTTGATAGTTGATTTTTACAGGAATAGTTTCTTAAAGTAATTAAGAATAACTCTACAAAATTTGATCCAGATAGGAGAGAGTTTTAATTTTTGCCCCCACTCACATTTTGGATAGTTGGGAGTCGAATTTCAAAAAATCCTGAAATTTCTTTTTAGATATTTGTATTTAAAATTTTATTAAGTAAAAATCAAGTAGATATCTTATCGTTCTTAATTGAAAATTCATAATTAGTGTAAACACATTGCAAATATATTTTGCCCCTTTTGACCTCTTTAGGGGTCGAATTTCAAAAAATCCTGAAATTTGTTTTTAGATATTTTAATTTATTATTTTTATAAGTAAAAACCAAGTAGATATTTTATCGTCCTTAAGAGATATCGCATAATCAGTGAAAACACACTTTGCCCCTTGACCCCTTAGGGGTCGAATTTCAAAAAACCCTTTCTTAGTGAGCCCCTATGTCATAGATGTAATATCCTCTCCAAATTACATGTTTCTATGTCCAGTGGTTCTGGCTGTTTTGATGATGAGTGGCCGAGAGTAGCAGAATTTTTATATATTGAATTCTGCTAGAATTATAAATTTTATTTATTTATAACGAGACTATAGTTTCGAGGGCTTTGCCTTCTTCATCAGTCTATTACAATTGATTCACAGGAATTAATTTATGAGAAAATAAAATTTATAATTCCAACAGAAGACACACTCTTTTATTGTCTCCTTCAATATATGTTGCTGGGAAGACGGTCAGAGGAAGAGAGTTCCAGTCTACTTCTGTAGACAAACTACATACTTATTTTATTTCGGTTAAATCGGATCACTTTTACTCATTTTCTTCTCAAATTAAAATCGATAACGCCACAAAGATGACGGGAATACATTTCTGTTTTTACGATTATTTTATTAGCCAGCACAAAAAAGTAAAAACAGTGTCGGTTGTTGAATTTTCTGGATCAATGCTTCCTAAACAGCTTAAGATGTTTTCATTAGTCGTGTTTGCAATTCATGTTTGTAATTCATCGTTATTTTATTATTATTACAATCAATATTTGTTCAAACAACTCCTCGTCTTTTTTTATTATCGTTCGTTATATTTTCCCTATTATTTCTTCTGCTGCTCTCTCCTGATACCCTAAACTTTTTCAACTTTTCTTCAATAGGTAGAACTTTTGTAAATATTTATCCTTCAATTATCATCTATATCCGCGTTCCTCAACCTTTTTATTAATGCCTACCAGCAAAACCAAATTTAGAAATCTAAGCATAGTCAACAAATAATTATACGAGAAAATCAAAGAAGGTGCTCACTGATCAAGATTATTTTATATTCGATATTTCAATTTATCAGAGGAAAAGGACCAATAATAAGTGTTAGTACCTGGAGGCACCGAGCGATGCTATGTAACTTCTTCCTTCAGTTAAAAACTTTATTTTAATATTATTTTTAATTTATAATTCTGATAAAAATGTCGATTTTTATTTGAGAGCCGTTTTCAAATTAAAAAAAATAGAAAAATATATAATATTCACCCACTGTACCCCCCCCCCCACCTACACCCCCGTTCGACCCCACCCCCGAAACCTCGCCCTACCCCCGGATCCCCCACCACAGCACCCCGCCTCCTGCACCTGTTTTGATTCAACCATATGATTCATTTTTATTCATCCAATTGTTAATAAATAAAACTAATCAAAATGTGTTATTTTTTCAGAAAATTGAGTTCTGATTATGCGAAAGATATTTTTAAATAAATTCTTGATTATTTTTTATTCTATTAAATAAATAATGTTCTTTATAAAAACAATTATAAAACGTTTATTAATAATTCTAACGTTTAGGTAGAACAAAATATGTTAAAATCCACAATCACAATATTTCTTCAAGGCCTTTGAGAACAATGAATTAAGGCAACCCATTGTCTGCCTGGGTACAAAAGGAAAAGAGTAGCCTTTTTAAAACCCTAAGAATGGAATTTGTCTACCTGAGAATAATTAATTTGATTACGAAAAAACCCATCAAAAACAATTTTGTCGAAGATGAGACCGTGACAGATCGAATTGTCACCCCCAAAACCCCATAACCCGTGAATTTCATCAAAATCGATAGAGTCGTTTTCAAAATAGAACCAAGATACAAATATATATACAAACAAATATATATATAAATAAATATACAATTTTTGCCTTATTGGTGCTATGAGCTTTTGGTTTTTTTTTACTGGTGCGGGCTGCTAACCCAACTCCCAAACCCCCAACCTGGAGGACCAGGAGGAGAAGTAAAAACCCTGAAAAATAGAAAGTCCCCGGGCCCTGACAACATATCCAATGAGATGTTAAAGTATGGTGGCGGCGAGCTTGTCCTGAAGATCACTCAAATGTTTCAGAACATCTTGACACAATGTGAAATCCCTAAGTCCTGGAAAGAGAGCTTAATAATTCCTTTATTTAAGAAAGGTAGTAAAGCAGACCTTAATAACTATCGTGGTATAACTTTACTAAATACTATCCTAAAAGCTCTTTACTAAAGTTATCCTTAACAAACTGCTGGTCTACATTAAACCGAGAGAGGAACAACAGGGTTTTAGAAAGAACCGCTCAACAACTGACGCTATATTTATTATACCACAAATAGTTGAAAAATCAATCGAATTCAACAACCCGGCATACTTATGTTTCATAGATCTTAAAAAAGCTTTTGATCGGGTAAGATTAGAAGATATAATAGGTTGTATCAGAGAAAGAGAGGTTCCAGAAAGATTAATTATAATAATAAAGGATTTAAACACAAATACAAGAGCAAAAATCAAATCAAATAACCAGATATCGGGATCTATTTCAATAACAAGTGGAGTGAGGCAGGGCGATTCGTTAAGTCCTTTGCTCTTCAATCTCATTATGGATAAAATTTTATCATATTTGACGACCCATCTTGGATACAAAATGGGAGAAAACTCCATACAGGCTGTGTGCTATGCTGATCACGTGGTTTTGCTGTCGGACAGCGAGCAAAATCTGCAAACTCTCTTATCTCAATTCGATCAAATTGCAGAAAGATTAAATATGGAAATATCCATTAAAAAAACAAAATGTATTGTGATAGCGAAAGAACATCTTAAGTGTGAAATCAAACTTAAAAATATAACATTAGATCAAGTTGAAAAATTTAACTATTTAGGAGCCGAGATTTCGGCGCACAGAGATCTGAGCCAAGAGGTTAAAACCCAAGTAACAAAAGGTGCTAGGATAGCTGGATGTCTATATGGTTTGGTCTGGAAAAACAAATATATGTCAGCAAAAAGCAAAGTACGAATTTATAAGACCTGCGTACGTCCCGTGTTAACATATGCAGCAGAAACCAGAGCATCAACAATTACCACCCAACAACTACTCCGAACAACAGAGATGAGAATAATAAGGGCTATACATGGAAAAACATTAAGGGATAGAATCCGCAGCAATGATCTAAGAGAACTAAGCGAAATCCAGGATATAGTGCAATGGATCGATGTGAGAAGGAGAGGATGGGGGGAACATGTGGAACGAATGACGGATGACCGCCTTGCAAAAACCGTGAAGGAAAATCGCCCACGTGGCACACGGAGCAGAGGGCGGCCGAAAAAAGGTGGAAAGATGTCGTAGCAAGAAACTAACGTCTTTATTCTTTTTTATTATTGGAAGAACAGGCGAAAGCCTATGAAGAAGATGAAGAAGAAGAAGACAATTTTTGCTCGTTTAATAAGAGTAGATATTAAATTATCAATTGCGACGTTTCACTGTTTTATTACAGCTTCCTCAGGCTCTTGATAATTTTTTTCTAAACACTTTGTCAGTTTATTTAGCTTTGCTAGTTTCAAACAAATAAATTATATATCGTCGCATTAGAGTGTAAACCTGCTAAACCCATTTTTTATCATATATGACATATTAATACCATTCGAAAGAAAAAGAGATGCAGCATCGTCCAAGTAAAACTGCTACTTAAAATTACGATCGTAAGTTGTAGAAAAAAATGTGAAAAATAGTTTCTTTCCATAACAACAATATTAAATTTTTATTGTTTTTTCTCTGACCTGTAAAATTTCCTTGTTGTGAGTTAACAGGTTTACACTCTAAGGCGACGATATGTATATACATATTTATTATATATATATATATATGTGTGTAGGTATTAAAATTTGAATTTTTAGTTAAATCACAATTAACTATTATTATTTATTGAACACGAATAAATAATACAATAAAGCTACGACGTTTCGACCAATTTGTTCAGTTAACCTAAAATCGGAGTGGGTGCTCATACTTGAAAACGTTAGCAGAACAAGTCGATCGAAACGTCGTAGTTTTATTGTATTATTTATTAGTGTTAAATAAATAATTATAATTAATTATGTGTTATTTAAGTAAAAATTCAAATTTTAATCAAATTAATCACAAAAATAAAAGCTTAAACAGCTTGATTACTAATAGATAGATATATTCTATGTGTGTTTATTTGCATCAAGCAGAGGACAACCTCTTTGTTTCTATTTATGATTCAACAACTCTGCTATTCTAGGAGAAACAAAATGTTTTCAATTAGAGTGATGAACTTGGGTAAATCTTTTTATTTTTGTCTGGTATTTGATCCCATTATGGATTACAGATCTAATATTTTTTATATTAAATTGAAAGTTTTTGTGCCGAGGGTAGCAGAATTTTTATATATTGAAGAAGACAATAAAAGAGTGTGTCTTCTGTTGGAATTATAAATTTTATTTATTTGTAACGTTATATATCCAGTAGAAGACACACTCTTTTATTTTCTCCTTCAATTTTTGATATTATTAGGTATGAAGTATCCCTGAAATGATCTCTAAGTAGAATTAAGCTTATTTTTTTTTAATTATTTCCTAATTATTTTTTTAACGACACATAAGACCGAATTTGATATCTCAAGTATTTTAGAAATTGAAGGGTTTGTTGCTAATAGGAGGTAGCTCCATCCTATTGATGTTGGGAGATATTAACACTATCTTGTGAATAAAAAAAATCTTTTGTTTGGTACAAGAAGGATGTAGCTCCAATCGTTATTTCCAGCGTTGCTCAACAGATGGAGCTGCCCGTCATTTTGAATTTTGTCGTCGTTTTGAATTTTTTAAACGTTTTTTTTTGGTTTTCCAAAAACTGAAAAAATTGGAGCTACCTCCTTTTAGCATCAAACCCTTCAATTATAAAAAAAACTATGGAACCCCGGATATGAGATCCAACTCGTTCGCACTGGGCTGGCTTATTTGTTTGTACAATAGTTTCAAAAGAGGGAATGTTGTAAGTGAAAATATGATAAACAAACACAATGTTTAACAATTTGATTTCTATGTATTAATGAAAAAGTTTAATTTTATGAATATTTACACTAGGTACGGAACCCTCGGTATGCGAGTGTGACTCGTAGTTCTATCTCGGTTCATAATAGATACGAGTTACTGGGTTAATTGTAATTATTTTCTGTTATCCCTCTTTCCTAGTTTTTCCTATTTTTATTTTTTCCGATCCCTTGATAGGTATTTGAATCCCCTAGGGGTGAGCACATACAGATATGGTTGCACAATATTTAAATTACAATTCTTTAATTACAAATTTATTTACCCTCCAAACTATGATGCAAATATTAAAACTTTGATGGTTAGATTGTCATTTGTTATTGTTGTAATAATAAATCTCGTATTTGCTATTAAAACTTTTATCATTCAAAAGAGAAATAAATAAAAAAAGAAATAAATAAAAATACTGGTAGATGCGTGAAATTGAGAAAATGATTAAAAAGTTGTTTATTATTATTTATTTTGATTAGAGAATAAATAGTTTTAATGAAAATGTGAGCTTTTGTAAAAATAGAAAACAAATTGGATATTGATGAACTAGATTTACTTAAACAAACAAACGACAACGAACAAAATATATATACCTATATATATATATATATATATTACAATCACTCATCTATATTAAAAGAAAGAGTATTAGTATGTATGTTTGTATTGAAAACCTTATTTACTAGGGGACTAGGTGATAGTAGTGGTTATAGCCAACCGAGCCTTAAAGGCGATGGTCTATGGTCTAGGGCTCTTGGGTAGTGTTTCTCATATTTTTTGGCCCGCTATCCCTTTTTGAACTTAAAAATTTCAAAGGACCCCCCCCCCCCGAAGAAAGAGTATGTGTAGAAAGACATCCCGGAGTGGGGTGTTTAATTTAAATTCAGAAGGAGTTAATTTATTTTATTTAATTGGCATTGAAACACTCATAATTTTGATTAATAGAAGATTTATTTTTAATATCAATAAAAATTCATAACTTATCTTTGGTATATCTTTTAACAAAATATTGAATGTATATGTTTCCACATTAACTTAACTAAGTTTATTAAACATATTTTAAATTTATAAAATATTTGAAAAAAAAATGAATCATCAATTTTTCTGGGACCCCTCAAATATTTTTTGCGACCCCTACTTTGAGAATTACTGGTCTAGGGAGCAAAAGCCCAGGCCAGCAAGAGGCCCGCCAAAGGCAGGTCTCCAATCTAATGATATAATTAAATGGACAGACTGTAGGCTTATATACATATATAGGTACATATAGGAAATACAAATTTTCATTTGGCAATAAATTTTTGAACAAAAGTATGAATATAAAATATGTTCAGAATTATATATAATATTGAGCTGTGTCTATTTAAAAATAGATAATACAAGATAAAAGATACATCTTCAGGCTTAAATTTATTTAATTGTAATTTTTATTTGAATCCGTACATTTATTGCGTCAGATGGTGCGCGGTTTGTCATGGATTCGGATTTTTCTCATTTAAACGAAGGTCCAACCAAACTAGTTGTTAGAATATTATATATAATATATAAATAAATAAGAGAGCTTTGACAAGGAAAAATTTTAAAATTTCTAACCTGCCTGATGCGAAACAAGATCAACAAGAAACACTCATTTAATTAATTGTGAGGCTGCTTACGATTGAATTCTCTTTTTTCCACTTATCATGTTTTAAAATGTATGAAACATGAAGAAAATAATTTTCAAGTATGAATTTTTTCTGCATATGACTGAATTCAGACAAGTACCTACTTTCGATAACTCAAAAATGGAAATTCATAAAAAGTTCTTTCTGGGGTGGTTGCTGAAATTTGGCAAGCATGTTTGTGTTTATAAACTCCACCTTCGTGCCATGTTTCAACTTTGTAGCTCAAACTATTCGCTTACGAAAAGTTGGTATAATGCAAACATTTCTGGATAGCATACTGAGACTTAAAAAGTTTTCACTTTTTTCTCTGACTTATAATTTGTACCTAAGTATCACAGACAAAAATTAGGAAGAGAATACTAAAAGACTCAAAAACTACTTACCAAACAAAATGTTATAGGCATTTAAGTAGGCTTGCTAGTTCTTTAATTTGCCGACAGGCTGGTAGTTTCTACCTTCCAGAGAATGCAAATATAAATACTTTTTCAGTTATATCTCAGAATATAATTATCGCTCGTAATATTTGATAATTGTCCAAAGCATCAGCCTTTGTAATATTTAAGTAATATTGAGAATTAGATGTAATTTTGTCCTGATTAAATCCCTCAGAATATAGGTAGGTAAATGTTTATTATAAGCGACTGTGGGTCAGTCGTTAGAGTGTCGGGCCGCTGGCCTGAAATACACTGGTTCGAGATCGAGTCTCGTCAGATATTTGCAGTCGTCTCCTCTTGGAAAGCAATGGCAACCTACCAAGAGTATAATTGCCTAATAACCTCTCCAAATTAGCCGTTCGGAACCGGCGTTAAAAAGTAGGTCCCGTATATCTGTGTAAATACAGCTAAACACACTCAGCACAGGTATATGTGGAGAGGAGCCAAAACGTCAGGGAGACCTGATATGGCACTTAAAGAAGAAAAGAATATGTTTATTTGCATTAAGCAGAGGACAACCTCAATGATTTCTCCTCATAAATCATCGACTCTGGTACTTTGGGCAGACTATATCTTTTCATTTATACATTTGTTTCAATTTGTTGTGTAATGGAAATAAAATATGAGAGCCCCAAACAATATATTTGAGCATAATGATTGTAGTAGAAGATCGAAATTGACCAGACTGTCTCCTACTCCATTGGCGTAGATATTAAAATCCACATTGCATCTGGAGTGGCATCCATTGTAAAATATTACGATTTTAATTCCAACAATATACAATGATTACTGCAACATATGTGTACATATTAAAATATATCTCCCAATAAAAAGTTTGTTGGCCAATTAAATAGACACAACAAATCAAAATGTTCCATCTCATCTTTCCGGAGAATAAAATATTTATTGGATTCAAACGTGGCTGGTTGGATCAGGCATTTTTATTTGGACACCCCATACATATTATAAATAGCGTATATTGATCTCGGTGGCCTATATAAAAAAATTGACCGTATCAGACGATTGTCACTTAATTGACTCTTTTTACTTTACAATACGGGCTATCGTAAAGTAATTGCGCATAGAAAAAAAATGTTTTTATTTGCTTTATATTTTCAAAAACGTCTAAAATTATTCTGATAAAAAAACAAAAAATAAAAAAATAGTCAATTTGCGGCGTTTCGGTCTACAATAAAACTTTGTATAGTGAACATCGAAAAATCTATATTTTAAGAGATATTAATTATTTTCTGCAAAGAACAAATCAGTGTCTATTTGAGAAAGAAAGACCGAATTTATTCTCTAAAATCAACTCGCGATATTTAATCTATTTATTAACAAAATGCATTTAGGTCAAATCAAAGATTTTAATAGATATGTTTATTAGGGTGCTCCTTATTTTGGATATTTTCGAATATTTACCCGGACAGGGGCTCATATGGTTCTAAATAAATAAATAAAATATCTCCCATGTTTCAAGTTTGTATCTCAATTTTAACCTAGTGCTACACAGCGATTAAGTTTCCCATCTACCGAAATAACATAGAGTTTTTGGCATTGAACGATCAATTTTTTATTCCAGCCAAAGTAATGAATCAAAAAATTTGAAACTCTTTAGACTTTTGGAGTCTATAACTTACTAATACAATTATGAGATATAGCAGTATTTTATCTAGATCAGTGTTTCTCAACGTGGGGCCCACGCCCCACAAGGGGGCAATTTAATTGTTAAGGGGGGGGGGCAATTCAAAAATGGGCTCGTTCAGATAAATTTAAAAATTTACCAAATTAGTTACCTACTTACCCATATTTGAAAAAATAAATGTTAACAAAATTTGATAGTAGGTAAGTAGCTTCAGAAATATAAAAAATACACTTAGGGATCCTCACCATTGTAATTTTACTGGGGAAATTTTTCACAGGAGTGGTTTCCCATTGCCTTCCCCTGAAGGAATCAGATTATAGACGGTCAAATATTTGCAGAGAGTCGGGCTTTAAACCCGCGCTAGCTTGATTAGATTTAAACACTCTGCCAACCTGACTCCTTATGTATGTTTCATAAGGGAATTAGAATTTTAGAAAGGCTTAAGTGGGACATGGCACAAAAAAGGTTGGGAAACACTGATCTAGATGTAACTCCAAAATTGTAATAGCTAAAAATCTCTGAAAATTCTGAAGGATAGCTACTATTATAAGGATAAAGTCTAAAGAGTTTCAAATTTTTGAACCATTACTTTTGCTGAACTAAAAAATTGATCGTTCAATGCCAAAAACCCCATGTTATTTAAATGGGAAATTTAATCGCTGTGTTAAAATTCAAATAGAGACTTGAAACTTGGGCGGTATTTTTTTTATTTATTTAGAACCATATGAGCCCCTGTTCGCGTAAATATTCGAAAATATCCAAAATAAAGAGCACCCTAATGTTTATATTGCATGAAGGAGGATCCTGTCCTCTCAGGAGTTGAACCCAAGCACTAGTTTGTTTTTCGGGCAACTAGTCAGACCCTTGTGACAATCACCTCCAACAATTTAGTTAATTATGCAATTATTTTGTTAATATATATGTCATTATGTGGGTAAGTGTGTGTGCATGTCTGTGCGTGTTTACACATTTTGGCTAAGCTCTAGCTCAAAAGCCAATTAAATTATCAAAACTAAATTTTATATTTAGATTATTTTATAATGAGATTAATAGCTAATTAGATTCTTGATAAATTCTTGAAAATTATTAAAAATCATTAAATTTACCAATAGCTAATGTGTCACAGTAAATTTAATGATTTTTAATAAATTTCAATAATTTTCTTTAGGAGACCTCTCTGAAGGATCCATTTTGCATTTTTACACTTTTGTTAAAGGCTGCTTGCTACAAACTAATGTGAATTAGAAAGAAAAAAAATTTCATCACACTTATTACTTATTCGTTTAGACTAAACCAGAGGTTCCCAACCGGTGGTACGCGTACCACTGGTGGTACGCGGAAACGTTTCAGGTGGTACGCGTGAGTGCATTTATGTTTTTAATTGAAAAAAATCATGACATGAAAAAATTTTTGCTGATGAAGAATGGCTGTCAAGATTGGCTATTCTAGCCGAATTTTTAACAAACTCAACACACTGAACTTGGGACTTCAGGGACCAAACACAACAGCCTTCACAGCCAGTGACAAAATAAGCTCCTTCAAGAGAAAGTTAGTCCTATTTTGTTCACAAATACAGGAGGAGAATTTATTTGCATTTCCCACTCTACCATCATTTTTTGAAAAAATTGAAATATCTCCAAAACCGGATGTGGTTGCAGATATCATTGTTCACTTGGAAGGCCTTCAAAAAGCTTTAAGAAGTATTTCTCTGAAGATTATTCAAAAGTGGACTGGATCGAAAATACTTTTTCGGGAACCTCGCCAAATGAATTGGAACAAAAAGAAAGTTTTATCGATCTTACAGAAGATAGTTCCATGAAAGATTATTTTAAAGAGAAATCTTTAATTAACTTCTGGATCGGATGTAAAACCGAGTACCCTTTTGATCTTCCGGCAAGCTCTGCTATTTTTGATGCCATTTGTTACGAGTTACTTGTGTGAGAGTGGATTTTCTGAACTCTTGTACATAAAAAATAAACATAGAAGCAGAATAAGTGTTGAAGAGGACTTAAGAGTGAAGATAAGTTCCATTACTCCTAATGTTGATATTTTAATCACAGGGGTAAATATTATACGTTTATTAAAATATTTAGGTCTGGTGGTACGCCAAAATTTCTCAAAAAGTCAAGTGGTACGCAGGTGCAAAAAGGTTGGGAAACCCTGGACTAAACCATAACAAAATTGTCATTTTTCTCTAACTCAGGTGCTAATGAAAGTTCAAAAAAATGGACCGAAACATTATATATAAATGTACACCTTTTAAAACAATTTCAATTGCATTCTTTAATTCAATTACACCATTAATTCACATCTAGTAATAAAAAAATAAACTATCCAAAGTCATTTGAAATAATAATATAGTTATTCCTTTATTATTAATCAGGCTATCACTGGCTATTTGCAGTCCATATTGACTTAAAATCAAAAATAGCCATAGATTCTCATCTAATACTTAAGGAATAACAATTATACACTGGATCTTTGACTCTTTGATTATTATTGATAATCATTGCTGAAGACATGGAGGAATCGACTTAAAATCAAAAATAACGATCGATTCTTACCTAATACTAGAGGAATAACTTTATTGCTTTTCATTTTTTTATGTTTTGACTACTAATGGTAACCTCTACTGAAAACATCGGAAGAATTGACTTAAAATCTAAAAGACTAAATTCTTTTTTGGTAAACAACTCAAAGTTTTTAGTGCTTCGGATTGGACAAAGTAAAAAAACCGAAACACCTCAAAAATCTTTCCAACCATTATTTTGTTAGAGAGTAGTTTCGAAGGTGACCTTCATCATCAGTCATTTTAATTAGAAATATTCTGTCTGCTTTTTCTCGTGGGTTGAAATAGCCGAATGGATGTAGGTAAATTCGTTTTGTTGTATTACAAGGCAAACAGATTTTATAGAAGTGACACTAAAGGCTCCTAATTTATTTTGGATCAAAACACTCTGAAAAAGTTTTCACTTAAATTATAATTAGTTGGATTTGGCGGTGTTTCAGAGTAAAGAAATATACATACAATTTTTGAGTTAAAATATTTAGTTTTTATATCTCGATTAGGGTGGTCCTTATTTTGGCTATTTTCGAATTTTTACGCAGACAGACAGAAGCTCATATGGTTCGAAATGAATAAAAAAAAATATCCCCCAAGTTTCAAGTCTCTATCTCAATTTGAACCTGTGTCGCACAGAGATGTAAGTTTCCCATCTAAATAAGATGGGGTTTTTGGTATTTTTTTTTTTTTTTAATGCAATCGAATGCAAGGGGTGCACCAGTAAAGATGCAGCCCCTATGGATCTCGAAAGACCCTTGCATTACCGAAGAGAAGGGAAAGTTGATTAAGTGAGAGGGTGTAGACGTAGGTGTCTATGCACTCCGGTTTTGAAGGTTTGAAGATTATAAGTGCTGGGAAAGATGGAGGCTGGGAGAGAGTTCCAGTTCCTTGAAGTCATGGGGATATATGTATTGGCGAATGAAGTGGTCCGGCACTTTTCTAATTTGACCGCGAAATAGTGTTGGGAGTCGGCAAAACGCGTGCTACGTGCAAAGCATGCTTTGGGGGGGGAATTATTGATTTTATCTCATCAGAGCACCTGCCGTGATATTATCTATAGAAAAGGAATAGGGCAGAGACATTTCTTCGATGAGCTAGCGAGTCGAGGGAGTCGGTGAGGGTAGAATCGTCAATTAGCCTGACGGCTCGTTTCTGAATTGCATCCAGGGTAGCAAGAGAATATTTAGAGGCTCCTCTCCATAGATGAGAGCCCTATTCGAGACAGGGGCGGATTTGGGCCTTGTAGATGGTGAGAAGATGTGGGGGCTTGTAAAATCGGCATTGAATGATTATTTTTTTATTACTGCCAAAGTAATGGTTCAAAAAATTTGAAACTATAGACTTTATCCTTATAATAGCAGCTATCCGCCATAATTTTTTTACAGATTTTTAAATATTATAATTTTGAAGTTACAGCTAGATAAAATATTTCTATATCTTAGTTTTAGTAAGTTATAGACTAGCTATATCAAGTTTCTCGATATATTTCGAGTTGATTAAATTAGCCCATCATCAGCAGTTTTGCAGAGACTAAAGAATAAAGAAAAATGTATTGAATTTAGGTGTGCAATTTTTGGTTTGAGGGAGGGTAGTGTGTGTGGTGAGTTCTCACTTGTTCATTCAATTTATATTGAGATTCTAGTTATGATTCCGCATGCTTATGGCTCTACAAAAATTAGAACGTTAAATTCTAATAGATACGAGGAGATAATGCGCTTGAAGTTGATTAATTTCAAGTTGGAAACAGTCTATATTTTTAATTGCAGTGATCATTTAATGAAGGTGCATGCTAAGTTATTCATAGCAACCCCTTTACTTTGTGGTGAGCACATCTCGCTTCTAGTACGGATGTGTGGTTTAGAAAGCCGCTGTCGGGAACATGAATGTTTTTCATTTTTATTCATTTCTTCATTCTCACCCAGGAAATAATTTTCCGATTGTGGGAAAAGCGTCGCCGCTAACAGAAACATAATCCAACAAAAACGACGACATCACCCCTTCTGGACGCCTCAGATTAACACAAAACATGAGAGTTTGAAGCTCGGGGCATTCTTTTATTCCCCCCACCCCCGCAATCTCCTTTCCTTCACCCTTCAGTATTTACTTTTTAATTTCACTTTTATAGGGTAAGTAAAATATTAGAAAGGCATTTCCGGAGATGGACATTTTATAATCAAAATTTTGAAACTCATAGGGGGTACATAATTTCTATTAGAGGTTAATTTTTTTAAGTAATTCATACTTAATTAATTATAACGATTTATTGGCTACAACAACAAATAACTCAATTATTTACCTAAAGAAATACAAGCAGAGTGAATTTTGTATCTACCGAAACGTTTCGGAAATATATTAAATGTTTTTATTATTGAAAAGATTTGGTTTGCTGAGAATAGCGGAGTTGAGAATTCATTAGGAAAAATCAAAGAGGTTGTCCTCTGCTTTATTCAAATAAACATATTCTTTTATATAATGAAAATATGTACTTGTATGTAATTTATTTGCTATTAGAGACTATAGTTTCAAGGTTTTATCTTCATCATCGTCTTTTTAATTAGAAGTATGTGATCTGTTATTTCTCACGGTTTCAAATATCCAATTGGAATAAGGTAAATTCGCTTTATTGTAATAGTAAGCTGGTCAATAAGAATGGATGTAAATGTGAATTAATATAAAGGTCAACCTCCAAAACTATAATCTCTAATAATTAAATTATACTACTATATATATATAAATATGTATATTTTTATTTGTATCAAGTAAACGATAACCAAATTGATTTCTTGCTATGTTTTAAGGCTAGGTATTGTTTTTTAAAGAACTCTAATTATTTATACTATAAAAACAATCAATAATTTTCCTAGTAGCACAATGTTTCAAACTATATAGTAACTATATAGATTGGAGTAATTTTTGGAGACGGACTGATAAGTGAATTAAGTGGATATTGATGAGGCAGTCAAAAAAGAACAAGATAATTTACACTATCTTTTTATTCATAAAACCGACGTTTCGGAGGCTATTCCCTCCTTCTTCAGGGTTTTGAAAAGTCAGTGAAGGAAATCCAATGCGGCATTCCCCTCTGTCTCCTCTTTCAGTGGCAGTAACAATAATATATTGTATTTCATTATCAGCAGAATTATAATGTAATGTTATAATTATAATGTAATAATTATTACATTATAATTCTGCTGATAATGAAATACAATATATTATTGTTACTGCCACTGAAAGAGGAGACAGAGGGGAATGCCGCATTGGATTTCACTTCACTGACTTTTCAAAACCCTGAAGAAGGAGGGAATAGCCTCCGAAACGTCGGTTTTATGAATAAAAAGATAGTGTAAATTATCTTCTTCTTTTTTGGACTGCCTCATCAATATCCACTTAATTGACTATATAGATTTTGAGAATCTATGTAGCTCCTATATACTATATAGTTTGAAACATTGTGATACTAGGGTTATTTTAAAATATAACTACTTATAAACGCCATTAGATTCTAAATGAAATTTGGGACCTTTATCTTAATGTTACCTTTTATAAATGATTTTAAATTTTGTCTGATTTTTCGAAATAAATAATAAAAAATATCTATAATGATTGTTATCATTTATTTTATTTAATTAACTTCACTAACTTTACCGGTCATGTAAAATAATTTTTATTTTTAATGATCAATGGTAAAAAAAGGCTGAGAAATGCTGCTCTTGGTTAGCGCTCGGAAACCTTTTAGATATTGCGGACCACTAAATTGACGATTTAAAATTTCACGGACCATTAACATAAATTTTAGAGGTACGAACTATTTACGAGCAATGAGTATGACATAGGTATATATATGTTTATTAATATATTAATAATTTTAATTGTAATTATTTGACGGTTTGTTACTTTTTTCTTTGCTTTTGAACGAGTAAAGGGTTAAATAAACGTCTTTGGGTAGAAGTTTTTAAAGACACACTGTAACAAATCAATTCGCAATATAATGTTCTTGTTCTATTTCATATATAATAATACAATTGAAAAGATATTGTTTTGACGAGGCTAGCAGAATTGTTGAATCAAAAAAAGAATCAAAGGTTAATAGAGATTGTGGTGTTGGTGCAAGGTGAAACATCTTTAGGAATCAAAGGGTTGTCTTCTGCTTGATGCAAATAAATATACATATATATACATCAAATATAAATATATATATATATATATATATATATATATATATATATATATATATATATATATAAGTTACAATAATTTATCTGTTTGAGAATATAGTTTTGAAGGCTTGGCCTTCTTCATCAGACTTTTTAATTAGAAATATTTTGATATTGAAGGAGACAATAAAAGAGTGTGTCTTCTGCTGGAATTATAAATTTTATTTATAACGAGACTATAGTTTCGAGGGCTTTGCCCTCTTCATCAGTCTATTACAATTGATTCCCACTCTCCATTCATACATTAATTCATGTGAATCAATTGTAATAGACTGATAAAGAGGAGCAAGGCCCTCCGAAACTATAGTCTCGTTATAAATAAATTTATAATTCCAGCAGAGAGACACACTCTTTTATTCTCTCCTTCACTATATAAAAAATTCTGCTACACTCGGCAAAAAACTTTCAATTTATAAATATTTTATCTATTATTTCTCATGGGGTCAATCACCATTTGGATACTGAAAATAAGTTTTCATAGCAAGCTAGCCACTCAAACTCTTCATTATCTAATTGATGATTGACCCCATGAGAAATAAAAGATAAAATATTCCTAATTAAAAAGACTGATGATGAAGGCCAAGCCTTCGAAACTTAAGTCTCAAATAAATAAATTTTATATATGAATATATATTTATATTTGATATAATTATATATGTATATGTTTATTTGCATCAAGCAGTGGACAACCTCTTTGTTTCTCTTTATAATAATACAGTTTAAACAAAATTTATGTTTTACTTAAAAATTTTATTAAATGAGCTCAGGTTTTTCGGACCATTAAAATTACTCCACAGCCCACCAGTGGTCAGGGAGCGAACATTTTAGGGGAATTCAAGACAGCCTCTCGGCTTCGCCCGAATCAGCTTGTATTTTTATATTTTCTATAGGAATAAAATAAATGGGAAACGATTGATTGTTCCGATTCAATTTTCGAAAGAGATTTACCATGGATATGATTTCTGATTGATTAATAACGAGAAATAGAGACGAAGATAAGCTTTTTGATGGTTCGGAAATGAGCCACGAGCGAATTTACAGTATTATTCCAAAACAAAACGTCAAGTGATATCTGGAACAGATGGAGCCGATCAGAGAGATCATCTAGCAAGGGAGATGATACATGTAACCAATATCCCGGGCGGGCCAGCTGAAAAAGAGCAAAATAAATCTTTCATTCTGAAAGTCAGACAAGCTGCTGGATATTATTAGTTTCTCTCTTCAACGGCGTCGAGGGGCCTCATATTTCTTCCCAAGGGGCACACAATACTGAACCTTTCTTAATATATAGACCTGCTCGCACAGATACATACACATATATGTATATATATATCTATACTCGACGCTATTTATTTCCATTTAGGTCATACTTAATTTGAATCCAAGTCAAAAATAAGCATATTCTTTTTATCAGCTATCGTAATTTATGCTGGCTGAAAAAAAAACAGAATGGGGTGAATGGCACCTATTTAGCTTTCTCTTTCTTTCGTTAGAAAATGTTTCTTATTTAAGGTAGTTGTTTCGTGAGAATACTAGCAAAAAGTTAATGCTAGAGTATATAGAACAGACAATAAGGATTCATAATTCATAAGCCCAAAACTTTTTGCTGTTTATGTACCAATTCTAGCCAATCCCGTGCTCGTTTGACAAATTTGGCACCATTGTAAGAGATTGAATATTTTTATATTAAAATGACAGATAAAATACATTTTAAATTTCTATAAAAATCGTTTTGTTATTTTTTAACAAATGTAATCAACGCCTACGTTACGCCTTATGAAAATTATAATTTTGAAAAAATCCAGCGCATGCATCTTTCGCTGGTTAAATAAATGCACTGTTGCCAAATTGTTTTTAGTCTAAATTTTTTTTATACATTTTTCATTATTTATTCCTTATTTTCTCAGAAACTGTGTTGTAACTATGAATCAAAATTGTCTTAAAATATGTATTGGTTATTGTTTAATGTTGGTTTAGTTTTTTATAAAAATGGTAAGAAGGGTTTCTTAATAAAATTAAATATGTATGTAAATTTTCCGATATCCCGTATAGTGCAGTGTTAAAGAGTCTAAAAAACTCAATTTTTGAAATTTAATATCTCCGGAACTGTATTGTTCATAAATTTCCTTTTGGCACCAATCGATGCAGAAATATTTAAATAATAATCTGTATAAATTTTAAAAAAATCCTAAGAAAACGCATTTGGCGGAACAACTACCTTAAAGATTATTTCAAAATCAATCCCTTATTCCAGTGGTTATCATATTACCTCGATGATTCAGAGACCCATTAAACGATTCACACTTCAAGATTTTTTGTTTTAAATAAAAATTATTAATTTTTTCAAGATTCTAAAATGTTAAAATTTAAAAAAGAAAAATTCGAAAATTTCAAAATCTCAAATGTCCGAATATCTAAGATGTTAACGATATGATTTTTCAGGAGTGGAGAGACAAGGTCCCTCCGACAGCTACTATTATAAAGCGCCTAAAGACGGCGGAGTGATCTCAGTGAATGGCTAAAGAGATCCAATTGGCATCACTGTTTGGCCGTGCTTAGGCGTTAAATAAATACTAGGGAATCCAAAAATAATTTATAATCTAAAATTTTCAAACAAAATACCAGAAACCTATTTGCCCTAGAAGAGTCCCCATATTTAAAAGGAGAGGTGGGTTCTTTCTTAAATGATTATAAATTATTCTATTAACTCTAATTTGCTATTTTATTCCGTGATTAGAAAAACATTTTGCCCTGAATCAATCTTGGAAATAACAGTGGCGTCCTGGGGGGGGGGGGGGGGGTTACCAGGGTCCAGGGCGGGCGTAGAAGCTGGTAAAGTTATAAATTAAGCAAATAAATCTCACTTAGATTTATTAGAAAAATGTAAAATTTTGTTATGAAGTGAATGCGAATTTCAGTATAAGAGCGTAATTAATTAATATTAAGGTTTTTTTATTTATAACTATATGTCCGAGGTATTTCGATAATTAATGAAAAAGTCACTTAATTTGACTCAAAACGTTTTAAGAAACCTAATTCTAAAATTTGGTGCAATTTGGTTGAAGAGTGTCAAAAAGGTCCTTAAGGATAATTAATGAAAAAGTCACTTAATTTGATTCAAAACGTCGTTAAATAATTTAAGCGGATTGATTATATTTAATAAGGGCGGGAATTAGTTCACTACTCTCGGAAAAAATAATTTCTACAGATGAATCCATCAAGAAAGCTCGGGCACAAATGACTCGTCTGTCTTGATCCCTCTCCTTATATTGCAACTAAAGAGGAGAGATAGGGAGGGGGATTTTCAATATTTTCAAAAAATACCTTCAAAATCCAAATCTACATATTAAATCCTATTTTTATCTAACCATCTACTTATTTTGGATCTGCCCCTTGGTCAAGAGGTTGAGGGGGGGTCAGAACCCCTCCCCACGCCCCCCGACTTAATATCTAAAAAAAGATTTTACATGTTTATAATTATTAATCTTAATATAATTAATTAATCTGACAGTATTTTAGTTGATTAGTTTGCGAGGGACACAACTTTCACTTACCTCTATATTATCATTAAAAATTTAAAATCTTCTATAAGAGAACTTACTGTGATTTATTAATCAGTGCCTGGAGCACCGAGCAATGCTCGGTAACTTTTTGCCTCTAAATAGCTTAAGTTTCAAATTTCAAGGCTCTGCGACTTACCGAAGACGATATATGAATGATTAAAATATTTATTTTATGACACTCCTAATTTACACCCCCTTTCTTTATTTCAATAGGATTAAAATCTATACACTACTAATAAATATATAACACGAATTAATAAAAAAATCGTTAGGTAGTTCAGTTTTTGAAAAAATAAAAAAAAAAAACGAAAAATCGTTGATGTAAATGTCCACTTCCCGTGTTTCAATTTCAACCAATAGCTTGCTGTAGTCCTTCTAGCCTATATCGAGCGTAAGTTTTGAATTTCATAGCTCTGAGACTTATGATTGCGAAACGCAAGGATGTATATTCTTACGTACGTAAACATCAACTTCCGGTTTTTCTATTTTAGCCAAAATCTTGTGATACTTCTTGGTAACTTCTAGATAGCTTAAGTTTCAAATTTCAAGGCTCTGAAACTTACCGAAGACGAGATATGAACGATTAAAATATTTATTTTGCGACATGACTAATTTACACCACTTCCTGTTATTTCAATCGGATTAAAAATCTGACACATTTAATAACTCATGATACTTGATAAGTACACCAAATTTTAGCGAAATCGTTAGAACCGTTTTCGAGAACCCGATTGGATATATATATATGTTAACGTTAGATGAACGCGAAAGTTAAAACTTTAATCCGGTCACTGCCCTATTTTGGTGCAATTGGGACCAGACTCGTTTTGATACTGAACCAAGAGTTGAAAAAAAGATAAGGACCCAGTCGGGTACGATCCGACATCTTCTGCGTTAAGCCCGCAGATGCCTTTTCCATTTAAGCGATGGATCCCCAACTAGGTCATATAATCAAATTTTTATATATATTCAACTCTTTAGTTCAGGCGCGTTTTCAACTATTTTCCTAATAGTATGGTTCTTATAAATTTATTACAATGCCCATCTGTCTGATTCTTTGGGGAATCGAAACAGATGAATTTTTGTTCAGATATTCAATAATAAATTTTATTTAGAATGTTTATATGTTAACGTTAGATGAACGCGAAAGTTAAAAATGGAAAAGGCATCTGCGGGCTTAACGCAGAAGATGTTGGATCGTACCCGACTGGGTCCTTATCTTTTTTCAACTCTTGGTTCAGTATCAAAACGAGTCTGGTCCCAATTGCACCAAAATAGGGCAGTGACCGGATAAAAGTTTTAACTTTCGCGTTCATCTAACGTTAACATATAAACATTCTAAATAAAATTTATTATTGAATATCTGAACAAAATTCATCTGTTTCGATTCCCCAAAGAATCAGACAGATGGGCATTGTAATAAATAAATAAATATACTATATATATATACAAGAATTGCTCGTTTAATATAATAAGATATAATATGAATATATCGCCTTAAAATCTCAATAAAATAATTCAAAAAATGTTGTTTTCTGCATTTTAGAACAAGAAGTTCTAAAGCTAAATAGCCGAAAAATCTAATCAGTTTTTCTAATTGTAAATACAAACATTTCGACATCGAATTTCTACCACTATACTAAAAAATATTTTAAACAATTTTGATTGGGCTACTCTGGGATCTCAAATTCATTTCAATTTAATATTTTTTTACCTAGAGTCAAAAGTCCGTTCCTAGAATAAAGAAATTAAGAAATTAATCTCTAATAGTGTGAAACAGGTCTGGACTTGTATTTGGCATCCTTGTAAGGACTTGTTCTAAAGAAAGAAAGATCATTCTATACGCCCCCTTTTTAGTAAGTAAGGAATAAAACCTCTTGTACAAAAAAGAATAAACCTAAATTGTTGGATAAGAATTTATGAAAATTTAGAAATTTTTCAAAAGTTTCAAGACTAAATCTCATTAGCTTCTGAGCGACTTATTTATGTGGTAGTTTATTCGTGCACAAGCTGCGTCAGGCGTGCCTCCGGCCCTCTGCACCTTGGCCCTCCGGGCGGTTGGCCCTGGCGGGCAGCGTCTCGAGACGGCCAAAAGTTTGTTTGCAATATAATTTTGTTCAACTGTATTTTAATTAAATAGGTATATTTTATTAATTAAAAATCAGCTCCAAGAAATAATTTAACTCATTGCGAAAGCAAAATAAAAAATATTTTTTATAGATTGTAGATATTATTTATTTTGAGCATATTTAAAAAAAAATTGATATTTAGGTACTAAATAAATTTATTATATAAAAATTTCATCTATTACATTTTTATTTAAATTTAGACAATTATCTTAACACGTTTTCATTAGGGCTATTAATTAATTTTTTGAATTTAGGAGTGAACACTTACATATATATTCTTCCGTTCGAATATATAAGTCTCTTCAAGGCCTTTGATAACAATGAATTAACCCAAACCCATTGTCTGCCTGGGTACAAAAGAAATGAGAAACCTTTTTTAAAACGCCAAGATTGGCATTCTTCTACCTGAGAATAATTAATTTAATTACTTAAAATCGTGTGAAATCAAATCAAACCGATTTGGCCCAAAATTTAGATAAACCATCCGGAGCACTAAACAAACATATGGTGTAAATATGGTTTCGATACGTTCAGTGGTTTAGGCGTGGGTCGATCACGCACATACACACTAAGGATTATATATATAGATATACTAAAAAGGTTGGATATTGTGTACCACATGGCAAGAATCTCTTGAGGGCCATCGACGTGGATTAAATCACATCATATTGAATTGCTAGCGTTGTAAAGTTAACGATTAAATTAATCAAATATGACACTTCATTCGTCTGTATAAACAAAGTTGACACTTTCTGTTTATTTCGATATATGTATAGAATCCGAAAATACATAAATATAGAATCCTGTATACATAAATATTAGAGGTTATTTATTTCCAGTTAGGTCAGACTTAATTTGAATCCAAGTTCAAAATAACCATATTCTTTTTATCAGCTAGCATAATTTATGCTAGGTGGAAAAAAAGCAGAAAGGATCAAGTGGTGAATGTGAATGGGTGCGAATTCGCTTTCTCTTTCTTTCGTTATAAAGCCAATCAGTGAAAATAATTATTTGAAAGACCCAAAGGATCAGAGAAGGGCTTTGGTAAAAAGTATTCATTTCCCACGTCCAACTTTTCTTTTGCCAAGTTTTCTCATTTGACTCTTAAAGAAGGGAGAATATTTTCCTTAAATTTTCACAAATTCCGTATTATATTTCTTTGACTTTAAAGGATTATGATTTGCTAATTTTTCATTTACAAAATTAAAAATAAAAAGATTTTCCTTGCCAAGAAGTGTTAAATTTATCAAGATAAATCAAAGAGTGTGTCTTCTGCTTGTCGAAAATAAATATACACATATTCATTTATTTTAATTAAATAATATAAAATATAGGTATATATAAATATTTCAAAAAACAATCTTAAGAACTTTTATTTTAATTCTATTTCGGGAGAATTTCTCCCTTTATCAATGGAATTTTAAATTTGAAAAACGATTTATATTTTTTACTTTACCATGCAGGGAATGGTCAAGTAATGGGTGAACACATCAGTTGATTAACAGATTGTTTCTTATACCTTTGTGAAACTATGTATATATATATATAAAAGCCATTGTCAGACAGTACCCGTGGCGCAGCAAGGTGAACGTGTGGGATAAAAAGCAACTAATATTCAATGACAGTTGTTATATTGTCAAATTTTACAAATAAAACATCTCTATTCTCTATATTATATACCTATAATATCTCTATATATTAATATATTCCTCTATGTAGCTTAGAATATTAGATTAGAGATGAAATTTTAGTACACAAATTTATTAATTTTAAAATATATTATATATTAATATATATTTAATTTTTTGGAAATAATTCATACTGCGAAAATTAATTTTTTTTTTGAATTTAAGAAAAATATAAATTCTTAAAATTTTAGTAGACAAATTAATTTTAAAATATATATATATTATATATATTTAATTTATAATATAAGTTTTAATGAGATATGATTTAATGGGATAATGAGATTAATTCTTAATTTATTTTTGCGCAGGTCATTAGAAATTTTAGTAGATAAATTAATTTTAAAATTATTATATATAATTAATTTAGAGACACTTTTTAGATAAATTTAAATATTGAAATGTATTATTAAAAAAGAAATAGGTTTCCAACCGATCGGCAACTTCAAGAGAAATGGGTGAATACTCTAATAAAGTATTTATAAAGCATTTAATGATATTTTTCATCTTTATTTGATCAATATTCATTATTCAAAAAAATCTTTTTCAAAACATATAATTACGGACAGCTAATAATCACATCTCGAGACGCTGCCCGCCAGGGCCGCCAGACCGGAGGGCCGAGCGGTGCCGGGCGTGCCGTACGGCACGCCATGTACTGCTCGTTAGTATATATTGATTAACTCAAAATCTCAAGTATGTTTTACGGAAGAGCCTAAATTCTACGCAGCTTTCAAGAATATGTGACGAATGGATTGCCTATGTTCAGGCGTACAGTGCATACAACCTCATCTTCTCAAATAACTTAAAATTTTAACTAAAGCTGACACATTGGGAAGGTTCTGAGCTGACACATTGGGAAGGTTCTGGACCCCATTAGCGACTGAGCTGCGTTATGTTTTTCGTATTGTATTTTAGAAATCTCAATTGTATTTCAGAATTCCCAATGGAATATTAGAAAATCTCACTTGTATTTCAGGAAATGTCAGTTACATTTTCTGAAATACAATTGTGGTTTTCTAAAATTGAATTGAAATTTCTGAAATATAAACCTGAATTTATATTATCTATATATAAAATAAAGAATTTATTTAATAAATAAACTCAACATCTTTTAATTAATTTTGCAGATTCGACAATTTTTGTCTGCAATCACTTTGAGCTAGAAAGATGAAATTAGCAACTTATTTAACAAACTCGTTAAGCATGAGAAATCAATGAGATTGTTTCTGCTTGATGTAAATAAACATATATATAAGTGAATTCTAATGTAAGTGAAAGTAAAAACTGATTATATTTTGGACTTTCAAAAATTCAGAGTTCTCGGATGAAAAATGCAAAAAATACAAAACAATTTAACTCTTATATGGGAGCTTTTTAACGGTTCTAGCTAATGAGTTAAAATTTGGTACAGAATATAATATCGTTACAAGATAAAAACATTCCATAACAAAAAATTGTTAAATCATTAAAATTTCGCACTTTTTAATCTAATTTATTTAACAAATTTTCATAATATAATAAAACGATGTTTCCTTAAAAATGATTTGTTTCTGTAGTAGAGTCTAATAACAAAGTTGATTAAAAGATGTCACTTGTTGATGATATATCCCTATATATATTTTAATAATAAAAAAAATATATATATATTATTTCGCGTCATTTCGAAAAATAAGTTCTTGGCCGTAAAAGATCTGAAATTTAATCAAAATAAGTGTAATGAGATATTTCCTGTCGCAAATAGGCTGTTACCTGTTCTTCTTTTTTAATTAAAAAATCTCTCCTCATACAGATAGTGTTTTATGACTTGTTTATTAAAGTATGATATCTCCGAATGGATTTGCTCGTAAAACGAAACGACGTGGGAGGAGGTAGCGATTTGGTCTTCAATGACAGGGACATTGACATCTCTTTGACGGAAGGGCAAAAAGAGACGCCGAGGCCATTATCAAGGCCTTTGAACAAGAAGACACGTTGGGCTAAGACCCTGGAGCAATCCGACCTCGAAACTTGCTTGAAATTCGAAATTCTACAAGTTGAACTGGACAGGGCAATTGTAGAGCCGCTGGCGCAAATGGGAAAGACAGGGTGGCAACCGAGGAGGAATGACAATGTCTTTGAGACCAAGAGGAATTAATAGACTCAATAAAATTGTTAATACATGGGGATGGAGAAGTGGAGGAATTCAGTGCTACTCATTAATAGTTATTTATTAGGAAGGAGGAAACGATCCAAGTTATCCTTCAAGTTTAGAATTATGTAATCCTACAATATAAATGATTTTAGAAATGGAAGAAAAAGTAAAAACTCTTTCATGACTAGGTACACTTTCTGCAAATTTTAGTAATTTGTTAATGTTTCCTATCCATCGGCTTCAGCTAGAAACTTGAAAATTAATATTTTGATAATATAAACTTGTGTTTTAAGAGCACATCAATGACGGTATCTTCTATAATAATAAAAATTGAGCAAGATGCGAGGTAGGTTTCACAAGGTTTTTGTGAAACCTACCTCGCATCTTGCTCAAGTTTTATTATTATATTAAAATGTTTCACCTAGAACCTTCACCTAACTCCTTAAAAGTTACGGTATCTTCTGCATAATGCAAATAAATATACACCTACATATAAATGAATATATAGTAATTCTTGTATCTACTCTTATTAAACCAACAAAAATTGTATATTTATTTATATATATATTTATTTATATATATATATATATATATATATATATATATATATATATATATATATATATATTATTTGTATCTTGGTTCTATTTTGAAAACGGCCCTACCGATTTTGATGAAACAAAATCTATTAACAAGTTTTGAGGATGAGAAAACGATCTGGCTAGGTCTGGACTTCATCAAAATTCATCTTAATTGATTTTTTCTTAAAGTAATTATTGATAGATGAAAATCTCAATAAAAAAAAATGATTTGCCGGATGTCAGATTAGAACCTGAGACCTCTTGCATCAGAGGCATAGACTTTACCACTGGACTATAGAACTATTTTAAAAATCTTTGCTTTTTACTTTTACTAAAATGAATATTTTTGAATTAGACTTTATTATAAGTGTGGAAATAATTGAATATATTATATATAGCTATGTATTTTATAAATAGAATTTATTGAATAAATTGCGGCGCGGCAAATTTGAAATATGTATAATTGAATTAAGCTGAAAGAAAGACAACAATTAATATACTATATATATTTGTATTTTTTTTAATTTGAAAACGGCTCTCAAATAAAAATCGACCTTTTTATCAGAATTTTAAATTAAAAATAATATTAAAATAAAGCTTTTAACTGAAGAAAAAAGTTACCGAGCATCGCTCGGTGCCTCCAGGTACTATCTTATTATATTAAACGAGCAAAGTTTGCATAAATATATATATATATATCCGGTCGGGTTCTCGAAAACTGCTCTAACGATTTTGATGAAATTCACTGGATAGGAAGGTTTTGTGTTGGACATTCGATCTGTCACGGTCTCATCTTCGGCTAAGTTGTTTTTGATGGGTTTTTTGTTAATTGAAACAATTATTCACAGGTGGTTGTCTCGATAAAAATGTATAATTACATTTTTATTCAATTTCCTTTTAATAAATAATTAGTTTTTTAATTTTAAAACCCACAATAAGATCAATACAATTATTATTATATATTAAAAGTCATGCATTTTTAATTGATTAAAAATCGAGTTTAAATCCCACAATCATATTATTTATTATTAGAATTTGGCAATTTAATTGATGAACTCAAAAATTGATATTTAATTAAAAAAAAATTATACGGTATTTATTTATATACCTATACCTATATACACATAATCTGTGGGCCACTACAAGGCTAGAAATGCAAAAATTGTGTGACAGGACGGGGCGGGGGTGGAGGTGACGGTAGAGGTAGATGTGGGGGGGGGGGTGCGGTGGTGGCGGGTTGGGGGCGAGGGAAGTGGTTTCGGGGGTGGAAGCGGGATTGGGGTGTAGGTGTTGGTGGATGTGAGGTAGAGGGGTGCAGGAGGCAGCTAGTATATAATTTTAGATAATAAGTAAAAATATATTTTTACTTATTATCTATTAAAATGTTTCACCTAGAACCGACACCAAATTCTTTAAAGATTATATAATTTTATATAATTAATTCTTTTACAAATGGGTTATTAAATTTTAATCGTAGTATTGTTTTTCAAATAATCGTGAAGATCGAAATATAAATGTTGAGATAATATATGTTTTTTAAAACTGTAATAAAAATATATTATATAAATAAGGGATGGGTAGAATAAGGAAATTTCAAAATTAGAATGGAAAAATACTACCTGGAAAAGGCGTGGGTGCGAGCGCTAGCATTGGAGACTCCTCAATGGCAATCGTTCTTTTTTTCCAAGAGCGAGGTTTTTGGCTTGCCTGACGGGGCTCACTTTTCTATTCGCACGGGCTCAATGCTAGGTGGGTTGGAGGAGTGGACTGGACTCTGAACCCTGTAATAATTAGTGCTTATTGTACAAATTCCTAATCGTTAAAAGGGAAATCCTAGAACTGTCAAATGATAAGATTTATTCCATATCGATCAAACAAGTCAGAGCTTGTTTAAACCTCTCTTGATAAAACTAATCATGACTAATAAATTATAAACACTAACTAAAATAAATATATTTAAAATAATTACCTTTTAATATTTATTTATATGAGTTTGCTCTTTTCTCATATTTGAATAAAGCTTTGTAAATTATAAACGAGTAAATACAATTTTAATCTTAAAATAAAAACTAACCGGGAAAAAAATCACGAGATTATCTTCTACTGAATCGGAGTATGGATGCTTTTTATTACATGTCAGAAGGGTTGAATTCACCCCATTGAGAATGTAATAGAAATTATCCATAACACATCAGATCCGTAAAAGGTCGAATCTATAATATTTCTCTAGGCGATTTATTTTTTATATAAAAATTAGATTAGAAACCAAAAAACCAATTGCTATTACTCCTAATATCATCTCATAGTAATTAATTATAAAAAATACATAACTATACATAATTACTTAAAAATTCAAAACTATATATACTATATATATTTCAATATAAAGAATATGTATTATACTAGATGAAGGAGGAGGCATCAGCCAAAGATGGAATCACTGGGTTCAATAAAACGTTTCGTCCTGAATTTTATTTGGCCATCTTCAGTTAATTAGGAGTTATACACAAAATGCTGTACACATATGTGATCGAACCAAGCCTTGTCAAAAATAATAAAAAAAATTTTAGCTTCATGTAAATTTCATGTAAATTTACCCAATGGACCCAAGAGTTTCAGAATGAAAGTAATCTTATTTTATTGAGCCCAGTGATTCCATCTTTGCCTGATACCTCATCCTTCATCTAGTACAGTTTCATCACAGCCACGAACTCTAAGAATATGTATTATATTATAAGATAAAAATTAAATATTTTCGAAAAGAAATGAGTCTACCTTGTTTTTATAATTTTTCTCATTAATATATCAAAGAATAATTGATATATCAATGAGAATATATAACATCTGAGATTTCAAATTCAATTGGTGATCCATCCGAATGTCATGTGGGCTATACGCGAAATGACGTTGGATTGTAGCTAAATGGATCACATCTTTTTCTCTCTTGGTCCAGACTTAAGACTCCGCAGACTCCAATAGCGTAATCCGCAGTAGTCTCGCAATAAATATCGTTTTCAAATAAGCGCGGTCAAAACAATTCTCATTGATATATCAATTATTTTTTGATATTTAATCAGAAAAATTATAAAAATTTATTTGACATCATTATTTCAAGTTAGAAATATATAAGTTCAGATATTATTTTCACTCAATATTTGACAAAAATTCCCTACATTTGATTCGCGATTGAATCAAATGTGGAAAACATTCGAGTCTACCTTGGAAGCAATGGCTGGAGACACGATATCGTTGGAGAAGAGGCTGATATGGACCAGGGAGATCTCTGTAAGAATCAGTAATTTTTAGATACATAGACATCAATCAAAGCAAATATTAATGAGGATCATTTTTTTACTAAACGGATTGATTTATTCTAATTGCAAGGAAAATAATTTTACTTAAACAAGTTTTTTCAAGATGGATTTATATATTTATAAGGCATTTAGAGTCAATCAACTTATAATATAACGAGCTGCTCCAGGCGTGCCTTCGGCACGCCCTCTACAGCTCGGCCCTCCGGGCAGATGGCCCTGGCTGGGCGGCGTCTCGGCATGTGATTATTAGGTCTGTAATATATATTTGTAATATTTTGCTCCCTCTTTCGCCCCCACGCACTCATTTTGGCTATTGATTTTTACAGCATACATTTTATATAGTCTTAAAAACTAACATTACAAAATTTGATCTATATCGGAGAGAGTATTAATTTTTTGCCCCCACTTACATTTTGGGAGGTTGAAATTATTTTTTAGATATTTGCAAATAAATGACTCTCAGTTTTCGAAAGAGTAAATGTACAAAAAAGCTAAAAATTTCTATATTTAGCCCCCCCCCCCTTCGCCCCCATACAGTCAATTTTGATAGTTGATTTTTACAGGAATAGTTTCTTAAAGTAATAAAGAATAACTCTACAAAATTTGATCAAGATAGGAGAGAGTTTTAATTTTGCCCCCACTCACATTTTGGATAGTTGGGAGTCGAATTTCAAAAAACCCTGAAATCACTTTTTAGATATTTGTATTTAGAATTTTATTAAGTAAAAATCAAGTAGATATCTTATCGTTCTTAATAGAAAATACATAATTAGTGTAAACACATTGCAAAGATATTTTGCCCCTTTTGACCCCTTTAGGGGTCGAATTTCAAAAAATCCTGAAATTAATTTTTAGATATTTTAATTTAGTATTTTTATAAGTAAAAAGCAAGTAGATATTTTATCGTCCTTAAGAGATATCGCATAATCAGTGAAAACACACTTTGCCCCCTTTGACCCCCTTAGAGGTCGAATTTCGAAAAATCCTTTCTTAGTGAGCCCCTATGTCATAGATGTAATATCCTCTCCAAATTTCATGTTTCTATGTCCAGTGGTTCTGGCTGTTTTGATGATGAGTGTGTGAGTGAGTGAGTGAGTGAGTGTAATCGGGCAAAGAATTATATATATATATATATGTATATAGGTAAGTATACCTACCTACAGCACGGAGACGCTATTTCATATAGGTAATGTGAAATATAAAAAAATCAAACAATCTCAAAATACTCAACATAACAGAACATATATGTTAATATAATAGTACGATCTATTATTAGTATTAAATGATTGATATCAAAAATAATTGTAAAAATCTCACCTTTAAAGTGGTTTTGGCGATCAGCTAAGTCCAAAGCGGGCGACCTCCTCCTGACTGGGGTCTCTTGAGCCTCAAGAACCGCTTCTGCTTATTTTCAGACCAGAGTTGCTCTTAATTGGCGCCAGAGGACACGCGATCTAAGAAAATTAAATGGTGATTAAAATATATTTAATTTTTGATCTTAGAATAAAACAAAAAGTTTCATTTATATTAATTGGTGAAAAGATATGTTCCTAAAAGATTCAAAATTCAAATTCGTATTAAATTACAAATCAATGTTCTGTTGTGGAAATTAAAAAAAAATCGAAGTATTTAGGGCAGGGGTCGGGGAACTTATGTGGGGTATTTCTCCAAATATATATTTGTTGACAACAGTGATTTTCAAATTTTATACGAATATCAAGCCACTTTCTTACATAAAAAATTATAACACATTTATTAAATTTTATAATTGCTTAAACTTAATAAAAAAAACATTGTTCTTATGTAAGACATTTACGCCCAATTTGAACACACCCAAACTTAAGCTAATAATGTGAAATATAAAAAAATCTCCAAATACACTATACTAACACACATCATAATAAATTATTCAATTATTCAATAAATATGATTTAATATTAATATTAAATGATTGATAATAAAAATAATTATAAAAATTTCACCTTTAATTTCCCTTAAAGCGACTTTGATTATTGAACTATGATTGACCCCTTTTTATTTTTACTCGGGTGATTTACCCAGATTTGCTAGCTTAGAGCGATTTGAAATTAATTAAATTTTAATTTTGAATTATATACAACTTGAATAGGAAATATTAGGCTAGTAGCGAGATTTAAAATTAAAATTGCAGGAAAAATTGAATGGTTTTTCAATTTTAGATACACTGTCTGTAAGTTTTTCTGGTTTATTAATTTATTGTTCAGTGAATTGTAGAGCTAAAAAAAATTATTGTTTAAAAAAACTAAAAAGCACGCTAATGCACTAAAAAGTACATAATAATGTAAAACTTAATCAAAAATTGTGGGGCGCAGAAGCATGTACTTTTAATTAATTTTGGCAAAGTGCCCCACGGTTTTTGATTAAGTATTACATTTTTGTACTTTTTAGTGCATTAGCGTGTTTTTTAGATTTTTTAAAAATATGATTTAATTTTTTACTTTTTAGTCTTAATTATTTTTATAGAGAAAAGCTTGGGGAATTTAACAGAATGAAATGTTTTTATTTTAATATAATTTCATTTAAATTGAGTAAACAATTTATAGAGAAATGTTTGCGGAACAAAAGTCACACTGATAGATACATATAGTTGAAACTAATAATATAAAGTGTGTAATTAAAAAAACTAAAAAACACACTTCTAAAACGTACGAAATAATGTAATACTTAATCAAAAAGTTTGGGGCGCAGAAACATGTACTTTTAATTAATTTCGACAAAGTGCCCCACGCTTTTTGATTAAGTATTACATTATTTTGCCCTTTTTTATAACCATGTTTTTTTAGTTTTTTTTTTTTTAATATAATTTATTTTTTTACTTTTTAGTCTTAATTATTTTTATAGAGAAAAGATTGCGGAATTTAACAGAATAAAAGTCACATTGATAGATGGATCGATAGATACATACATACAGGTGAACCTACCTAATATAAAGCATATAATAAAATAATTTTTAAGGAAAAAATAAAAACCGACTTCAAAAAATTAAATGCAACAAATAAAATACACTAAAAGGTATAAAATAATTATTATCTTATTTAGTTACAACTAAACGACGAAATATTAACATGAAATTACTTTTTGAAGTCGGTGCCAAACAAACTATACCTATAAGCGAGCATACCCTCCAAACGTACTAAGTAAGATCCGTCGAGTGCGATTCATAAAAGGTATATGTTTGGCACCAACTTCAAAAAGTAATTTCATGTTAATATTTCGTCGTTTAGTTGTAACTAAATAAGATAATAATTATTTTATACCTTTTAGTGTATTTTATTTGTTGCATTTAATTTTTGAAGTCGGTTTTTATTTTTTTCTTAAAAATTATTTTTATTTTTCTCTTTTTAGTGATGTTATTAATAGTGATCATATCATCAGAACTTGATCAAATTAATATGGCACCATCCCCAAGACACCCCCTATCGGATAAAAAAAGAACCATCGAAATCGGTTCATAAACAAAGAGGTTAGGTCTAAACAAACCTAATAAAAAAGGTCTAATACCTATGAAAAAAAAACGAAAAAAATGGGACCAATCGGAAGCTAGACTGGACCCAATGCAAAAAAAATTTTCAAAATCGGTTGAGAATTGGCGGAGATATGAGGTAACATAGGCACAAAAAAAAAAAAAAAAAAAAAAATTCAATCGAATAGAGAACCTCCTCCTTTTTTGAAGTCGGTTAAAAAGAGGAAACTTGACATAAACGAGAAGCCTATTAATTTAATCTCACTAGATACTACAATACAGGTTCGATTTTTTATAAATTTCTCTCGAATTTATTAGAACATAGGAGCTGGAGTTTGAATTTTTAGGGGGGGGGGGGGGCTCTGAGAATAAAACGAAACGAAAATGTTTCAAATTTTTATTAAAATGTAACCACAAAGTAGAACCAAGTCTATAAAACTTCTCGTCAATTCGAATAAAAAGTCGAAAAATTTGAGAAAATAGTGTTGAGAAAATTATCTCGTTGAGTGAAATTTTTAGTGTCTGACAGGTTCAATTCACAGGGTAGCCAAGCGCCAGGACTGCTAATTTTAGAGCTTGGGTTTACTCCCCGAGGAGGTGAGCACAACCCTTCTGACATATTATTAAACATTATCCTTAAAAGAGGACCTCCTCTGATTTCCTTATTAATTATTTATTAAAGGAAAAAATATTTTTTTCTTTTATTACATAAATCTTTTTTGTAGACCTTGACGTCTTCTTTTGAAATAAAAAGTTTAATTCAACTCCAGTGAGAAATTATTTATTATTATTCATTCAAAACTTTGAGAGCTAGATTTCTCTATGATATAGGTGGGGGTAATCAATTTTACTTGATAAATATCAATTTTTGAAATATTCTATTGTCATTTTTAAGCTGTTTTCACTTTTCTTTAAATTTTTTTTCTTTTTCTTTTTTTGGAAATTTGAAAGCTTTGGTTTTCTATATTCATCAAAATATAGATTTATATTCATTGACTCATCTATATCAAAAAACTTTTCTTTTGATTGAATTTCTCAATGGAAAAGTTTAAAAAGTTGATTAAAAAAAAAAGGTAAGAAGTAAATATAAATCAGACAAATATTTTATTTATTCTTGAATTCCTAAACCAATTTTTCTACCCGTCTCAAAACAAGATTGATTAACAATAAATTGAAACTAATTATATTATAACTAACTTCGATTTTAATCCACAAAAAAGAGATCTCTCTTATTATATTTTATTTCACGCGATCACAAGAACTGACGAGTTAAAAAAATTAATAATTTTAATTATATATAGCATAATACATATTATAAAATGAATAAAGATATTTTTATTTTCGATAAAGGATTAATTTATTTCTTTTAATTCTTCTAGAGCAGGGGTTCCTAACCGGTGGTACGCGGGAACGTTTCAGGTGGTACGCGTGAGTGATGTGAGCAACATGCTATTGATAGCTGATATTTTTGATGCCATTTGTTACGAGTTACTTGTGTAAGAGTGGATTTTCTGAACTCTTGTACATAAAATATAAACATAGAAGCAGAATAAGTGTTGAAGAGGACTTACGAGTGAAGATAAGTTCCATTACTTCTAATGTTGCTATTTTAATCACAGGCAAACAACAACAAGTTTCGCACTAAAGACTATAAAAGTATATTTTGTATAATGATTAATTTTTTGCTGAGTTTGTACTAATTTTTTATTTGTATGTTTTTAGACCTATGGGTAATAAATAAAACTGTAAATTAATACCATTTTAATCTTTTTATTTCTCCTTTACCATATTATAAGCATGTTATAAATAAACAAATAACTAACCATTAAATATGAAGTTTTCTCAGGAATTTAATTCAAAAAGCCTTTGAACACTTTTAGATGAGTAAATATTATACGTTTATTAAAATATTTAGGTCTGGTGGTACGCCAAAATTTCTCAAAAAGTCAAGTGGTACGCAGGTGCAAAAAGGTTGGGAACCCCTGTTCTAGAGAGTAAAATCTCAAATTTATATCTTTTAAATCGGATTCCCTCTTTCTAAGATTTAAGAGGCATCTCCAAGCAGGTTATTCAAGCCCTTTAAGTAACATGTAATAGTAATCTTAATCTTTTGTAATTTTTACTTTTTATTTCTATTGTTATTATAGACTTTTGTTATATTTTTTGTTAGATTATAAATTAAGTAAGAATCTTGAAATTTATAAGTTATAAGTATTCATTTTATCAAAAAACATAAATATTAATATCGAATTTTTATTAGGGCCCAAAATAAAAAGTATTTTTTTATCATTAAGAGTGAAATATCTCTGTAAAGATTTTTTATTTAGAATTATAATTTATTTATTTTCGCTTTAAAATGACGGTGTAAAGAGCCTCAAAGTGGCCATTTATAGGTAATTATTTCACATGCCTGTTTTTAGAAATGGATTTACTTAAAATTATGAAAAAATTCCACAAATTCACTAAGTCTCTCCTTATCAACGATAACTAAAAACGAATTTCTTAACACAGGCATTTTGTAAGTTATAATATATGTAACTATCGGTATACGGTCCGTGTGCAGGCTTATTTTTTTCTTTTTTAATTTCAAATACATGTACATGTAAAATATATTTTTTAGAGCTATTACCCAATATTTAAATTCCTCGGTACGCTCGGTACATAAAAAATTGAATTCAATATATATATATGTATATCTATTTTTTTGCTTATTTTGTTAGAAATGTCTGAGGTGTAGTGAAAAATCATTTTCAAATATTATTTTGTTCACTCTGTGTATGTGAAGATGAGTTAAGAAAGTAAAAGTCGTGTACCAAAAGTTTGCATTTAAAAAAGTAAGAACTGCTTTCTAGCTGCAAAATTGAAGAAAATTAGAAAAAAAAATTGAGTTGTCATTTATCAAATGTGAATCCTATATTTCATTGGTCTAGAGGCCGGCAGTCAGAATTTTTTTCATAATTTTAAGAAATCATACAAAAATGTATATAAGGTCGAATCTCTAGGATGTATTATTTACAGGCCATAGATTAAAAAATACGGCTCGATTTGTAAGATTAAAAAAATGCATAATTTCACATTATCTGAAAACGTTCAGTTTATTAAAAGGGACACTGATATAAAGTCTGCTGGTATTTGTACAGAGAATTAATATTTAATTTTACCGTAAAAAATTATTTTATTTTGAAGAGATTTCACAAGATAGGCAGGCAGAATTTTTTCATAATTTTTGGTCAAGGTGTTTCTATACGCCAATAGATTAAAAAAATTCACCTATAAACGGACATTTAGGAGGACTCTCACACAGTCATTTTAAATCAAAATAAATTAAAAAACAAATAATAACCTAATTCTCTTTAAATGTATATTTTCAGGGATACTTCACACACTATGGAATTTTTACTTTATCCAATGCTAAGCATGGGAGAAAGTATTGGAATCGCTCTCGCGGCAAGCGCGACTTCAAAGGGTCCTCAGGTAAAGACTACGGAACCCATAGACTCAATTAAGGTCACAAATTGAAGTATTCAATGAGATTGAATTTTAGCACGTGACGGTTTTGCCAAAAATTACCTGGAATCTCGTCGAGAGGCCAAAAAGTGCCATTTTTTTTGGAAGTGCGTGCGGATGGATGGATGGATGGATGGATGTATGTATGTGTGTGTGTTTTTTTCGTCCACGATTTTTTCCACACCTTTGCCCTGATTGAAATGAAATTGAAAACCTACAATTAGTTTAACAAAATGAAGCGCTGATTAGTTTTTGGTACATATCGGTCCACAAACATTAGTACTTTATTTCAGTACTATTTTAGTTTTTTCTAAATATCTTGAAAATGACTTAACCAATTTTGATGAAATTTAATATCCTAATTAAGTACCTTGGGGACCACAAAAAAGGTTAAATAATGTTTTTAGTAAAATCATATTTTAAAGTACTTTACTCTATAGTAAAATAGTACTTTTTTTAATTTTAAATTCTTTGAAATTTATTCATTTGATCGTTTTAATATAGCTCATTTAACCTAACTTAAGTAAGAATAGTTAGGCTTCTCGCTGTGAAATGGTAAAAATTTGGGAGGAAATTTTATAAGTAACCATAGCAACCGCGTTGTTTTCTTATCCGTTACCATTGCTGACGACATGGAGGAATCGACTTAAAATCAAAAATAGCTATTGATTCTCATCTAGTACTTGAGGAATAACCATTCTATATTGGATTTTTGACGTTTCGGTTTTTATTGGTAACCATTGCTGAAGACATAGAGGAATCGACTTAAAATCAAAAATAGTGATTGATTCTCATCTATTACTTGAGGAATAATAATTCTACATTAGATTTTTGACCCTTCGATTATTATTGTGTAACCATTGCTGAAGACATGGAGGAATCGACTTAAAATCAAAAATAACGATCGATTCTTATCTAATACTAGAGGAATAACCTTATTGCATTCCATTTTTGATGTTTTGACTATTAATGGCAACCTCTACTGAAAAGGTGGAAGAATCGACTTAAAATCAAAAAGACTAAATTCTTTTTGGTAAACAACTCAAGCTTGAGTCAAAAATCTAAGGTAGAATTATTATTCCTCAAGTATTAGATGAGAATCAATCGCTATTTTTGATTTTAAGTCGATTCCTCTATGTCTTCAGCAATGGTTACCAATAAAAACCGAAATGTCAAAAATCCAATGTAGAATTGTTATTCCTCGACTGTTAAATGAGAATCGATCATTATTTTTGAATTAAAGTCAACATGAACTGCAAATTGCAAGTGATATCTGATTTATATAAAGGAATAAACATATTAATATTATTTCAAATGAATTTGGATAAAGTTTAGCAACGATCCGTTGCAGTTTATTTTTATAATTCGACCAGTGCTGGTTGGTGACTTTTGAATCAGGAGATGCTGTCCAAAAATAACCTTTCCCTTTTTGAAATTTTATGTTTAATCTTCATTTTTTCCAAATTTCATTGAACATAGCATAATTTTCGTTATTTTTCAAATTTAACATTAGAAATTTTGGACACGGTATGAAAATACTCAAAATGTTTGAAATTTTTGGGATGCGCCGCATCCACAGCATCCATGGACCGCACACCACTGAATTCGACCCACTCCTAAAATAATAATTCGATTAAAATTTTAAAACCGTATTTTTGATTTACTCGAAAAATAAATGCCTCTATAACTTCTAAATTTCAAGCTTTTATTCTATTTCCTTTTCAAGCTATAATGTTCTGACAGACGGACCCATATAAATACGACATTAATAGTGTCTTCTTTACTTTTTAACCCTAAAAATAAAATCGTAGGCAAAGCTGTCCAATAAAATATAAAATGTTAAGCGTCAATGAAAATTTAAAAAAGAAATCCAAATAAAGAAAGGGGTTTAAACAAACAAAAAATGATAGATTGACTGACGATTTCATTTATAATTAAAATGTCAACGCCATAAAGTCTTTTTTTTATTAATATTCAAATGAAATGATTTAAGTGAGCGTTCATTTTTTTATTACCTACAGACAGACGTATTTGTGTCCCCTTTGGTATTTATCGAATCATTTTAAGCTTTATAATAAAGAAACACAAAGCGATACAATTGGTTTGGTCTCAGGTCTCAACCTCAGCTGACATTCCTGTCTTCATAAATGCTTTTAATTTAATGGGTGAAAAGGAAAATAGAATACTTGATCTTGGAAATGTTTATTTATATTAAGTCGTATCGTTTAATTATTTGAATATTAATTTGAAAGGTGAAATGTCACAAAGTAGCAAGAACACCATGCCGTTGAATTAGAAACCAATCAATAAATTCTTTTATCCCTTAATATTTAAATACTCTTTGTCTCCACCAAATATAATATTGAAATATATATTTTATAATACAGGAGTTCCCAAACTTTTCCGAGTCGCGGCGTCTTTTTTCAATTAAAATTATGGAGCCCTAAAAAATTTGTATTTTATTTGATCACACACGCAGATATTATAGAGAGAGAGATTTTCAATTTTTTGGATTTAAGGTACCTGAAAAATTGGAAAAAAATCGAATTCGATTTTTTTTACGAATATTAAAAATTAAATCATTTGATGGAAATTTTATTATCAAATTAAACATGCCCAGCAGGCTTTAATCATACCGAGGAAATTTTATTAGAAAAAATAAATTATTAATTTTATTAAAAACAAATTTCGTATGAATTGATTTTCTAAAATGAACAGCCCAAAATAAATATCTGTTAATTCTTATTTATTTTATAAAAAAATCTACCTAATAAAAATAAATTCATTGTTTGGGCACTTTATAATAATCGAGTACATGTTGAGACAAGTCTATATCCATTGGAGACATTGAAACAAGCTCAGACACGAAACAAAGAATTTTCTATTAATCAAGTATAATAAGAGTTTTATCAATTGCGTCTACTTATCCATAATACAAGCTAACTATTTTAATACTAATAATAAAATTACATGGAAAGTATATTATTTAGAGTTGAAATATGTTAAGAAAATTGCAAAATAAAAACACATGAAAAAAAATTATACTCTCAATCAAACATTATAGGTTAAACAGGATTGAAATAATTTTTTAGTAAAAAAGTAAAATATAAGTTTTCAAAGGGATTCAATGCAAATAATTAAATTAGTCACACACACATATATAATACGAGCTGTAGAGGGCGTGCCTTGGTGGCCCTGGCGGGCAGCGTCTCGGCATGTGATTATTAGGTCTGTAATATATATTTGTAATATTTTGCCCCCTATTTCGCCCACACGCGCTCATTTTGGCTATTGATTTTTACAGCATACATTTTATATAGTCTTAAAAACTAACATTACAAAATTTGATCTATATCGGAGAGACTATTAATTTTTTGCCCCCACTCACATTTTGGGAGGGTGAAATTATTTTTTAGATATTTGCAAATAAATAACTCTCAGTTTTCTAAAAAGTAAATTTACAAAAAAGCTAAAAATTTCTATATTTTGCCCCCACTCACATTTTGGATAGTTGGGAGTCGAATTTCAAAAAATCCTGAAATAACTTTTTAGATATTTGTATTTAGAATTTCATCAAGTTAAAATCAAGTAGATATCTTATCGTTCTTAATTGAGCATACATAATTAGTGTAAACACATTGCAAAGATATTTTGCCCCTTTTGACCCCTTTAAGGGTCGAATTTCAAAAAATCAGTTTTTAGATACTTTAATTTAGTATTTTTATAAGTAAAAAGCAAGTAGATATTTTATCGTCCTTAAGAGATATTGCATAATCAGTGAAAACATACTTTGCCCTCTTTGACCCCCTTAGGGGTCGAATTTCGAAAAATCCTTTCTTAGTGGGCCCCTATGTCATAGATGTAATATCCTCTCCAAATTTCATAATTCTATGTCCAGTGATTCTGGCTGTTTTGATGATGAGTGAGTGAGTGAGTGTATCGCGCAAAGAATTTTATATATATATACACTCAATTTTTTGAATTCAAGGTACCTGAAAGATTGAAAGAAACATCGAATTCGAATTTTTGAAGGAAAATGAAAAATTAAATATTTTTGATTTGAAAGTTCTATTAGTAAATTAAACCAATGTTCTAATTAAGTGAAATACTTTATGTCTAAGATTATATTAGAAATAATAATCCTATGATTAAGTAGACGACGCATAATTATTTCTATACATTTAATTGAATATGTGATGAGGAAAAAAATCAAATCTTTTGGCCTTTCTAGCTGACTCGCTGCCCGAGAGAAGAAACTGAATATTTTCATAACATTTCATTTAAATTACTAAATTCTTAAATGAAATGCTATTTACTTATATTAGACAAATACTGTGAACCTTCAGAAATGAAATTAATAAAATAATTTGAAATAATTTTTTTTAAATGCATTCAAAAGTGCTGATGTTTTTTTTATTTATTTAAAAAAATAGTAAATTTAATAAATTTGCCTCCGTAGGCACGTGCCTTACTGTACATATTAGGTCATTCAATAAGTCCGTAGGATAACACATAGATGGCGTTACTATAATTTTCCATATGATTTTTATTTAGTACTAACCTTCCAAACGATACGTGTATAAATTTGACATCAATCTGACTATTGATTCGTGAGTTATAGCATTTTGTGTGAAGCAACTTTTGTTGAAAAAAGTGAATTTCGAGTTTTAATAAAGCATTGCTTTTTCATGAAAATAAAAATATAATGGAAACCAAACAATGGCTTGATAAACATTATCCGAACTCTGCTCCATCGAGACAAATGGTAGAGAGTGAATTGCTGAATGTAAACGTGGTCGGACCCGCACAAATGATGCAGAGCGCAGTGAACGCCCAAAAGAGGCTGTTATTCCAGAAAACATAAAAAAATCCACAAATTGGTTATGAACGATCGCAAATTGAAGGTGAACGAGCTAGCTGACATTGTAAAGATTTTTGTTGGTAGTGTTTTTACCATTTTACACGAACAATTGGGTATGCGAAAGCTCTGTGCAAAGTGGGTGCCACGTAAGCTCACAGTCGACCAAAAACAACAACGAATCAATGCTTCAGAGGAGTGTTTGGCGCTGTTAAACCGCAATAAAATGAAATTCTACCGTCGATATGTGACAATAGATGAGACATGGCTTCACTATTAGACACCAGAATCCAAAAGAAGTCCAATGATGAAGTAATCGCTGAAATTGAGGCCTATTTTGACGAGAAAGAGAAATCGTACTATAAAAGTGGTATCGAAAAGTTGGAAAATCTCTATACTCGTTGTATCGCTCTCGAAGGCAATTATGTTGAATAATAAAATCGAGTTTTGTCAAAATTTTGTTTTTTCTTACTTATCCTACGGACTTTTTGAATGACCTGTTAAGCGTAAATCCTCCCCTCCTTATCCACTAAATATTTCACTTAGGCTCGGTTGTATGTCGCAAAGTATATGCTTTTACCACTAACCAAGGTAGATGGTAAATGGAGCCACTGGGATGGCCAATCAGGTGACAGGCACATTCAGTGGCTGTCATCTGATTGGCCATCCCAGTGGCTCCATTTACCATCTACCTTGGTTAGTGGTAAAAAGCATTTACTTTGCGACATACAACCGGGCCTTAAACATTTAATCTTCATTTGTAAAATTTCGTGGTCTAATGATTCTAAATTTAAACACTTGAATTTTTTCAAAAGGTAAACAACCATTATCGAGGTTTCAACTCAAAATACTTAATTTGATTTTTCTGATTAAGAATGAAAAGATCCCAGAAAGTTTGTTTTGGTATTAACATTTTGAGACTGCATTCCGAGACTTGAAAAAGTATTCGCTTTTGCCACCAATGTTTTGAAAACAACTGAGGTTTATTAAAATTAAATTTAGCTATATCTTCATTAGTAAAAAATTATTGGAACCCTTGGTTGAACACCATTTTGGCCATTGCATTGAGAAAAATCTAAATTTAATCACATAGAAAATACACGTATGAATCCTGCTAAATAATTCAGTTCAACATTTCAGCTTCATTTGTAAAATTTCTTGGTCAAATTTTTCTTAATTTAAACACTTTAACTTTTTCAAAAGCAAAATATGCTTTTATTTAAAATGACACTAAAATATAGAAATTAAATTTTTCTTCATTAGCAAAAAAAATTTCAGCATTAGGTCCAAAATTATATTACAAGTTTCTACCATGACAAGAAAATAGACAAACCTGATTGAATAAAATCGTGTTAAAAACATGTTTAATGGGTTTTTAAACAGTCTCGTTACGATTTCTTGCTTTAATAGCTTAGAACCACAAGCATATGATAAAAGGGACAAAGAGACTACAAAGTTCTGTCTAAAAGACATGGAACCCTTAAAAAGAATAAACTTGTAGTTCAATTTAATTTTACCTTTTTATTATTTGTGAAATTTATATTATATGCTTCTTTTACTAGGGTTGCTGTAAATAATATTAGTCGGGGCGTGATAGAGGGGGTGGAATTTTTCATGGCCAGAAATTCCTCCGGGTGCACTCAATCTTTAACTAGTTTGCCACTTATCATCATTAAATTTCCCTTTCTCATATTTTTATGACAAATAAAAACACAATTGGCTAGCGAGAAATTTTTACGCTTAGTAATAATATTGTTGTTTGGTAAATTTTATGATTGGTCTCCTTTGCAAACGTATTAAAGGTCATTCATTTTCCCATAGACACACCAATTTTATCGGTTTACGGTAGATGGATAAATATATATGTATTTATAGAAAAAATATATGTACTATTTAAAAAAGGGCATTTAGTATCACAGCGGACGGTTCTTCAGACTAATGTAATTGACGATATAGGCTAATGTTGAACAATTACAATTATATTAAAATAATAGATACATATCAATGGATGTTCAATGTTCATGTATATATATGTAAAAAAATGAAGAATGTGATAATCAACTGATTTTTGATTTCAGGAATATTTTAGGTACCTTGTAAATTTCAAGTTTGTATTTTATTAACCGACTTCAAAAAAAGGAGGAGGTTCTCTATTCAACTGAATTTTTTTTGTGCCTATGTTACCTCATATCAGCCTCCTCCCACAAGTCTCCAAACTCTTAGAAAAACTTCTGCTCATCAGACTAAAGAGCGACATAGAAATAGATGATATAATACCAGACCACCAATTCGGCTTTAGAAATCAACATTCAACAACAGAGCAAATTCACAGAATTGTAAATATAATACAATCTACCTTAGAAGAAAAAAATCTGCTCTGGTGTCTTCCTAGACGTTAAAAAAGCTTTCGACAAAGTATGGCATCAAGGACTACTACACAAAATAAAAAAACACCTTCCAGACCACTACTACTGGATACTTAAATCCTACCTCGAAGACCGGTGGTTCCAAGTGAAAATAGAAAATGATTTCTCGGAATTTCGTCAAATTCGATCAGGAGTTCCCCAGGGGAGCATACTAGGGCCTTTTCTTTATTCACTGTACACCGGAGACATACCAACATCTAATGACACATTTATAGCCACATACGCCGATGACACCGCTATCCTTGTTACCAGCGACCACCCAGACTCAGCCTCACATCGACTCCAAGAAGAACTTGACACCCTCCAAAAATGGTTACACAAATGGAGGATCCATGTCAACGAAAACTAAATCGACTCACATAACTTTTACAAACAAAAAAATTACTTGTCCGCCTGTCTCCCTCAACTCCAAAACCATTCCTAATAGCAACTCCGTAAAATACCTCGGAATGCACTTAGACACAAGACTCACCTGGAAAACCCACTTACAAAAAAAACATACCGAAATTAACTTAAAATACAAAAAAATGTACTGGCTAATTGGAAGAAAATCCCAACTGCCCATAAAAACCAAAATAATCCTATACCAAGCCATCCTAAAACCAATCTGGCACTACGCTTGCCAAATATGGGCAACGGCAAGCGAGTCAAACATAAGTAAAATCCAGAGAAATCAATCCAAAATCCTCAGATCCATCTCCAACGCTCCATGGTTTATGACCAACGAAGCTCTGCACGATGACCTCTTTGTCCCTTCGGTCAGAGAGGTGATCTTCAATGCCCACGAGAAACACATCAAGAAACTGGAAAACCATACAAACACCTCGGCCATCACTCTTCTGGACAATAGCCAAACGATCCGCAGGCTCAAGAAAAACCACATCCTGGACACCCAAGAACGCTTCCAGACCAAAAACTGGAAAAATAAATTCAATTAGGGAAGCCATCAATGGATGACTTCCCCTCATGTGACTTCTTTTCTTTTTATTCTACTCCATTGTTAACAGATTTACTTATAGCTAAATGTATTTTTTATAAGCTGATTGTAAATAAGCATACCAAATAAAAAAAACAATTTAGTTTACGTTCTACAATGCTCTGACAGACGGACAAAGAGACATTGTATCGATACTAATAACCTTCTGTTTGTTCGGTAGGTACGCTAGAAATGATTGAAATGTATTGTATTTTTGGCAATAAATTTTATAATGAAAAATATAATTATATTTTTAAATTGATTTGACTCATAAAAAATATGGAATAACCCAATTCTGTTATGTAACTTTTTTATTAAAGCGAGCTAAGTGAAGATCATGTGGATTGCACAAGTCTCACGGTAGAGAATATTTTTTCGATAAATTTCCAAATTCCCTTTCATAAACATCGATTATAAACTTGGACGGCATGATTGTAAACTTTCCTAGCCCTACTCTAATTACAAAACTAATACTGATTCTCTAACATTCTCTACAAACCCTAAGTACCAAACAAACAAAAACATGAATGTGTGTACCACCCGTCTTTTGCTTATAACCTCCGTTCTTTGAAATTAATTTCATTATATATTTAAATTGTATCTATTCAATGTATTCATTTTCACAAAAATCAAAATTCGTATTAAAATTTTAATTGAATATAAAATTATTTTTGGGGGGTCAAATTTTTTGTGTAGTCGATAATAAAAAATAATTTTATATCATGTGACAATTGTTCTTGTAAAGATATTTTTAAGAAAAATTGCTGTTTATTTTTATCCAATAATTTTAAAAAATGTTCACCAAGTAGCAACACCAAATTCCTTAAAAACTTTTTTTATATTTAATTAACTTTAAAATGACCGTATTAAGTGGCCATTTTTAGGTGATTTTTGTACCCACCGGCGTTAAAAAATATTGTATTAAAATTTTGAGAAAAAAAATCCACAAATTCACTCATTCTTTTTTTGTTACATAAAAGAATGAATTTGTTATCTCGAGTATTTTGGAAGATATAAGGTACGGAACCCTCGAAATCGGAGTCTGAATCAGACTTGGCAGGCTTAATTTTAGGATCTACAATAAGAAAAAGCTACATATCTATCTACATATTTTTGGTATATTGTTTTCTCTTCAAAAATAAATGGTCAGTTTAAGTATAACCTCACTCAAATAAATATAGTGTATATTATATTATAGGTGAAAGTAAAAATTAATAACAAGTCATTCAGCAAATATAATACACCTTACATGCTTTTCCATTCTTTTTTTTTTAAATTATTCTTTATCTCATGCTCACTTAATATTTCAGGAAGCGTAATTAATAGATGTATACAGAACAGTAATTGACGATAGTACATTTGTATCATTAATCAATGCAAGTTAAATATCTGTCTAAAAAAACGACGATTAAGCGAGCGGATTGAAAAAAGATTCATTAAATTTTTTAATCGAATTCACTCATTTATCACTTCATTTATGTTCTTTCTATAGGATAGGGTACAAAAAATAAAAACTTAATAATGTTACAATACAAATACATTAAATCTAAGCTTAAGCTTGACAATCTTATTGATTTAAAAAAAGTCTGTGCACAATTTTAATATCATTCTAAAATTTATTTATTTATTTTAATATAAAATTGCAGAAAAAACTAAATTTTCTTAAAACTTGTTTAATCGAAGCAAATTTTTCAGATAATGTAGCCCAGTGTTTCCCAACGTGGGGCCCACGCCCCACAAGGGGGAAATTTAATTGTTAAGGGGGGGGAGGCAATTCAAAAATTGGCTCGTTCAGATAAATCATAAAAATTTACCAATTTATGCTACTACCCATATTTAGAAAAAATAAATGTTATACAAAATTTGATAAGTAGTTAAGTAGCTTCAGAAATATATAAAATACACTTAGGGATCCTCTCCATTGTAATTTTACTGGGAAATTTTTCACAGAAGTGGTTTCCCATTGCCTTCCCCTGAAAGAATCAGATTATAGACGGTCAAATATTTGCAGAGAGTCGGGCTTTAAACCCGCGCTAGCTTGATTAGATTTAAACTTGCTAGCTTGATTAGATTTTAAGTGGGAGATAAATTTAACCCTAATTTATCGCGCGGAGAATTTACCACTGCTCGAAGCCCCTAAAATCTTAGTAAATTGGATATTGAATTGTATCTAAGTTTCTGAGATTGGCTCGTGATCCAGCTTCTTTTTCCTTCTACTCTGTTCTTTTCACGATGGAGGGGCCAGCCCATACAGGCCTTTAGGGGATGCACATTCTGGTGTATCTCCTTCTCACATCAATATCATTAAAAAAATTAAAAAAAAAAAAAAAAAAACACTCTGCCAACCTGACTCCTTATGTATGTTTCATAAGGGGAATAAGAATTTTAGAAAGGCTTAAGTGGGACATGGCACAAAAAAGGTTGGTTGGGAAACACTGATATAGCTACATTATGTGGGCGAACTGTCACCGGTAGCTAGGGGTTAGGCCCATCTAGTTAAATAAAATAAGCTATTCAAAATGTATTTCTTAACACATTTTTACCTTCTTATATGAAATAAAAAATAATCTTTAAAAACTACTTACCAAATGGTAAACTCTAAGATTGAATTCTTGCAACTCGTGGGTCGGAGTCTCCGCTTGTTTCTGGCCTCGAGCGACTGGGCCAAAAAGCCAAAGCTGGCGGGCGGGCGGCTGATAACGGGCCGACCTAGAGGGAATTAGAAGTATTTTTAAATCAAATTATTCTATTTACATATAAACACTTCATACTTGTGCCCATCATTGTTTAAAGGGGTGATTTCTATTTGCATTTTATATTTTTTTCTCGAATATTCCATAATTTTATTTTTGTTTAATTTCGTTAGAATTAGAATGAAAAGTAATTAATTAAATGAGTGTTGTTTCTCTGATCTGAGATCTCAAATGTAACTTCAGAATTATAGTTCTCAAATATTTCATAATCCTTACAAAATTTAGCATTTTTCACAACAGGTCCAGAAGACCGCAGGTTCCCCACCGCTGATCTATAGTCTCAAACAAATAAATACTATATTTTTTATTTTTTATTCCTATCCCAGTGTCTTTTTATTGCCTTATTTATTTATTTTTTATTTTTTATTTTTTTTTACTTATATTTATTATTTTGGCCTAGTGAACGGAATTATCATTGCTATTTTTTTATTGATTTTCAACCCACTGAATTCGATTTTAATTTTTCACTCTAATAATTAACTCTCCACAACATATGAAGGTTTTTATACCGTTCTGATGTGTGGCCACACCCTGAGCCACTCATCCAGTGTGGGAGGATTGGAGGGCTATAAGGGGGGATTTGGCGGCCCCTGAAGAAAAAAAAAAGAAAAAAATATGTATATTTTTACGCATCAACCTCATTGATTTCTCTTTATATATGATCATACCTCGTATAACCAGTTCAATACTTAAAATTCATTCTTGAGATTTTATTTAATTAGAAATAGCGCTCTTAAGTTTTCGCTGGGCTGCGAGTAAAAAAGCAGACGGAAGGCCTCTTGTGAATTCGAAAGAGAAATAAGAAAACTCGAACTGAGAGAGGAGGATGGAGGAAGGCGGGGTGTTTTTTGGGGGTGGATGGGGGTGTAAGAAAGTTTCCTACTCGAGTTCCACTAACATCACTTCGGTTCAAATCTCTTCGTCTGCGGTTACCCACCAGAAAAAGAAGAAACTGACGAATATCTTCTGCCTTCCGGCCAACAACTCGACGACAAAGCCCTCAAATTATAGTCCACATGTAAACACGAGGGCATCTTTAAGAGAAACTTGACAATTTAGTGGTGGAATGATTGAGTTCAATACAACTTCAAGTAGTACACAAAGCGATTTAATGTTTTTCCCCACCACTTCTGGTTTCTCGAAAACTCGTTTATACTATCACTAACTATTTACTTTATCATTACTTTACAAGGAGTTTTTTCTTTTAAATTCAGATAGGTTGGATTACTTTGAAATCTTGTGAATCAAAAAATTGAAATAAATAAGTTATTGTTTTAAATTAAGATTTTTAATTTTATTAAATTCTAGCTGCAAGGCCTGCCTTCGGCGGCCCTCTTGCTAGCCAAGAGACACGCCCCCTGGACCCCACCACGCGCCCACAACCCCCCGCACTCCACCACCGCACCCACCCTCCGCACCCAGTTTTTGCATTTCTAGCCTTCTAGTGAACCACAGATTATGTATACAAAATTTGGTTAAGTTGGCTCTAAGGGTCAGAATTTTCATTTTTTGACCCCTCCCCCCATTTTGGGTGGTTAGTTTTTGAATTTCTAGACTTCTAGTGACCCACAGATTATGTATACAAAATTTGGTTGACTTTGGTCAAAGAGCAAGAATTTTCATATTTTGACCCCCCCCCCTTTTTGGGGGAGTTTTATTAAACAAAAGTTGTTAGAAATCACATCTCCTACAACTTTTCTCTTTATAAAATTTGCCGTAGAGTTAATAGTTTAGGAGTTATTTGATAATTTCCATTCGTGCGCCCCCCAAACCCCCTTCTGGGGTCAAAATATCAAAACGTTATATAGCTAAAAACGTAAGTTAGAAGACATCTGATGTAAATATAAAATTTCATAATAATCCCTTTAGCCGCTTTTACGTGAATCGTGAGCAACTTTTCGCGGAACCCACGGAAACGACGGAAACATACAGACAGACATACATACATACAGACATGAATTTTGTTGAGGGTGTTTTCGTTCATAACTTTGCTTCAAACGTGTGCAACCAAAATTTGGCGTGATTTGGAGCAATGTACAGACAAAACCTTAATTTTATATATATAGATATAATTTTTTATTATATTACAGTAGGGTTCTATTCACCAATTCACCCCTTCCGGAATAGAACTGTAATGCTATCTGGTCAATTTGCGTGTCTATCGAGTCGAGACTACATCTGACATTAGGCATTTGAGTTCAATTCCCGAAGGATTGAATACAACTCTTCTGACAAATAATAAAAAACTATCCATTACACTTCCGATTCAGAATTTGACAACATCTCGTGATAAAAAATAAATAAAATATAAGAGCTCAAATTGACGATATAATCAGACTTGAGAATTTTCAAGGAAATCACAAATCTTATCATCTACTAGATCCAAGATGGAATAGAAAAGTTTCAATTATATGGGAGGGGGGATGTTTTCACCCCCTCTGGAATCGCACTAACTCAAAGATTTAAATCTTTTAAGGAAATATTTATCGTGAAACTTATGTCATAAGGGTTCACCTCCGAGTGTAACCAATTGGGCCGGATTGCTAATTATGGCACTCGGATTAAATTCCCGAAAGGATAAATACGTATATTTAAAAATTATTCATTCCATCTCGAGTATAGTAAATGAAGACCTGTCATGATTTTGTTTGATATAAATAAATACTCATCGAGCTAGAGAATCTCATTTTGGTCTGTCAGTGTAAGATATTTGGAAGTTAAAATACTTATGGTAGATGTATAATTAATAGGGATTGTGGGGTTGGTGCAAGGTGAAACATCATTAATAAAATAATCCCCTTACTGGCCCCTTAGCCAATTCAATTTAAATAAAATAGGGCCGCCAAACACGGTTCTTTTTAAAATCTTTAATAAAGATAAAAGTAAATAAATATTCATTTACTATGAGTTAAGATTTCTAGGTCACTTGTTCCACATTAAAATTCAAAAAATAAGAAGAGGCAAATTTTTTCAATAAATATATTTCGAGCTGTAAGCTCATCTTCAGAAAGTACAGAATTATAACCTAGAAATCTTAACTCATAGTAAATGAATATTTATTTACTTTTTATCTTTATACTAAGGGCCGGTTGTATGTCGCAAAGTAAATGCTTTTTACCATCTACCCTGTGTTAGTGAGTAAAAAGCATTTACATTGCGACATACAACCGGCCCTTAGATGTAATTTATTTCTATTTATCTGGATCCCTGCCGGTGAACAGTGAAGAGGGTGTATATGTGCCGTGAAATAACGGAATAAATTTCCGAATCCTTTTCAGTAGAACAACCCAAAAGTGGTCATTGGAAAACTTTAACTTGCCTTTAGGATACTATTTATTTGTTCAATGAATATTATTAAAAGGATCTGTGAGAAATAAACTTTTCTTTAATAATTTTCCAAGTAAATAAGAAGTTGTTTGCTTGTTTGTTTTACGTTTGTCGTGGTGAGAAAAAAGTGGAAGTAAAAAAATAAAGAAAAAAAGAAATGTTTATTGATTTTTTGGATATTTTTTATTTATTTATTAAAACCAATTCTCTGTTTTTATAGTTGGCTAGAATAAATCTCAAGTTTGACTAGAAAATGAACCTAATATACCAAGGTTTTTTTTTCAGATGAGCAGTTTTGCTAATTTTGTTATTATTGGAGCTATGAAGTCAGTTATATTGGTAAAATCTTTTTTTCAAGCGATCGCAATAAGAAACTCAGAACGCTGTTTGCACTTTCAGTGAGTTAATAATTTTAAAAGATAAATATCTAACAAAAGAGAAACAAAGAGGTTGTCCTCTGCTTGATGCAAATAAACATACACACATATATATCAAGATGATATATCTGTATATATATTATTTATTTGTTTGAGACTATAGTTTCGAGACTTGGTCTTCATCATCAGTCTTTCTTCAATTATAAATGTTTTTCATGGAGTCAATATCCATATGATATTGACTCCATGAAAAACATTTATAATTGAAGAAGACTGATGATGAAGACCAAGTCTTCGAAACTATAGTCTCAAACAAATAAATAATATATATACAGATATATCATCTTGATATATGTGTGTATGTTTATTTGCATCAAGCAGAGGACAACTCTTGTTTCTCTTTGTTAATCAACAACTCTGCTACTCTCGGCAAAACAAAAACTTTTCAATAAATATCTAAATCAGATATGCATTTCGATTCAATATTTTCTTATCTAGAGTCAAAAGGTAGCTTCTAAGTTAATAAAATTAACAAATTATTCTCTACTAACTAGTGTGAAACAGGTCCGAACTTGTATTTAGCATCCTTGCAAACTCTAAAGGAAGAGAGATCAATTCTATCTGCGCCCTTTTTAGTCATTTTCCTCTATTAGATTCGAATGAAATAATCGCTCACCCGCATATTTATTAATTAACAAAAAAAGTAAAAACTTATTCACGATAGAGACGCCTTTTTAAGTAATTAATAATTAACTTAAATATAAATTGTTCATTTATGCATATATCAAAATATCAATAAAATCTTTCAAAAAATATTTTCTGAATTTTTGAACCAGAAGTTTTAAAGCACGAAAATCTCAAAACTAATCAGTTCTCCGAATTGGAAATATGTACATTGTACAAGTATTTTAGCCCAAGAATGAGCTTTTCGTTGTTAAGTAATCGTGGGTATCTTGTAAATTTAGACAGACAGAAAAAAAATCAGGGTTGAAGATGATTTTTCTTCACTTTAAAATTTTTTAAATATTCTGTCTGAATTCAAAATACAGGCAGGTTTAGTTAGCTGGCTGGGTGTACCAGAAAAACAATAGATTATGTTTTTTTAAGGTTTTTTTATTTATTTATTTCTTTAATGGAAATAACTTTAATAAACGAAAACAATACTTTAACTTTCATGCTTCTCTATGTACCTAAGCGAAAGTAAAAAGTTTTTTTAATTTTTGACTCCGCAAAAAATTTGTTCATCCCATACTAAATTTTGATACCAACGATTTATGATTTCGGTTAATGTTGGCTAGATATTTAGCCTTTACTGGCCATGCTATATTCACTCTAATAGAGTATATATAGCGAACTCCCCATTTAATCTTTAGTACCTGGAGGCACCGAGAGATGCTCGGTAACTTCTTCCTTCAGTTAAAAGCTTTATTTTAATATTATTTTTAAATTAATTTAAATTTCTGATAAAAAAGGTCGATTTTTATTTGAGAGCCGCTTTCAAATTAAAAAAAATAAAAAAATATATAATATTCGCCCACTGTATCCCCCCCACCTTCACCCCGCTCGACCCCACCCCAGAAACCTCGCCCTACCCCCGAATAACCCACCACTGCACCCCACCTCCTGCACCTGTTTTGATTCAACCATATGATTCATTTTTATTGATCCAATTGTTAATAAATAAAACCTATCAAAATGTGTTGTTTTTTCAGAAAATTGAGACCTTCTCTTGATTATTTTTTATTCTATTAAATAAATAAAGTTCATTATAAAAACAATTATAAAACGTTTATTAATATTTCTAACGTTTAGGGACAACAAAATATGTTAAAATCCACAATCACAATACTTCTTTAAGGCCTTTGAGAATAAAGGATTTACCCAACTCATTGTCTGCCTGAGCACAAAAGGAAAAGGGAAACCTTTTTTTAAAACCCTAAGAATGGGATTTGTCTACCTGAGAATAATTCATTTGATTACGAAAAAACCCATCAAAAACAATTTTGTCAAAGATGAGACCGTTGACAGATCAAATTGTCACCCCAAAAACCCCCTAACCCGTGAATTTCATCAAAATCGGTAAAGCCGTTTTCAAAATAGAACCAAGATACAAATATATAAACAAATAAATAAATATATATACACATATACAATTTTTGCTCGTTTAATAAGAGTAGATATCCGAGATGGAATGGATTAGTTTTAATTATATCCCTAGTAGCACAATGTTTCAAACTATTAGTAACTAAGTATATAGTTTGAAACATTGTGCTACTAAAGATGGGATCTATTTTTTTCCTTTAATTTCGGCTTTTGGATTCGATTCCTGAGGGAGTAAAAACAACCCTTCTTACATATAATCAAAAATAATCCATTTCATCTCGGATCTAATGGATGACAACCTCTGGTGATTTTCTTAGAAATGAAAGTCTAACTGAAATTTAAACTCTTATATTTAAAATGTAATATTTAAATTCATCCAAGATACCGGCATCTTGGTCTTTCTTTTAAATTAAAATTATATTATGTGATGAAATTTAATATATTTCATTATATTTAATCAAGAACAAAATATCATAATATAATATTATATAGTAGGTAAATATTGCAAGATAAAAATAATTTTGATGAATTTTCAAGTTTATTTTTATCTCCTTGATTTTATACTTAGTATTGGTTTCTTATGGGTGATAACTACTCTGCTTTATAACAAAGATGTGCAAAACTTATTAAGACCTGCTCGAAAAAACATGGGTTTCTTAAAAGTTGCTTGGCTTAATGAACCCGAGGATTATATAAAATCCAGCCTGCGAGGAATTCGATGCGAATGTGCCTATGTGGCCAGAATAAAGGACTTATGCGATCAAAACTTTGCAACTTTCATAAAGTTGCCAAGTTCTCACCTAGATCCAGTCAGGTAATTGTGTTAAAAGAGATATTCTGCTTCGAATTTTTTTTAAACAAACTTTCAATGCAATATATATACCTATATATATATTAGGATCACAATTCTAGTACCAATGATATCTTATAACTTGAGATTTATTCTAACCACCTTAAAAAAAAAAATTAGTTTAAATAGGAAAAAAAAAATCAAAATTAATTTCATTTTCATTTCAAGGTCCCGTACGAACGTAAAATAGGACTGTTGATAGATAGTCTTGCTACGATGTTTGTCTGTCCGTCTGTCAAAGCATTGTAGGTAGTAGAAGTAAGATACGTGCTTAAAATTTACCTACATGTAATATATGTGAAAAATTGAAAAGTTTTATAAGTATTTTCATAAGGAAAAATCGATGAGTTTGTCCTCTGCTTGGTGCAAATAAACATATACATATATTTATATATATTAATTAATGGGGGTTGGTGACTTTTCAACCAGAGGTTGCTGTCCAAAAAGTATCTTACATTTTGTGAAATTTTATTTCAATCTTCGCATTTTTTTGCGAATTTCAGCGAATAGGGTGTAATTTTCGTTATTTTTCAAATTTGCAATAGATTTTTTAAAAATATATTTTGGGACTTTCGTCTCAAACGGATTCTGCTTTGTGTGAGTGAGGGTAACAGTCAGAAATTAAATATTGTGACTTAAACTGCACAGTCCCTGAGATGGAAAAGGACCATCTTGCACAATGAATCAGCCTGTCCTATAAGAAAATCTTAAATTTCTCCTAATTCTATTGCTATAAGCAAGCTATGACTTGTCTATAACACTCTTAGTTATTTTCGATCTTATATATTGAGATTTCTTAGAAATGGATTCGTCCAAAGATTCTCGAATCATCTTTATTTATTCCTTTTTTGTATTATTTCTATTTTAACATTTCCTCATACGAGAACAATTTTTATTCGCTCAAAACTCGTCTGGACTTGTCTTTGACATGCTTGAACTGGAAGACATATCTACAAGGCAGGGACTTCAAACCTTCTATCAGCACCCTTTTCAGAAAAAATCATTCATTTTAAACTATGCAACTACAATTTTATTTCATTTCGAGAACCAATATACTTTTGAAAGCAAAAAATGTTTTTTATAGAAATATGGTATTTGAAATAACGGATAATAATTTGAAAATTTAAAGATCCTCCTGAAATTTTGAAGTCGACATTATATATTTATGAAAATACTCTAAATGTTTGAAATTTTAGTAATGCAAAGCATCCACGGCATCCATGGACCGTGTGCCACTGATATTAATGTATTTATTTGAGACTATAGTTTCAAAAGTTTGACAATCATCATTAGTCTTTTTAATTAGAAATATTTTATCTGTTGTTTGCTGAATCGTATCCATAATTTAATTAATTTATAAGATCGTGGATAAAAAATTGGAAAAATAAATTAAATTCAGATTTTTATAATGAATAAAACGGAGTTTCGTCACTATATTTGGGACTTCTTCAGTGACTTATTCTTCAACTCAATTGTCTGATATTATTATACTAAACATTTAATCTTTTTTAATTTATCTTATTCTTAAACACATTGATTTTTTATTACAATTAAAACAAAGAACCACAGAAAGCACAATCAGATCTATTTTAGTATAATTCTATTTTAACCTCAATCTTTTTTAAATTTAATGAAAAATTAATGTGTTTAATATAAAAAGATAGAATGTTTTATATAATAATATCAGACAATTGATTTGAAGAAAAAGTCGCTGAAGAAGTCGCAAATATAGTGACGAAACGTCCGTCTTATTCAATATAAAACTCTGAATTTAATTTATTTATCCAATTTCCTAAGATCTTAAAAATTAAATTTTATCTATTATTTCTCATGGGTTCAAATTTCCGATTGGATGTTATTAGGTAGGTAAATTTGTTTTCTCATAGTAGTATAGGTTGGCCACTTCATAAGCGTTTATTTTCGTCAAGCACAGGATAACCTCATTGATTTAACTTTATAAATCAACACCACTGCTACTCTCGGCAAAAATAAAATATTTTCAATTGAATCTGAGAATAGCAAAGCAATCTTTTCTTCGTAAATTTCAATTCTTGTGACTATTTTATTCTTGAATTCTTTGATCGCTGCTTCTATGTATAATTTAAAAATCATGGGCGATAGAACATATCGTTGTCTTATTTTTACAACTATAGGATGAATACTTTTTACTATATGATCTTTTTAGTATGCCCTTGTCGGCTGACCAAAAAAATACTTTATCACGTAGAACTTGACCATGCTACGCTTTGGATGAAATAAAATTTCTAGTGAATTCATTACTTTTTTGTACTAGAAACATTAGTACCTGGAACCCCGATCGTTGCTCGGTAATTTTTTGATTTAGTTAAAAGTGATATATCTACTCTTATTAAACGAGCAAAAATTGTATATTTATTTATTTATATATATATTTATTTATTTTTATATATATTTATTTATTTATATATATATTTATTTATATATATATTTATTTATTTATTTATATATATATTTATTTATTTATATATTTGTATCTTGGTTCTATTTTGAAAACAGCCCTACCGATTTTGATGAAACAAAATCTATTAACAAGTTTTGAGGATGAAAAAACGATCTGGCTAGGTTTGGACCTCATCAAAATTCATCTTAATTGATTTTTCTTAATTAAAGTAATTATTGATATTTGAAAATCTCAATAAAAAAATGACTCTCCGGATGTCAGATTATAACCTGAGACCTCTTGCATCAGAGGAATAGACTTTACCACTAGACTGTAGAACTATTTTAAAAATCTCTGCTTTTACTTTTACTAAAATGAATATTTTTGAATTAGACTTTATTATAAGTGTGGAAATAATTGAATATATTATATATAGCTATGTATTTAATAAATAGAATTCATTGAATATATTGCAGCGCGGCAAATTTGAAATATGTATAATTGAATTAAGCTGAAAGAAAGACAATAATTAATTTTAAACCCAGAAACATTAAATATATTAATAATTAATCCTTTGTCCTCCCCCCACTCTTCTAATTAAAATTAAATATTCAATTCTCTTGTCTCCGGGCAATTTTCCTTGCAATTGTCTTCCTAAAAAAATACTTGCTTGGTGAAAGTTATCACTTCTGTCGCGCGTCCCGAGACGCACATATTTTTTTTAATTTTATGTTTTTATTTCAGATCCTATACGATTATTTTTTTATTATTATTTTCCTATTTATTTTTTTATAATGTTTATCAATATGAACGAATGTGGGCAAATTGGTGTACGAGTAAACAAATATACACATAATATGTGGACCATTAGAAAGATAGAAATGCAAAAACTGGGTGGGGGGTGCAGGAGGTGGGGGATCCGGGGGTGGGGTGGGGCGGAGTGGGGGTCCAGTGTTGGGGGCAAGGTGTGTGGTTTCGGGAGGGGGGTCAGGGGTTACCGCGCATCGCTCGGTGCCTCCAGGTACTTAATATTATTTTTATTAATTTAGTCAATAAAAAATCTTTCCAATTAATTAAATCTCCTAAATTTAATTTAATAATATTTGTTATAAACTATTAGTGGGCTTTAAAATTAAAAAAACTAATTAAATAATAAAAGGAAATTGAAATAAAAAACGTAATTATACATTTTACTGACATTTTCACCTGTCACTAATTACTTTAATTAAGAAAAAGTCAATTGAGGTGAATTTTGCCAAGGTAGATCGTTTTCTCACCCTTAAAACTTAATAATAAAGTTTGTTTCATCAAAATCTTTAAGGGCCGTTTTCAAAATAAAAAAAATACAAACATATAATTAAACGATATATATATACAATTGTTTTTCGTTTAATAAGATAAGATTTAATTTTCATCTCTCATTCTGAAAGTACTTTATGGAAACCTTTCATCTACCCCTGGAAACTTTTACTTGAAAATATTATAAACATTGCCAGTACAGTCAAATACTGGCCAATAATAGCACTATTTAGTGATCGTGATCCCCCTACACACCCAGTTAAGAAGATTAATTGGAATAAATAATGAAATAATACATTGATAATCAATAATAAATAACTCCATTAATTGTAATGAGTATTTAAAAAGGGGTTTAATTAATTTTTTTTATATTCGATTCAATGCGTCGAGAGTTTATCAATTAGCAACTGGGGATTGTCATTTATTTATCAGTTAAATAGCTTATGGATTTTATAATTTTGCCGAGTATTGTGTTGCTTTTTCAGTTTTACTTTTATCGGTTGAATTTTCTGGTCCAGAATTTATGCTTATGTTTAAACCGAGATTGCAATTACGGGCATAAGGCACATGAAACAATCCACGCGATTAAATTCAACAATAAAATCAAAAGCCCAAATTTCCAATAAAAATCGTTTGGAAATAAATTTAATTTCATATAAATTTTTATCGTTATGCCGTTGAAGGAATTCTCCTCTTAAAATCATCTGGGAGATTATTTAAAATTGGACAATTAATTCATGTTGAAATTAGAATTAATATGTCGAATTGAAGAGTAGCTATAAACTTTTGTTTTGAATCTTTTTTAGGTCCCGTACAAAGATAAAACGAAACCCTTAGGGCTGGTTGTATGTGGCAAAGTAAATGCTTTTTACCACTAACCAAGGGTAGATAGTAAATGGAGGGGCTGGGATGGCCAATCAGATGACAGGAACTTTCAGTGCCTGTCATCTGATTGGCCATCCCAGCCCCTCCATTTACTATCTACCCTTGGTTAGTGGTAAAAGCATTTACTTTGCCACATACAACCGGCCCTTAGTGTCGATACAATGTGTTTGTCGCAATTTTTCCTTCATAAATTGAAAATCACTCATCCTAGAAACTTGATTCCTATCTCATTCTCTAGGAAATTTTATTGACTTAAACGTTTACTTGGACCACTTTTTTATAAAACTCTTATATTTATAGATACCAACATTATCACACTTTCAGAAAATTAATCTTTATTCAACGACGGTTTACAGCTAAAATATTGGAGATACAAAAAATGGTAATATGCTTTTGATAAGAAATTTAATAAACCATATACTTTATCTAAAAAAATTTTTTGTATCAGCTTTAGTTGCCGAGGAAGCTGTAATAAGCTTGAATACCAAAATTCAGATCTTTACCGGTTAATGTTTTTATTTGTCGAAAATTGGTCTAATTTGACTGCACTATTAACCCATATCTTCCCAACACCAAAATGTATTTTTCATTTTTGCTGTTTACTTAATTTTTTGATTTGACAGATAGATAGGGTCTGACTCTGGCGGGGGAAGGGGGTTCTGAGCCCCCCCCCGTGTATACGCCACTGCACCTATAAATATATAATATACCTATAGGTATATATTTCTTTTTATCAATGAGTGAACAACATCATATTTCCTTCGGAAAAAATTCCATTTTTTAGAAATCATACGGACAAACGAGTTCTACAAACTATATTAGGCTAAATTTCCTGTTAGTTTTATTGATCGCTTTTAAATTGCATCTATGGCTGCAAGAGGATTTCAAGCTAAAAATGAAGGAAAAAGTTAAAACTTTTTAAGACTCTGTTTAGGCTCGCTTTAGAGCTGCCCTAGTAATAAACTTAAATACATATATTAAACTATTAAAAATTTATTTTTATAATTTATTTATTTTGTGAAAAAATTATATTTTCTGCATTTTTGAACCGGAAGCTCAAAATCCAACAAGTTCCAGCAATAAAAAGATAAACATTTTGGCGCTTGAACGAACTTTTAAGACTGTTCTTCACTTTTCATATATTTTTAAACACAATGAGCAAATAGAAGATTTTTGCCTGCCGGGCGTACCGAGAAATTCCCCTTTCACGGAGAGATAGATGGTTCAACAATCCTGAAGAGTGAAGAGTAATTAACCAATAAGATCAATATTTATTTGAGGAGTCGGAAGACGGTTTTTGTATTAGTTAACGTGAACGTGGAGTTCCCGGGGCAGGGAAAAGTTCGGGCAAGGGAAATCCCATTATGCCCCTTGCAACTACCATAAGTGACTCACGTCCTGACTTCTGTCACTGTTTATTCAATAAATAACAAACATCTGCTTGGAAAATACTTGTAGGGTAAAAGAAATTACCCGTGATCCTTTGTTTTTGCTGATAGACATTTTTTCAAAACTTCTTAACTTTAAGGTTTATTTCACCCGGTATTATCGGTGATTTTTTGTCCCCTTAAGCTTGAGCTATAAAACCCGCATTACGGTTCAGTTTATTAATAAAAACTTAGCTCGATAATCTATATATATAAAATTCTTTTCCCGATACACTCACTCACTCACTCACTCATCATCAAAACAGCCAGAATCACTGGACATAGAAACATGAAATTTGGAGAGGATATTACATCTACGACATAGGGGCTCACTAAGAAAGGATTTTTCGAAATTCGACCCCTAAGATGGTCAAACGGGGCAAAGTGTGTTTTCACTGATTATGCGATATCTCTTAAGGACGATAAAATATCTACTTGCTTTTTACTTATTAAAATACTAAATTAAAATATCTAAATACAAATTTCAGGATTTTTTTGAAAATCGACCCCTAAAGGGGTCAAAAAGGGAAAAAATATATTTGCAATGTGTTTACACTAATTATGCATTTTCAATAAAGAACGATAAGATATCTACTTGATTTTTACATAATAAAATACTAAATACAAATATCTAAAAAGACATTTCAGGATTTTTTGAAATTCGACTCCCAACTATCCAAAATGTGAGTGGGGGCAAAAATTAAAACTCTCTCCTATCTTGATCAAATTTTGTAGAGTTATTCTTTATTACTTTAAGAAACTATTCCTGTAAAAATCAACTATCAAAATTGACTGTATGGGGGCGAAGGGGAGGGGGGGTAATATAGAAATGTTTAGCTTTTTTGTACATTTATATTATTTATTATATTTAGATATTTGCAAATAAATAACTCTCAGTTTTCTAAAGAGTAAAAATCAATAGCCAAAATGAGTGCGTAGGGGCGAAAGAGGGGCAAAATATTACAAATATATATTACAGACCTAATAATCACATGCCGAGACGCTGCCCGCCAGGGGACCTGCCCGGAGGGCCGAGCTGTAGAGGGAGTGCCGAAGGCACGCCTGGAGCAGCTCATTAATTAAACTTTTTGTAGACCTAAATGCCATGGTTTCGCTCAATTTTTTTAATCGAAATAGTTTCAGCCGTTTTTTAGATATTTTGAAAAAAAGAAGTAAAAAACATTTTTTTTCATGCACGATTACAATACTTGACCATACCCTGTTTGGTAAAGTAAAAATAAATATTTAATATACATATATATGTTGAAAAAATTGTATTGACTAAGTTTGAAATAGCCAAAATAAAGGAAAATATCTTCACAATATAATGCCGAGGATACCAATAACACCATGGTTTGAAATTATAAAAACATTTAGAAGGCTAACAGTTCATTTCATAAGACATAGAAATGGACATTCACTAACACCTGAATACCTTCACAAATTAGCTCTTAGAAATAACCCTTATTGTGAGTGTGATTAAACATCCATAGGGGATGTTAATCATATCTACTTACAATGCAAAAACAACAGTGATAAAATAAAAAAATTTTATGTAACCATTCAAGATCATATATCCCTACCAACAAATATGAATATTCTTCTCTGGTCTATTCCTGAAGATTCAATATTAGCAAAGTTTGTGATACAACATATAATAGGTATCAAAAAAATTTAATATAATTTATTAATACAACATATATACGTTATATAATTATATAACTACATTTCACTGGCCAAAATAATCTATATGGACCGAGGGCAACGGGGGAGGAAAAAAAAATTGTTTGAAATAGTTTTCGGAGACGGGCTGGTAAATTCATAGTAAAGGATTTGAATGAGGCAAATGCCATCTTGTTGGATATAATTTCACTTATTTGAATCTAGACGGGCTCATCCAAATCCTGTAATATTGTTTTGAATTTTAAAAGAGACAGAATTCAATCAATCTTTTTCGTACAAATTCTAAGATTTGAGTAGAAATATTATTAAATTGTGATATCAGAGGGGATTCATCCCCCCAGGAGAATGAAGTGAAAAATTTCTGTGCTTATATCATATATTGCGAATCAGAGAGAGGTTTTTGTCTCGAGGGTGTGAGCTGACTGCCCGGATAGCGTGTAGGTTCGACTCCTGGGGGGATGAATCCCCTCTGATATCGCAATTTAATAATACTTATTTCTACTAAAATCTTAGAATTTGTCCGAAAAAGATTGATTGAATTCTGTCTCTTTTAAAATACATCTTGGTTAATCAAGCTCAAAACTTTAATTATTGTTTTGAATGTTTGATATATATAAATATATACAAATCTTTTAAAAAAACACTATAGAAACGTGTATTAAATATTCCAGACGTTTCTGCAGAAATTCTCCCTTTATCAATGTAAGTTTCAAATTTAAAAAGAAAATAGATGCTTTAAAAGAGAATGATAAATCAAATATAGATACAAAAAAATATCTCCATTGATAAAGGGAAAAGTTCTCCTGAAATGTCTGGATTTTTAATACTAGTATACCTTTTTGTATTGTTCTGTAAATTGTAAATTTATTTTAAAATAATTAATTGAGGGCCACGTTCTCAAATAAAATTCTAAACCGTTTGAATTATACATCTATTCAAGTTAAGTGATTATTTATTTCACCCTTAGAATAAATTACTTACTGATTTTTTTCAATATAATTATTATATTCAAATGAAAAATAGAAGATAGATCACTTACCGTTGCAGAACCCCACACAAAGTATCCAATTCACCACCCATACCTGTAACAAGCCCTTTTAATCTGAAAAATGAAAAAAATTCACTTCACTATAATAAAATATCACTTAGAAAATTAAAATAAAAAAATAATTACTTCAAAAAATTAATTTAATTACTTAAAATTATTTAAATCAAATTTAAATTTATAGAATAAAGAGCAAACATTTAAATTATAAAACTAGAGCAAAAAGGGAACTTTTTCAAAACTCAGTGAATGTTTGGAGTGAATTAATTATTTTTAATGATAAATATCTAAATCTGATAATCATTTCGAATTAATATTTTCTTACTTAGAGTCAAAAGGCCATTGCTAGAATAATAGAAATTAAATAAGCTAGAGCGCTCAGTCTGAAACAGGTCTGAACTTGTATTTGGCTAAGCTAGAGCGCCCTTATAAGTAATTAATAATAAACTTTAACATAAAATAAATTGTACATTTGGCCTATATTATAACAGCACCATAAAATTACAATAAAACCATTCAAAAAATTATATATTCTGCATTTTTTAACCAGAAGTTCTAAAACGTCCTATTTATCCATAGATTTTATTAGAATCTTTCATTAACTATTTTAATTTATTCATTTTTAACTATGTTATCAATCGTTCAATAAACATCATAAAACCACTATATACTTAGTAGCTATAAACACTAAAAAACTTGATTAATAATTTATGGTACTATTTAAGTTGACACTATCCCTCTTTATTTTGGAACTTCTAAGAGAATCTAATGAATGCTTAAAAAAAATTTCGCGACACCAGATTATACAGATAGATAGATAAATATGGAATAAACAAACACTTTTACTAACAAAATCAGATGGAAATTTATTTTAAATCAAATCTTTATTAAAAACATAACGCTTATAATAATTGTAATATTTATTAAAACAAATCTAAATATTAATGATGTATATGGATGTTTCTTATTAGATGAAGATTTAAATATTTGTTGAATAATAATTAAATATTATAGAATATAGATTATCTTAAAAAAATTTCAAATTTGATCTGTGTATTTTTGATTTTATAATTAAACGTCAATGTTGAGAACGTCATTTTGCATAGTACAAAATAGCATCAACATCTTTTATATTTGCAATTTTGTTCTAAAATTAATCAAGAAAAATCGATAGGCAATTGAAAATTAAAAAAAAAAAAAAATAAAAAAAAAAAAACAGACACCCACCAGGTATATATTATTGAAATGAATTAAATAGTTGATCTTAGCTGGATGGTGTGAATCTCTGGTACAGCAGCCCCTGGTCCCCAGGTCTCCAGAAGACACCTTCCCTCGCCTGAGACCCCGCGTCAACTGAAAGGAAAGCAAACTGATTTGTTCTATAGGAATAAATTCCCGTTATTTTTCTTTCTTATTATTATCAGCTGGACAGAGCATGGAAAATAATTAGAAAAGTTCCTTTATCACATTTCATGAATTCTCATATTTCTACAGTACCTATAGAGTCAGTCTGTATACCCGATGTCAAAAACAGGATGGGCCCCAAAACATACAACTAATTTATATATTTATTTTTATTTTATTTTTATTTTTTACTTAGCTGCAGCCTTCGGCGGCCCTCTTGCTAGCCAGGGGCACGCCCCTCTGGACCCCCAGCCCTCGAACCCCACCCTCACCCTCCACACCCACCCAGCACCTCCCACCCCCGCACCATGCCCAACCCCCGCGCCGACACCAACACCCCAACACTCCATTCCGCACCCTAAACCACTAACCCACTCACCGCCCCCCCGCACCATGCACCCGTTCCTAACCCCCACACCACTACCCGCACCCCATCCACCCCAGACCCCACCCCGTGCCCTCCAGCCCTGCGCACCACACCCCCACCTAGCCCCCTGGACTCCACCCCGCACCACCCCCTGCACCCCACCCTACTCCGCCTCACCCCACCCCCATTCCACCCCAGCACCCACCCTCCGCACCCAGTTTTTGCATTTCTAACCTTCTAGTGACTCACAGGTTATGTATACAAAATTTGGTTGAGTTTGGTCCAAGAGAAAGAATTTTCAATTTTTGACCCTCCCCCACCCCATTTTAAGTAGTTAGTTTTTGCATTTCTAGCTCTATAGAGGCCCAGAGATTATGTATACAAAATTTGGTTGAGTTTGCTCCAAGGGCAAGAATTTATTTATTTATTTATTTATTTTATTTTCGACGGCAAGAGGCCTTTACAAATTGGTTTAAACATAATATTATACATACATAATGTAGAAGGAACAGAGAGATACAATAGGTAATATGTTAAGTGAAGATAGATTCTGTAAATAACAAACTAATGAACTTTGAACTTTAAAGCTTAATTATAACATAGCGAATTTACATTTTTTTCACCCTCCACCCCTTTTTGAGTAATTTTTTGGAGAACTTTTTTTAAACAAAAGTTGTCAGAAATCACATCCCCTACAACTTTGCTCATTATAAAATTTGCCGAAGAGTTAATAGTTTAGGAGTTATTTGATCATTTACATTCGTGCGCCCTCCCAAACCCCCTTTTGGGGTCAAAATATCAAAACCTTATATAGCTATAAACGTAAGTTAGAAGACATTTGATGCAAATATGAAATTTTATAATAATCCCTTCAGCCGTTTTGACGTGAATCGTGAGCAACTTTTACCCACTGAAACATACATACAGACAGACAGACATACAGGCAGGAATTTTGCTGTGGGTGTTTTCGTTCATAACTTTGCTTGAAACGTGTGCAACCAAAATTTGGCGTGATTTGGACCAATGTACAGACAAAACCTTAATTTTATATATATAGATTATACCATTCGAAGTTCGCAGAACTATTGAAATTGTTTATGAAAAAAGTGGTATTTTTAATTGTTTTTTTCTTAAAAATTCTGCATTCTATTTTGATACAAACAAGCATAATAATTAGAATTAATTTCTTCATTATGAAAAAAATTAGTGAAAATGCGGGGAAGTTAATTAACTTGGATGTATTAATCTAGTAAGAGATTTTTTAATGAGATAAATCGACGCCTGTAACTCATAGGGTAGGCATTCAGTGAACAGAAGTGGTAACTCTATTGTATAGTTGTCAGGGGATTAACGAGAAGTCATTTAACTTCTATAATACTTAAGATATCAAATACGTTTATAATTTTCATTAATAAAGAGAGAATTAGGTAATTCGTGCAATTTTTTCATTAAGTTGAACTAATCCATTTCTAAACGCCGGCAGGTAAAAAAATCATCTAAAATTATAGCCACGCCTCTATATGGACTTCTCGAAATCCCTGACATCTATATCTATGCAATACATTGAGCATCTCTCCACACCGAATGCCTACCCTAACAAATGTAGGCGACCATTTATCTAATTAAAAATCTCTTACTAGAATAATTCACACAAATTAAGAACAATATTTAAACGTTGAAGGAGACAATAAAAGAGTGTGTCTTCTGCTGGAATTATAAATTTTATTTATTTATAACGAGACTATAGTTTCGAGGGCTTTGCCCTCTTCATCAGTCTGTTGCAATGGATTCACAGGAATTAATTTATGAATGAAAGCTTAACATCTTTCATGTGGTTGGGTTAAGAAATTATACACTTGCGCACCCTGTATAAATTAATTCCTGTGAATCCATTGTAATAGACTGATGAAGAGGGCAAAGCCCTCGAAACTATAGTCTCGTTATAAATAAATAAAATTTATAATTCCAGCAGAAGACACACTATTTTATTGTCTCCTTCAATATATAAAAATTCTGCTACTCTCGGCAAAAACTTTCAATTTAATATTTAAACGCATCCTCCTATAATTTAATAATAAATTCAGGCAACTAAAGAGTCACAAAAATGAATAAAGAGTAGATGAAATATTAAATAAATAAAATTCCAAATATATATAGACATTAGTTTTTAGCTTGAGTTCTGGCATCAGTGGTTAAGAGGATAAGCCTCGGTCTTGTAAAAAGCATCGCACCGGACATGCGAAGATTCCAGGTTCGAACCCCTGCTGGTCCTTTTGTCTAAAATAAATAAACTTGCTCGACTTTATCCTTAGTTGTTTGAAATATTAATTCGTTTATTCCTCTATTATTAATCAGATATCACTGACTAATTCTATTTTATTATTATCGATCATTATTGTTAATGATTTTCAGTCGATTCCTTCAGATCTTCAGCCCATAGGTATATTTTTTAGAATTTCGCATATCAGTGCATGTTGTCATTACATTTGTACTTTACGGTGTGTAAAGATAATGTGACAGTAAAACCTCTTGACTTTATAAATAAACTAGCCCTTCAACTTGTAAAACCAGAAATGGAAAGTCATCTGATGTACAATCATACCACATAGGAAATCAGATTTATTATAAGACAAATTCTAAACGTAACTCCAACTACTACAATTGGTCTATTACAGGATGAAAGAGGAAAATTAACAAATCGGAAAAATTGTAACTTTTGTCGTGTTAAAAAGATAGAAAAGCAACCCTTGAATAATTTTTGCCCTAAACTTGGTTATTTAGAATGTTCAAGACATATTTACAAGGAATGTATTTGAATTTGAACTTTTCTAATTTTCTATGTGATATGTTTATGTAGATTCATTAATAAATGATTTAAGATTGAAGGGTTGCTATTTTTTATTTTTCCTTATTTTAAGGTGGAGTTGTGTCTGTGTTATAAGCCAGAAAGGTTGAAAGATAAAGTTTTAGATTTAATTCTTAATAAGTACTTGTTAGAATGATGAGAATGCATTATTTATATAGCCGGTCAATTTGACCTAATTGTAGTGTGAGCTTAGCTGAATCGGCATAGTAGCAGTTACGGGTTAAGTTCTGGAAGAATAAATTAAATTAAACAATTAAAACTACTTACATCTCTTTTAATAATAATGTAGTTTAATTAATAATGAAGTAATAAGAGATAAATAAGATTTAAAATAGTGATAATAATCAGACACAATTACATGTCTAGTATAATGATGTTTTTTTATGATATTGATGTGAGAAGGAGATACACCAGAAGGTCCATCCCCTAAAGGCCTGTATGGGCTGGCCCCTCCATCGTGAAAAGAACAGAGTAGAAGGAAAAGAAGCAGGGATCACGAGCCAATCTTAGAAACTTAGATACAATCCAATATCCAATTTACTAAGGTTTTAGGGGCTTCGAGCAGTGGTAAATTCTCCGCGCGATAAATTAGGTTAAATTTATCTCCCACTTAATGTTAATTCGATTATGCTGTTCCGTGTTCCCTATTTGAAGATTAAACTTCGAGTACTATGGAATTAAATTGGAAAACACACAAATAAATTGAGTATTTTTAAAGAGTATATGTGTACATTAACGGCATTTTTGACAATTTTTTTAATAAAATTTCCCAAGTTTTTAAAAAGTTTACACCACTGCTCTAGGAGGAGTACATCCTCAGACCATTCAATAAATTCAAATCTAAAATATAATTAACGAAATGGTCTCTCAATATCTATATGATCTTCTTGGGGCACTTCTTTGTATTTAATTTCATTAAATAAATAAAATAAGTGTATTGTAAAATGTTATGAATGGGGCCATACCCTGTTAATTTTTTAAGAAATCGATTTATTTCTCTCCTGTTCCATCCTTCATTTATTAACCTTCCAACACCTTGGCAACTACTCCTTATTCTCGCTTATCCAGCGTCATCAATCGGGCGTTCGGTAGTCAAGCTATAGGTAATTCCCTGAGCACTAAAAACGATACATAAACCTGCGAATAGATAAATGGAAGATTAAGAATAATTCCATCAACCCCAAAATGAACTTACCCTACCAAAGTGGAAAATAGACGAGCTCGAAGATAAAATAAAGCAATGAATATTTAACTTCTATTCCCTTCAGAATTGTATTTGAATTTATCTCTTTTAATGTTTCAATCAAAAGTATTGATAGAATTCGTACCATCAACACTTCATTGGCATCGCTTGATTAAAAGACACCATTTAATTCTTTATTTACTATATATATTTAAATTTTTTTCTTATTTTTTCTCTCGAGACAAGAAATATATTTGCTTGAATCGATTTAATTTAATGCTTCTTGACTTTGAATAGTCGCCTCTTCACGTAAACCTCTTTCGAAAAATAAATAAACATTTCAATTTGCTTTTTCACAATCCGACTTATGCCTGTTTTTTTAACTACCAAAAAAATAGTTTAAAAGGCTTTTCTTGTTTGCAAACTACTTCGCTGCTTTATAAAATAATGAAAATAAATTCGATTGAAGAAAACAAAAACTTAGAGATGTGCTATATTTTAAAAGTGAACAAATATACCTACATTCAATTTTTAATGTGACATTGATGGAATAATTATCCTTTAAAATTAATTCAGTTTAAAACTTTCATTTTTTGTATATCGTATTTACAAATGCCTGATTTTATATTAAATGTGAAGTCCTGGGTTCGAACCCTGCCTGGTCCCATTGTCTATAAATGTTTTCTTAATTTTCTGATTTAATTAATAAAAGCTGACTTCCTCCCCAGACAAGGCCTCGATGTGATTAATTACACCTCAGGATTAAGAAAAAAATAATTTTCCAAATTAGTGTTCTGTGGTTATTTAACACTTGTTAAACTAATCCCTATAGAGAATTAATTATCATCTTCTCTAGGGCCTTATATGAATTGTTATCATCTAAGCAGTGCTTCCCAACCTTTTTCATGCCACGGCCCCTAAATCTGAAAAAATAATCCGCGGACCCCCGAAAAGGGGGGGCAGTGGTGGGGGATCCGGGGGTAGGGCGAGGCTTCGGGGTGGGGTCGAGTAGGGTGGAGGTGGGGGGTACAGTGGTCGAATACTATATAGATATATTTGTATTTTTTTAATTTGAAAACGGCTCTCAAATAAAAATCGACCTTTTTATCAGAATTTTAAATTAAAAATAATATTAAAATAAAGATTTTAACTGAAGGAAGAAGTTACCGAGCATCGCTCGGTGCCTCCAGGTACTTATATATTATATCTTCAGAGTAAAATTGAATGGACATCTATTTGCCCATGGTCTTTTCGCCTTTTTATTTCAAGTGTCTGCGCCCTTATAGGTAATTTCCTATCACTTGGGATATCGGACCTCTAACTATTATATTGGCCACTTCAAAGCTTTGTTTGGAGTTTGGAGAGATAGATGCTAAAATATAGTAGATAGAATTGTTCAGCTTTTTTTTCCTCTTTGTCTTATGAAAATACTTTTTAAAGGGAATCAACCAGGAACCAGAACGGTATGAGAAATTGTCGAGAATGCCTTTTAAAATAGCCATTGGTCCCCCACAGCGCCATGCAGGGTGCTTTCTCGTTTTCTCCCTTCTCACGAAAATGTTGTTACTCATAATATAGGTAGATGATAAAGAAAATAGATTAATTAACATTACTTTTCAAAGATTATTAATCAGAGAATACACCAATACCTCGCTTTGCGTTTCTTCGAAGTTGCGTCGCTAGCTTAATTAGTAGCTAATTTTCACTGTGCGTCGTTAGATTTTCGATGTTGCGTTGTTTTGGGTTCGAGTATTTAATTATTTTTTTTTTGAAATTTTCTTTTTTTTCTAAAAGATGGCACCACTTTTGTTTCTAATGCGCCATGCCATCAAAACTCGGGGATTCCCTTTCTAACTGAAAATTAACGCAATTTTAATACAGTTTTAATTTTCACTTTGTTTTGCTAATTTTAGAGTTCAGTTTCAATTATGTAGTGTGTTGTGATTTTTGTAACGTTTCAATTAGTGTTGTGCTTTTTTTAAAAGAGAATAATAAATTTTTAAAAAATTTTACGTGTACAAAAAAGTAAATATTTTTCCAATTTATTTATTGGCAGAGTTATATTATTTTTTTTTACATACACTTGTAATTTTTTTACTTTGTTCAATTTTCTTTTTAAAAAGTAGTATTTTCGTAACCCTGGAACCTATCTTCGATCTTTACATGGTTTGCTATGGAAAATCTTAATTCACTTTGCGTCGTTTCAATTTGCTTCGTGTTTTTTTGGAACGTAACCCCGAAGCAAAGTGAGGTATTGAGGTGTAATAATAATAAAAATATATATAATAGTCATATGAAAGAGAAAAAAATGGAATTACCTACTCCCTTAATTATACAATTAGGACAACTAATAATATTAAATAAGTAAAAATTCATTGAATTAGAAAATAAAACAATATACATAAATTATAAATATATGATTGAAAACTAGAGAGTTTTTGAATTTTGAAAATTATACATCTTCCAAATCCAAAGCTTTACTGGAGGTATTTCGTAAATATTAAATATAGGTACCTATAATAGTTAAGAAAAAAAAATTAAAGACCAATATCAAAGATGCTCTTGGTTATGTTAATAATCAGGCTGTTTATCAAACAATCAATTGTAAATATTGGAGCTGTTGATTCAGCTTCTTTTCTTTAAACTTTAAAACTTTGTTTTTTCCAAATTCAAACTCCTCTTCCAAATTTGCAAACCACATTTAAAATAAATCATATATTTTCTTAAAACTATATTTAGGTTAATATTTATTCGGTATTGAGCTCAATATAATTTATTTAAAATGTTTTATAAACTACAAACTAAATTTTATATTAATTAAGAAAAAAATCAAATCACTTGATTTCTATAGTATAAGCCGTGTGCTTCGGTGAATACCCCAAGTCAAGTCTTTTTCTATCTAGCCATGAAACACATCCTTTACTCGGATTACTATTTAAAATATTTGAATTAATTAATATTATCGCTATCTGATTATATAGAATAAGCATCTTCACGGACCCCAAAAAGTATGACTTTTTCTATTTTATATTCAAATTCTTTAATTTTAAAATTTCTGATTGGTATTAAAATTGGATTTATAAATTTAGCAACGTCCCAAATCATCAAAGGGCTCCAGCCATTACATCAATCAAGCAACTTTAAAATGCCTATGGAATTTTAAGACAACATTTGAAATCATCAGAGGATAATCAAAAGAGAGTGTCATCTATTAGATCTGATGGAATGAATTATTTTTAATTATATATCAGAATGGTTGTTTTCCATCCCCTCGAGAATCGAACCCGAGTGTCAGTAACAGCAAACCGGGCCATTTGACTACCCTGTGAGGTGTGAACCCCTCTGATAAATGTGACAAATGTAGCCATTTTTCAATAATTAAGTCTAGAACATTCACATCAAGCAGAAGACACACTCATTTATTTATTCGGAAATAGAACAAACAGCTCTTAAATAAAAACACATTATCTAATAAACAAAGAATATCATTATTTATTCAAGTTTTTCCTTGTTTCTTCTAAATTTTTTGGGGCTACAAAATTGTATCTTCTCCCGGAATCAATTTTTTTTTCCTTGTAAAATAATTACATTTTTGTTTTCAAAGCAAAGCCATTAACTTTTTCTCTTCGTCTCGAATTTCCTCCTAAACCATAAATGAATAGCTGTCCCAAAACATATTTATATTATTAAGTAAACGGAATTAAAAGATAACACAATTTTTGAACGCTACTCGCAGCGTTGTTGAAACGTTCATTTGATTATTTTTCTTTCCTATTCTATTTACTTTTAATTTGATATCCAACTCTTATATAAGACAGAGAATATATATAGGTAGATATATAAGAATATACATATATATATATATCAGTGGCGTGCGGTCCATGGATTTCAAACATTTGGGTATTTTCATAAATTCGGGAGGATCTTTAAATTTTCAAATTATTATCCGTTATTTCAAATATTTCATAAAAAGCATTTTTTTGTTTTTGAAAAGTATGTAAATTGGTTATCGAAATGAAATAAAATTGTTGCATAGTTTCAAGGGGCAGTAAGATGAATGATTTTCCGAAAAGCGGTGCGGATAAAAGAGTTTGATGTCTCTGCCTGGTATATCTTCCGAGTTCAACCATGTCAAAGACAAGTCCATAGGAGTTTGAGTCGATTAAAATTATTCTCGATGAGGAACTATTAAAATAGAAATAATACAAAAAAGGAATAAATAAAGATGATTCGAGAATCTTTGGAGAAATCCATTTCTAAGAACTCTCAATATATAAGATCGGAAATAACTAAGAGTACTATCGACAAGTCATAGCTTGGTTATAGCAATAGAATTAGGAGAAATTGAAGATTTTCTTATGGGAAAATATAGGAAAGGCTGATTCATTGTGCAAAATGGTCGATTTCCATCGGGACTATGGAGTTTAATTCATAAGAATAAATTTCTGACTCCTATCCTCACTCCCATAAAGCAATATCGGTTTCTGGCGAAGTACGCAAAATATATTTTAAAAAATCTAATGTTAAGTTTGAAAAATAACGAAAATTGTGCCGTATTCGATGAAATTTGCAAAAAAAGCTAAGATTAAAATAAAATTTCAAAATAAAAAAATACAGACAGTCGTGAGACTGTCGGTAGAAGCTTTGCTTCTTCGTCGTTGATATGCATTGTCCATTGATTACAAATAATAAAATAATAAAAATGAAAAATATTGAATAAAAAAAAAAAAAATATTGAATGAAAAAAAAATCAATTATAATAATGAAATAAGAAGATGTCGGAAACAGAATTTTTTGCAAATAATAAATTTATAAATAAATTATAAAAAAATTTACAGAATATGTATTGAAAAATATGTAAACAATTGAGATCTATTGTGTTTGTATCAGAGAAACTAGTACCTGGAGGCACCGAGCGATGCTCGGTAACTTCTTCCATCAGTTAAAAACTTTATTTTAATATTATTTTTAATTTAAAATTCTGATAAAAATGGTCGATTTTTATTTGAGAGCCGTTTTCAAATTAAAAAAATACAAAAATATATAATATTGGCCCAGTGTACCCCCCCCCCCCACCTCTACCCCGCTCGACCCCACCCCCGAAACCTCGCCCTACCCCCGGATCCCCCACCACTACACCCACTTTCTGCACCTGTTTTGATTCAACCATATGATTCATTTTTATTCATCCAATTGTCAATAAATAAAACCTTTCAAAATGTGTTGTTTTTTCAGAAAATTGAGACCTGATTATGAGAAATATATTTTTAAATAAATTCTTGATTATTTTTATTCTAGTAAATAAATAAAGTCTTATAAAACAATTATAAAACGTTTATTAATATTTCTAACGTTTAGGGAGAACAAAATATGTTAAAATCCACAATCACAATACTTCTTCAAGGCCTTTGAGAACAATGAATTAAGACAACCCATTGTCTGCCTGGGTACAAAAGGAAAAGAGTAACCTTTTTTTTAAAACCTAAGAATGAGATTTGTCTACCTGATAATAATTAATTTGATTACGAAAAAACCCATCAAAAACAATTTTGTCGAAGATGAGTCCGTGACAGATCAATTGTCACCCCCAAACCCCATAACGCGTGAATTTCATCAAAATGGGTAGAGTCGTTTCAAAATAGAACCAAGATACAAATATATATATATATAAATAAATATACAATTTTTGCTCGTTTAATAAGAGTAGATTGGTTTGTGATAGCAACTGAAATAAGACACGTAAATTTGTGATTCAATATTTTGTGAATATCTTGAAAAAACTGCATCAATGGTGGTTCCATATTTAGTTGTAGATGCTGCTGGGTCATTGCTTAATTTTAAATCAAATTTATTCAATAGAAATAATTTTAAGCGATCTGATTTTGGATCTGCAAAGTTAACATTGAAATCGCCAGCCAAAATTAGTGGAAGCTAGATGGAAATTTTTACCAAGTAAAAAAGAGCCCTCTTTAGAATATTCTAGAAGTGCACGATGAATGAATAATTCTATGTCTTCCAATTTAGAATTCAGTGAAATATAAATGAATACCATGACTATTTCAACGTTATTGTCCATTTTGAACATACATGCACAGATATCTCCAATAATTGTCCGTCTAAAGTTTTTATATCATTAGTATTCGACATGGTTGTTTCAATATTCGGAGTAATAATATTTGTTTTATCATTTAAATTTTTGTAAATTGCTACTCCACTTGCTCGAACATCACTTCGTTTGTATTGAACAATGCAGTCGAAATTAGGTACATCATAATGTTCATCATTACCCATCCACGTCTCAGTTAGTAGTAGTACATTAATATTTCTAATAACTGTATCTGTGAAATCATTTTTGTGACATTTAATACTCTGGCAGTTGAAAGTTAAAATTGAAAGCCCTTTGCTATTGTGCTCTCTCTCGCTTCACCCGCCCTCTCTCACTTCCCCTACCAGCAGCCCAGAATCGAGCGGAGTGGGAATCTTACGGGGTCGCTTTTTTCCCATTTAGGCCTTGCCCAGCGCGCTTTAAGAAGCAAAGCTTCAAAAATGCAGTTTTTTTACAGCATCCCTTGGTTGAAAAGTCACCAACCGCTACTGATATATAAAGAAAAGAAATGGAAATAGATAATTAGAAGGCGAATTCGATGCTTGGGATAAAAGTGAGAAGAGAAAGAATGCATGGGATAAGCCCCTACTTAGGATTACGACGTAGTTTTTAATTTTAGTAACTAGTATTCCGGACTAGTAAATTGTTCTGAAAAACAAATTGTTTTAATTCCCAAAGAAAATATATATCATTGTATCTATTCCGAGTATGAAAAATACAAGTAGCTGTTATTTTAAAATTTATTAAATTATCTATTAGTAATAATAAGACGCTTAGTGTCTCTGTTTTACATTCTCAATGAAAGAGCCCAATATGTGTGAAAATGCACCAAAGGCACTCTGACATATTATAAACTTCTCCATCACAAAGACATTTTGACAAGCTCCTCGCAGGGTCGAGATGCATCTGAGTCGAAGGCTGAATGATATTAAGTTTTAATTATAAAAAGCCTATGGTATTTATTTGCGCCGAATTCTAATGGTTGAACATCTCAGGTAGATGGGAGTAAATCATTCAACATATGAGTAAGATTTTATATGTTGAATGTAAAGAATTCTATCCCTTGAATTATTTGAACCCAAAGAAATCTCTCAAGTGCCCATTCCAATTAATTGATTAAAGCAATTTTCAATTTAGATCTTCTTACTCTCTTTTATTCGTCCAAAAGATGACAAATGAAATGAAAACCGACCAAGAAAAACTTTTCCCAACTGATGGCAAATGGATTTTAAAAATAATAACGTAATGATTGGAAACCACTTGGAGCCGCCTTTATAATTTCACAAAAGCCTTTCGGAAGCTTTTAAGGAAGCTGTCAATTGAAAGCAAGTTTCGTTTGCGGTAATCCCTTTGGTTTTTGATAAAACATCGCGGGAATTTGAGTCTTACTGTAGGAAAGGGCGCTTTTAGGTTTTAGGCCTGTCAATCACCCATGCGCCAAGGCGCGAATTCTCACGGGAAAGAACCCACGATTAAGGGATCAGCAATATGATCCACAATTATGGATTCAGGTTCAGTGACGAGGCGTCTTGCCCGGCCATAATTAATTTCAGGCTTAGGAAATTGATGAAATATTCAAGATTCTATACAAAGAGACAAGCTGAGCCGGATATAGTGGTTCCAATTGGATTTGTACCATGCCTCCACATATTATCTTATCAGATAATGATCCCGGAAAAACAAGTATTTTATTTTACAATTAATTATTTGTTTTTGGCTTGGCAATTTACTTTCATTTTAATAAATAATATTAATAACAAAATTATTTTTTATTTTAGTTAATTCAATAAATTAGCCACATAGAACACAGGGATATTTTAAAATACCATTATTAATAAAATATCAAATCTTAACGATAAAAACACACAATCACCTAGAGATTACAGAAAATAAAAAGTGCAATCGACATACTATCTGTTTGATTTTGGAGATAATATCTAGGGATTGTAGAGAATTAATAGCAAGAAATTTATCAAATAAATTTTTTGTGATCTTTTAAAAACAGGCTTTTTAAAAATCTAACAGTAAGCTAAACCTGCTCATTTGACGACTTTGGATGCTCATTAATCTATGAATGTCTTTGGGGTAAATTTGGGACAATTTTTGGTTAAAAATTTTTCAAAAATGGCACATTTTGAAAAACACACCGATTTGTTAAGCAAGGACGAGGATGTCAAAAATTATGGGTTATTAATTGTGGTACAGCAGGGCCGGATAAAGGGCGACTGGAGCGATTGGGCCCAATCGGGCTCCCCGATCTGAAAGGGCCCCGCGTTACCATCGAAATGAACAAAAAAATTTGGAAATTTAAAGCAAATTGCTTTTGACGATGATGGATAAATTATGAATTATTCAAATAATTAAAAATATATCTATTTTATTTTTAAGCTGGAGGAATTTCAAAACATGGAAAAAGAAGTACTTCAAAAACATGCAGCTGAATTAGAAATTTCTCTAACAGATTCTAAGTTAACAGAAAATGATGTACCAAAGGTGAATGAAGCTGATAAAGACGGAAAAATGTTAGTTGAAGAAATGAGAAGCTTCGAAATCTATTTTTCCTTCAAAATTTTTTGAAAATCCGTTTAAAATGTTCAAATTTTTATCGGATAATGACAGAGCAACGGCATTTCCAAACTTGTTTATTGCTCACCGAATATTCTTAACAATTCCAGTAAGCGTTGCTACTGGAGAGAGATCATTTTCCAGGCTAAAACTAATAAAAAACTATCTGAGATCGACAATGAATCAGGATATATAAATAGTTTAGCAATTATTGAAAGTGAAGACGCAAAGGAAATTAGATTTTTAAACAATTTTATAAGAATTTACAGAACAAAAACTTAGAAATATGTAAATTTATATTCAATACTTAAATGTTTTTGTATTTTGAACATTTTTATTTTTTAATTTATGTAGAAGTTGATGATCCATGACATTTGATATATATATATATATATATATATATATATATATATATATATATATAATTTACTACAATTCTCATCTGTCTGATTCTTTGGGGAATCGAAACAGATGAATTTTGTTCAGTTTTTCAATAATAAATTTTATTTAGAATGTTTATATGTTAACATTTAAATGAAAGCGAAAGTTAAAACTTTTATCCGGTCACTGCCCTATTTTGGTGCACTTGGGACCAGACTCGTTTTTGATAGTGAACCAAGAGTTGAAAAAAAGATACAGGACCCAGTCGGGTATGATCCGACATCTTCTGCGTTAAGCCCGCAAATGCCTTCTCCATTTAGGCGATGGATCCCCTGACTAGATCCTATAATCAAATCTTATATATATTCAACTCTCTAGTTCAATCTCGTTTTTCTTCTATTTTCCTAATAGTATGGTTGTTATAAATTTACTACAATTCCCATCTGTCTGATTCTTTGGGGAATCGAAACAGATGAATTTTGTTCAGTTTTTCAATAATAAATTTTATTTAGAATGTTTATATGTTAACATTTAAATGAAAGCGAAAGAAAAAGAAAATTATCTTTTTTCAACTCTTGGTTCACTATCAAAAACGAGTCTGGTCCCAAGTGCACCAAAATAGGGCAGTGACCGGGTAAAAGTTTTAACTTTCGCTTTCATTTAAATGTTAACATATATATATATATATATATACTGAATTTGAATTTTATTTAAATATTTAATATATAGAGAGGGCCCCGCAAAAAAAAATCCAATCGGGTCCCGCACCTATTCGATCCGGCCCTCTGGTACAGAATCAATATTCTTAACGCAAATAGCCAAAATGCTCAAAATCTGACACAAATCCACCCCCCCCCTCTAGGGTAGTAAAAAGCTTTAAAAATAGATCTATTTAATCAAGAGATATTAATTAAAAACATATTGAATTAATGATGTATCTTTTCTACATTCTTTTCGCTTTGTTCAAATTATGATTAATAAAACTGAATATATTTTTATTCGAATTATTCGAATTTACAAATTATTTGATGTATTGAATCTTGATATGAGTCATTATAACCAAAATCGAGTGAATTATTATTTAATAATTATATTTTATAATAAGTTCGAATCTGTTTGTAATGAAATCGTGAAATAACTGATTTGAAATGAAATTATATTTTTAATTTATCATTATTATCGATATTTTATTATTATTTAGCAAGAACAGTGTTAAATTGAAATTAGCTAATTATTAATTTATACAAATCTCACATATTAGTGAGTTTTAAAATTAGGAAATTTATCAATCAATTATTTTTAAAATTATTTATCTATTTTAGGGTAGGTAGCATATTATTGACTAAATTTATTATCTTCTCTATAGCTTCTAATTCTATTAAATATGATAAAACTATACTCAATAATGGTCTTCCCTGGGTTTAGTTTTAAAAATGAGAATTTACTATTTACCTTGGTACATTTTTATGATCTATTTAGGATTTTGAGGAGGAAACAGATTCCTCAAGAAATGCTGAAAGAAAGATGTAACACGAGAAAGCAGTTTGCTTCGAAAAAATAGTTACAAGTACAATATTTGTGTTGAGGTAATTGATTATTAAAAAAAAAAAAAAAAAAAGAATCTTACTAAAATTTTTCTTTTTTTTATCCAGAGAGATCGCAAATCGCTGAATTTAAAAAAGTTATGTTTTAAAAATTTTCTAGAAAGGTAAAGTAAAGAAAATCTTTGAAAATTTTTTTAAATTTTTAATATAAAATACTAGGTAGTTTTCACATAAATAGTATTTTATATTTTAAATTTAAAAAGTTTCCAAAAAAATTTTTCAAAAGAATGTTTCATCAAGAACCTACACCATTCTCCCTTAACAAAATTTCCAAAAAGGTTTGAACAAATGGCAAATTTGGATTTTATGTTAAACATTGAAAATTCCTGCCTCCAGTAATTAAATATAAACTGATCCATCCGTTTCTCAACTTTAGTGAAGAGGTCACTTGAAGAGTCTTAATATTTTTCTCCACGGAAATATAAAAGATTTTAACCTATTACAAATAATTAGTAGAGATTGTGGTGTTGGTGCAAGGTGAAACATCTTTTAATAAAGATAAGAGTAAATAAATATTATATTTAATATTGATTTACTATGAGTTAAGGATACTAGGTCACTTATTTCACATCCAGTTACTTTCTGTACTTCCTGAAGATGGGTTTGATAGCCCGAAATATATATATTGAAAAAGAAAAAAAAATATTTCTTTTTAATTTTTTAATTTTAAATGTGAAATAAGTGACCTAGTATCCTTAACTCATAGTAAATCAATATTAAATATAATATTTATTTACTCTTATCTCTATTACAAATATATGGTATGTCAAATGCATTACTCTAATCATACCTAAGCTGTCAGCTACTATCGAAACGATCGATTTTCCTAGATTTATAATCACATTTGAAGGAAAACTTTAAATTTATTTTGATAAAATACAAAAAGGTAAATCTCTGCTGGTGAAATGTAATGTCAGCTGTTGCTCAGCCTACCATCTTCTCTCGATGAAGATTTTGAGATGCTTCATAAATTAGTTAAAATCAGTCAACAAAGATCGAATTTACTTTTGGAAATATAACATCAGCAGATTTTATCGAACTTTTAAATCTTCACATTCAATGAGTTTAAGACGAATTTCGAAATTTAGGTGAAGTGTTATGCTGATATTCCATAATATCGTTTTTTACTGAATCTCATGATAGAACTTTGAACATAAGATATCTTTTATATTTCTTACGCAAGAATAAGCACATTAGACAATTTAATAAAAAAATTTCACAAATCAAATTGATAAAGATATAGATAAAAACAAAAGTAGTTGTTAAAAATTTTGGTGAGTTTCCCTGACGTATCTTTTTTGTCAGTAGGTCATTAATATTATTATGACTGTGGGAGTTTGGGAGGTTGTAGGGATGAATATGCAAGACTGGTGGATGGGTTTAAGGAGACAAATAGTCGACAGACTACTGGAGAAGATCAAAAAGATAGACGAGGGTCCAGAGGAAGATTGAAGAAACGGGAGCAAGACAACAAGAAACCAAAAACCCATAAGGATTACGGCCATGAACAAATTTTTTATTCATATGTTTATATGATTGTGTAGTTAATTTAATTTATTTTGTATTTTTTGTATTAATGAATAAATAAATTTATAATTAAAAAAATAATATTATAATGATTTTTATCTCAGAATTACTTTACGATTTGGCGTTCCTGTTCATAAAATTTTCCTTCACTGTAGTTGAATCATTAAATTAACAATCTATAATATATTTTTTTTGTGAAGTATTTTCTCATTAAATCGATCTGGATGATCAAAGTCTGATTAACCATTAAGTTTAAAAGGGCATCTCAGGAATATAGTTAACTAGCTGCAAGCCGCCTTCGGCGGCCCTATTTATACTCGGGGGTCACGCCCCCTGGACCCCCAACCCACGAACCACACCCTCATACCTCATTCCCACCCACCACACCCCCCGAAACACACCCAGCACCTCCCACCCCCACACCATGCACCCGTGCCCAGCCACCGAGCCCCACTCCACTCCACCCCGCACTACCCCACCCCGCACCACCCCACTTTGCCTCTGGATCCTTGCCTGAGCCCCCTCACTCCTCACTGCACCACCCCACTCCACCCCCCCCCCGCATCCTGTTTTTTTCATTTCTAGCCTTCTAGTGACCCACAGATTATGTATACAAAATTTGGTTGAGTTTGGTCAAAGAACAAGAATTTTCATATTTTGACCCTCCCTCCCTTTTGAGCGGTTTTTGGAGTGGAATTTTTTTAAACAAAAGTTGTCAGAAATCACATTCCCTACAACTTTACTTATATTAAAATTTGGCGTAGAGTTAATAGTTTAGGAGTTATTTGATAATTTTCATTCGTTCGCTCCCGCAAACCCCCTTCTGGGGTCAAAATATCAAAACGTTATATAGCTAAAAACGTAAGTTAGAAGACATCTGATGTAAATATGAAATTTCATAATAGCCGTTTTTACGTGAATCGTGAGCAACTTTTCAGAAACGGCGGAAACATACAGACAGACAGACAGACATGGATTTTGTTGAGGGTGTTTTTGTTCATAATCTATATTCGCTTGAAACGCGTGCAACCAAAATTTTGCGTGATTTGGAACAATGTACAGACAAAACCTATATTTTATATATATACCAGTAGTATATAGATGCTTCTTTAACATCTGAAAATGTACAAGTTGAATGCTGCTTATCCAGAGGGGTTAAACATTACTTTCTCAGCTGAGTTCTTATTTGAGGGCAAAAAAAAATTAAAGATAAAAAAATTAAAACTAGGTTCACATAAAAATATTTTTTTTATTTTCCACCCCACAAAAAAGTTGGCTCTCTCCATAATAATCAATGAATTAAAATTTTAATACGATTGTTGATTTTAAGGAAAGTGAATACACGCAACCTGTAAATTTTAGTTGGCGAGAATTTTAGTGAAGCTATTGTGAATGCACCTATATTATATTTTTATACAATAGATCTATCTTCCAACTACATATTTGCGCCGAGTCAAGTTCGTCGTTAGCGATCAGGCAACTCGAGCCATTGCCTGAGTTTTGAATCTTCAAGGGAAGAGGCAAAATCTTAATGTGTTTTTTTTACTTGACAAACAATATATTATAATTTCATTTATAAGATAAGATTTAAGAATATTTTAAATTTGAAGATGTATTTTCTAAAAATGGTTATCATTCTTTCTTTTGCTTAAAAATAACACCGATTATATTAAAAAATAAAAATGATTGTCTTACAGGGTCGTTTCGGCCAATTACAAATGTGCCATCATCGGCCTTAGGCAAGCTTGAAATTATTTAAATTCAATTGAATCAATATTCTATGTTGGCTGAACAGTGAACACACTATCTGCTTATCGTATTTAGAAATGTCGAAAATGCATGTATTTTGTCTATCAGTTTCTGGATATCGAAACCCCCAATAATAAAACGGAACATTCACTCCCGTCGGGGGCAGAGCGCAGCCGAGACTAATCCAAGAATGATAGAGGTGTTTTAACAACCCACCTAATTAATTCACCTGCTTTATATTACAAGCAAGTCGCACCTTTTCTACAGATAAACACTTTTTTCTAATAAAAAGAAAAACTTGTGTACTGAATTGATAAATAATGAACGCACCACTCAGACCACTTTCAAACTTTTATTGAGTATTTTATAGATGGCTACCTTTTATTGGAAGAAATAAATAGACCATGCGGTGTGATTATTGTTTTTATATCATTTCTATTTGATTTCACAGCTGACATTCGAGATTTGTGCTGAAATTCAATTGAAAGATTTTATAGATACGACACTTCTTCGCAGTAAACACATATTTTATTATTAGAAAAGTATAGGGGTCTAGCTTTAATAGGTATAGATTTTAGTAAGCGGTTTTTTATTGCATGATAGAATATAATTCTCTTATTATTTTATGTTTTGGAGACATGCAATGAAAATCGAAAAGATGATCATCGTTTTGAGTAGTTTTGCAATTAATTATTCCTGGGGGGCTAAAAATTGTTATAGTCTATTCAGAGTTTTTGTGCCAAGGGTGAAAGATAGAAAAAACAAGAACGCTTAGTGAGATTGAAGCCCTGGAGAAATTCAGACCAACCAGACAACTTCGCATTATGTACTAATACAGATTGAGAAAGAGTGTCTAACTACTTACGGTCAGTTCTAATGACGAGAGGATAGCCCAAAACGATAGTACCGTAGCGCTGCAAGGCCCAAACTTCTCCCAAAAGCTCAGATTCTGTAGCCTTATTGTTTCGTTCGTAAGAAAATAAACATTTGCTTGAGAAATAATTTACTTTTTTGTTTCCATTTCTATCTTGTTGAACTAAAGAGGCCCTGGTAAAAGCGAAGATCAGTTGCCCTCTGAAAAAACAACATGGCAGTCATGAATAAAACAGAAACTCAGATACCCCCTGTCAAAAAAACAACATCTTTAATCTAGGCACGATCTAGAAGCGAAAATTGGAATATGTGAAAGTCCTTGCCGGTTCGGTTAAGATATATTCAGTTCGACTCGGTTCTTCCGTAAGTACATCTTCATTTCGGGTTGGCTAACGCCAACCTAACCGTCTAAAAAAAGAATCGAGCCGAACTGAATATATCTTAACCGAACCTTACAAAGTTTGTTTGGGAACGCATTTTTATCTAATCGAACCAAGATCATAACCTGTTCAAGTTGTTTTTTGACAGAGAGCATTTAATCTTCATTTTAGCCGAGGCCCTTCATAGCTTGCGTCCTACATAAAGTATAAAAGGCTGAGATTAATCTGAAAAAGCCAATGTGCTTTCCTTAAAGAATTCTTTCTTACAGGCTTCAAATTGGGCAGAGAGAGTGAGATCCCAAGCCTAAATTGATTCCAATTTCGCGGAGTCGTACAGGGCATAATGACAGACGTTTTATCGTCATTGGAGTGTTGTAGTCTGGAAGTGACTTGATTCTTAATATGTTCTCTGTTAGTAAGAAGCTGTTGAAGCTTTTATTTTTGTGATTAATTTTATTTAAATCACACATGAATAATTATAATTATTTATTGACACAAATAAATAAAATATAAATACAACGTTTCGATCGACTTAGTCTGCGATCGTTCTCAAGTATGAACAGATGAGCACCCACTCTTTTATTTTGTTTTCTGGTTTTTAGCACTTTCCCGATTTGGTTGTTAGAAAATCCATTAACTTTAAAGGCTGTATTTAGTCTGCATGTTCTCTGTTGTATATATCATATCATATGGTAATTTTCATTTACTTTATTTAGTTTTTTCGCCAGTGCCATCTATTGGGCGATACTGGACTTTTGTTGGTGCTTGTTCGCAACTCGTTTACGAAATTTAATTACAAAACAATGAAGGAAATAGTACCAAATGTAATAAATAGCTATATAAAACAAACATTAACATTAATAAAATGTAAAAGTAGCCTATATCCTGTGCCTAGTGTTCCGCAAAGTGTGTGCCTCGGCACACTGGTGTACCTTGGTCATTAGTTGATGTGCCGCGGAAAAATATCAAGTTTTGTGGAGATAATGCACCTACCCATAGCTGAGAGTTATGCGAGTAGCAAGAGATGAGACCAGCCTTAATAACGATTGCTCCAAATTGTGTCTGTCGCCTGTGCTCAGTTAAGCAGGCTCACATTTCTCATTAAACATCTTTTCATATTATATTGATTTTAATAATAAATAAATAAAGAGTGTTTTTTTAGAGGTTCACAACTTTAAATTAAAATAAAACAAAGAAAAATATTTTTAATATCAATGAAACTGGCTTTATTGGAAAATTAATTTTATGTCATTAATGTTTGAATATGATTTCGGCCATGTGGCCGCCGCGGCTGGCGCCTAGATGGCGCAATCTGGATTTCCAATTTTCACACACTTTTCGCAGCAATTGCGGCCGTATTTCGCCAATAATTCGTCGAATGTTGTATTCCAAGTGTTCAATCGTCTTTTGGGATATGTCAAGTCACTTGTCTACGCCGATAAACCAGAGACGATTGAACACTTGGAACACAACATTCGGCGAAATACGGCCACAAATGGTGCGAAAAGTGTGTGAAAATTGTAAATCGAGATTGCGCCATCTACGCGCCAGCTGCGGCGGTTACATGACTGAAATCATATTCAAACATTAATGGCATAAAATTATCTTTCCAATAAAGCCAGTTTCATTGATATTAAAAATATTTTTTCTTTGTTTTATTTAAATTTAAATTTGTGAACATCTAAAATAAACACCCTTTATTAAATAAACATTGATTTTATTTCTTTGGTATACCTCTAAAATTTCTTGATTCGGTAGGTAGGTGTGCCTTGAACACATAAAGTTTGCCGAACACTATCCTAGCCTATGGTTACAGTGTCCCACCCTCTCTAGCTGAAGAAAATACTGGATCCGCCCCTGATAGCATATCTACAAAACGCCGTATGTTTGTCGTTGTGTATTAATGTTTTAATAAATATAATAAACAGTCCATAGAGTGGTTTATTTTAAAAAGTTCTAAAATTAATGTAATCATAATAAAGATAATTTTTAGAAAAAAAACCGACTTCAAAAAAATTAAATGCAACAAATAAAATAATAAGAACTCAAAAATAAAATAAAATGCACTAAAAGATATAATAATAATTATCATATTCAGTTACAACTAAACGATAAAATTGTTACATGAAATCACTTTTTGAAGTCGGTGCCAAACATATACATTTTATGAACCGCACTCGATGGATCTTACTTAGTACGTTTGGCGGGTAATGAAGACAACATCGCGTATTATTTATTTTGTTTGGCACCGACTTCAAAAAGTAATTTCATGTAACGATTTCATCGTTTAGTTGTAACTAAATAAGATATTTATTTTTTACCTTTTAGTGCATTTTATTTTATTTTTGAGTTCTTATTATTTTATTTGTTGCATTTAATTTTTTTGAAGTTGTTTTTTTTTTCTAAAAATTATTTTTATTTTTCGCTTTTTAGTGATATTAAGAATAGTGACTTATGATAATACCTTGCATGCATCTCGTAAGAGAAAGATTCGGGCGAAGGAATCAGAAATTGATAATAAAATTCAATTCATAAATAGAGAAATTATCTCGAAACGTTAGCGGGTTTTAAATGAACGTTTTAAGATTGTTTTTTTTTATAAAAGATTTTATTTATTATAATTTCGATTATTTGCACATAAGAATGGAGATTTCCGTTATTTTGTCATTGATCATATTATCAGAACTTGAGAAAATTAATATGGTGCCACCCCTAAGGTACCCTCTTTCCAATAAAAAAAGAATCATCCAAATCGGTCTAAAAACAAAGAAGTTATATGTGAACATACATAACAAAAAAGGTCCGATGCCAATGAAATTTATATGGGACCAATCGGAAACTAATCTAAACCCAATGCAAAAAAAATCATCGAAATCGGTTCACATGATAAAGAGAAATCGACAAACAAACATTATCAAAACTTGACCAAATTAATATGTGACTACCCCTAAGGTATCCTCTTTCCAATAAAAAAAGAATCATCGAAATCGGTCCATAAACAAAGTAGTTAAGTGTGAACATACATAACAAAAAAGATGCAATACCAATGAAAAAAACGGGTACGAGACTGAGCCCAATGCAAAAAAAATCATCCAAATCGGTCAACATGGTAAAGAGAAATAAATGAACAAACATACAAACAAACAAACAAAACAGACATTTCGTTGAATTGATAACCTCCTCCTTTTTTCAAAGTCGGTTAAAATTAAAAATTATGTTACGCTCTTGAAAGGCTGAAAAGCTAATTGATGTCCGCATTAAGCTACATCTTTGTATCACTTTTCAGTTTTCTAGCTCAAAGAGTCCACTGAGAAAAAATTGTCAAATCAATAAAATTGAGAGTGTACTTACCCAGTTTTGTAAAAGTCTTCAATTTTTACTCGATTTCATTAAAATTAAATTGAATATTTATTACTATTATTATTTTTAAATTATACCTATATAGTAAATATACATGTGAAATACTAGTGAAATATTCCCTCCTGGACCTGAGTTCAATCCCGAGTTCATCAATCAAAAAAGATAACCCCTGCACTGTGGGTAAAATTTCATTGTAACTTCGGCGATAATGTAGGTGATAAAATGTTGTATATTAAATAAACTGATGGGCGATTTTGTCTAAATAACCTAAGGACGACATGAATAGCAATCTAATTAATAATAGCTATCGAGTTATTGATAAAATCGCATGTGAAAAGAAAATGAAGGTTCTGTTGCTCCCAAATCGAGTGGAATAGCAACAATCCCAGTGGGGATGAAATATGCAGACGGGATTATTTCAAAACCTCTATGTGCATATCATTTTGATCACACTTTAGATTTCTATAGAAAGTTAATGTGAAAGTTCATTAGATCTATAACTCAGGGAATGTCATTATGGTCCAGATTCTGTCTCATGAGAGAATCATATATAAATATTCTGACGTGTTTGGTGCATGCAACATGACTTTCGCTTATCATGCATTAATATTAAACCATCATAAAAATAAGCATTTTCAATTAATTTTAAAAACAAATTAAAATTTAAAGGTTTTAAATCATATAATTGGTGTTCTGCTTTGGGGTGTGAATTAAGTGTAGTGGCTGTCAGCTCAGCTGGTCTAGAAATTAATATAATAATTTGCATGCATGATCCATAACATAACATAACTCTTATACCATAAAATAAAAAAACAAAGTTTACAGTTACACATAATCCAAGAATACATGTAGAAATTGAAGGAAAAAGTAAAACTTTTTCAAGATTCCGTACGCTGTTTGAAGTTTTGGTGAATAATGCAAAACACACCTGTTAGATTGTTTATTATTACTTTACCATACAGGGTATGGTCAAGTATTGTAATCGTGCATGAAAAAAGTGGTTTTTTTCCTTCTTTTTTTCAAAATATCTAAAAAACGGCTGAAACTATTTCGAATAAAAAAATTGAGCGAAACCATGGCATTTCGGTCTACAAAAAAGCGTTAATAAGTGAACATCGAAAAAATTAAATTTTTTGAGATAATAATTGTTTTGTCAAAATGTCTGTTAGTTATGGTAGTTAGTTAGTTAGCCTGTGCGTTACCAAATTTGTGTACGAGCTATCTCAAAAACTAGTGTGAATATCGAAACCAAATTTCACACGTAGTTTTGGTCCATTGAGATAAAGAGCTGATTAGATTTTGGTGCATATCGACCAAAAAATTAAGGAGGGTCGAGGGGGGGGGTTAAAAATTGAAAATCTAGGTCGTTTGAGCAAACTCAACCAAATTTTGTATACATAATCAGTGAGACCTCAGAAGTCAAAAAGCAAAACTAACCGACCAAAATGGAGGAGGTGTTTTGTAGACCGAAATGCCATGCTTTCGCACAATTTTTACTTTACCATACAGGGTATGATCAAGTATTGTAATCGTGCATGAAAAAAGTGTTTTTTTTCCTTCTTTTTTTCGAAATATCTAAAAAACGGCTGAAACTATTTTGATTAAAAAAATTTGGCGAAACCATGGCATTTCGGGGGGTGGAGGGGGGGTTAAAAATTAAAAATCTAGGCCACTTGAGCAATATAACCAAATTTTGTATACACAATCAGTGAGACCCCAGAAGTCTAAAAATTCAAAAACTAACCGACCAAAAAAAGAAAAATATTGGCCATTTACCAAACTCAACCAAATTTTGTCTACATAATCAGTGGGACCCCAGAAGTCTAAAAATGCATAAACTAACCGCCCGAAATGGGGGGGGGTCAAAAAATGAAACCAAACTCAACCAAATTTTGTATATATAATCAGTGGGTCCCAGGAGTCTAAAAATGCAAAAACTAACCCCCCCCTTACATGATTATAAATAATTTTATTAAATATTAAATATAAGTGAGGGGCCAGGTTGTATGGTAAAGTCAAGTGGATGGCCACATCAGAACACGTCAGCTTATTTTTTAATATAGAAACGGATAAAAATCCCAAAAGATGATTCAATAATGATATTTTTTGAATAATTTTGCATTTTTTTTAACCCGACCTTCTGCAGTTAAAGTAAAATATCTAGTCAGTTCTTTGGATTGGAAATTCAAAAATTTTAGTACATGAACCAACTTTCTACGACTACCGTGACGGATATCTGAATTTAGACACAGAGATAGGAAAAAAATTATGCTGGAAATAATTTTTCCCCATGTTCCAGATATTTTTCAAAAAAAAGCAAGTAAATTTTTGCGTGAATTTAATTCTAGGCTCGGCCGGCAGGAAGGCTTCTCCCTCGGGAGGACCGAGTATTAAGGCTTGTTCTATTGTGTTCTTTTAAGATAATATAAAGGGATTGAGTTATCCCTCTTAGATAATTAAATAGTCACCTGCAGTAATAGATGTTTAGGTAAATAAGTAATTATCATTTAGTGAGTGTGAATTTTAGTCCATTAACTAATTCAATGGGATAAATGATCTAGTACAATTCATATACTATTATTATTAAATGTGTCCGATGTTTCCATTTGGAGCAGCTGTTGAATTTATCAGCACTAAAATTTATATTATTCATATTTTGATTGAGACTAGAGAGGATAGGATTAAATACTTTCCGACGAACTATTTTTTATAATTGTTTTTTTAACGCTTGAATATGTGATTAAAGCTCATGCATAAAATGATACATTGCAGGGATTTGTTTAAATTCCATTTTTATATCTTTTTTTTTCATTTTTCAAAGAGAAAGAGAGAGTTGGGAGAGGGGGTGAAAAATTTGATTTTTATGCTTCTGACATTTGATTTAAAAATAAATTCGAAAAGTCGTTTGTCTGTTTCTATTATTTATTTTAAATATCGATAACAGTTTACCCCAAAAAGTGCGTATTCACTTTACCATGATCCAAACATGTAAATATTTATTTATTTATTTTTATTTATTAATTACATTATACTCGTACCCAATTTGGGCTTTGAGTTTTACAATTTTAAAGTTATTTTCAGATACCATTTATATTTTGTGGAAATATACAATTTAATTTGTTGAATTATTTAGTAAAGTAGGGCTGTCCAACCCGTGGCCCGAGGGCCGCATGCGACCCAGCACTGAAATGGGTGTGGCCCAACATAAAATCATAAACTTCCTTAAAAACATTGAGATTTATATGTAGAGATATATTTATTCCCTTTTTCGAAATATGAATGTAGGTACATTTGTACAATACGTGAAGCTTTTTTCAAGAATAAAATTCACTAAAAGTAAATTGTAAGCTCAACTATATAAGATAAAAAAAATAATGAAGTTTCGAATATTTAAAAATTCTTCTTCTTCTCATATTTTCGTCTTCTAAAAATATGTATTATTTCACTAATTTATATGCTACAACGCTAACCAAGTCTATAAGTTATCATTCTAGTACAAGGAGACAAGGAATTGGGGTTTTCTAGAAAAATTACAATTAATTGATAATTTCTATCATGAACTAAAACTTGTCAAGACTTGTCGTTTAGATCTTTGCACTTTCTTACATGTCAATAGATAATCGATAGTCAGGGATTATTATATCAGTGACCCTTTTAAAAAATAAATTATCATTCCACATATCCTTTTTATTCCTATTCGATTTAAACCAGGGCTGTCCAAAAAGTGGACCAATATTAAGTCATAAAATTCCTTAAAACATTGAGATTTATATGTAGATACTGGAAAACTCACAACAATTTGCCCTTGATAATTTTTTTCTCTAAAATAAGAAATCTGAAAATCTACTCTGAAGTTTTCGAAAAATAAAAGTGCTAATTTTAAATTTTGAATCTGGAACTAGATTTCAAGATTTCCGATAAAACAATTATCATTTTGGTCTATTTTCACCTACATTTTCATTAGAAATAAATTTTCTACTTGCAAAATTTCTGATTGAATGTTCAAGAACAACAATTAGATACCTGATCTGAAAGAAAAATTGAATATGGTCTCCGTTATTAGAATTTTATACATATTAATTATCTAGCCGGGGAGTCGGATTGGCGGAGCTGGCTAACGCGCTGGCCCCGCTTCAGCATCGTTGATGACGATGTTCAAGCGGGAGGCCGGGGTTCGATCCTGGCTAGCATATAAAATTTCTACCGGCTAAAACTCGGCTCCCTCACTAACCCTACTAACACTTTACTGATGTGCTGTCTAAATGGGCTTTGTTCCCGGCGACAATAAATAAATAAAAAAAAAAAATTATCTAGCCAGGAAAATATATAAACAAATACTAATACATAATATCACTTTTTGTAAGTATGTAGGTACGTATTTACATATACGAGAAGATATTTTTAAGTATAAAATTTATGAAAAGTAAAATTAGAAGCTCACTATGAGCTAAAAAAATAATAAAGTTCTTAATTGAAAAGTTTTTGTTTGCCGAGAGTAGCAGAGTTGTTGATTCACAATGAGAAACAAAGATGTTGTCCTCTGCTCTGATGCAAATAAAACATACACACGAGATATATATCGAAATTATATATCTGTATATATATATATATATAATTTATTTGAATTATTTGAATATACCTATTTGAATGAAAAAATTGTATTTGAATTATGATTAAAAGAGCTGTAGAGGCGTGCCGAAGGCACGCCCTCTACAGCTCGACCCCTCGGGCAGGTGGCCCTGGCGAGCATCCCCCCTCCCCTTCGCCCCCCATACAGTCAATTTTGATAGTTGATTTTTACAGGAATAGTTTCTTAAAGTAGTAAAGAATAACTCTACAAAATTTGATCAAGATAGGAGAGAGTTTTAATTTTTGCCCCACTCACATTTTGGATAGTTGGGAGTCGAATTTCAAAAAAAATCCTGAAATTACTTCTTAGATATTTGTATTTAGAATTTTATTAAGTAAAAATCAAGTAGATATCTTATCGTTCTTATTTGAAAATGCATAATTAGTGTAAACACATTGCAAAGATATTTTTCTCCTTTTGACCCTTTTAGGGGTCGAATTTCAAAAAATTCTCAAATCAGTTTTTAGATATTTTAATTTAGTATTTTTATAAGTAAAAAGCAAGTACTAGAAAATCATAAGATGGTGTCATCTATTAAATCCGATGGAATGGAATATTTTTAATTATATGTCAGAGGGGTTGTTTTTTACCCCTCGGGAATCGAACCCGAGTGCCAGTAACAGCAATCCGGGCCACCTGGCTCACCTGCGGGATACGAACCTCTCTGACATATGTAAAAGCGTAAAATATTTTACTCAAAGATTGTTATCTTAATTTGTAAAATTTCGCGATATAGTGATTCTATTATAAATTTAAACATATAGCCATGCCATATAATTTAAATAAAGGTGGTTGAGTGTTTCGAATTTTAAAGAAATTCAAAATTCGAAGGGCAATGGAATGACTTTTCCCAATTTAATATGAATGAAACACTCAACCACCTTTATTTAAATTATATGGCATGGCTATATGATTAAATTTAGAATCACTATATCGCGAAATTTTACAAATTAAGATAACAATCTTTGAGTAAAATATTTTACGCGTTTACATATGTCAGAGAGGTTCGTATCCCGCAGGTGAGCCAGGTGGCCAGGATTGCTGTTACTGGCACTCGGGTTCGATTCCCGAGGGGGTGAAAAACAACCCCTCTGACATATAATTAAAAATATTCCATTCCATCGGATTTAATAGATGACACTATCTTATGATTTTCTAGTAAATTTGAATCTATTACCATCGGCAAATTAATATCTTTCATATATAAAAATCAAGTAGATATTTTATCGTTCTTAAGAGATATCACATAATCAATGAAAACACACTTTCCCTCCTTTGACCCCCTTAGGGGTCGAATTTCGAAAAATCCTTTCTTAGTGAGCCCCTATGTCATAGATGTAATATCCTCTCCAAATTTCATGTTTCTATGTCCAGTGGTTCTGGTTGTTTTGATGATGAGTGAGTGAGTGAGTGTATCGGGCAAAGAGTTTTATATATATAGATAATATATATATATACAGATATATATATACAGATATATAATTTCAATATATATGTGTGTATGTTTATTTGCATCAAGCAGAGGACAACCTCTTTGTTTCTCTTTTGTGAATAAAGTTCTTATTCCTACATTATTAAAACAAAAAAGTCTTTTTGAATAACAAATATCAATAGAATTATAATATTTTTTTCCGCGGTCGGAGACAATTTTTTTTCTTCAAATGTCGTCCGTGTAATTTTATTTCTTTTACTTCTCATTGTGGTTTGCGTTTTCTTCTTCTATCTAACATTAGCAACAACATTTCTTTTCCTTTAGCTCCCCTTGTCCCTCTCCATATATATCTTTCTTTTAGCTCCCCTTGTCCCTCTCCACATATTTCTTTCCTTTAGCTCCCCTTGTCCCTCTCCATATATTTATTTCCTTTAGCTCTCCTTGTCCCTCTCCATATATATTTCTTTCCTTTAACTCCTCTTGTCCCTCTCCATATATTTCTTTCCTTTAGCTCCCTTGTCCCTCTCCATATATATTTCTTTCCTTTAGTTCCTCTTGTCCCTCTCCATATCTTTCTTTCCTTTAGCTCCCCTTGTCCGTCTCCATATATATTTCTTTCTTTTAGCTCCCCTTGTCCCTCTTCATATATATTTCTTTCCTTTAGCTCCCCTTGTCCCTTTCCATATATATTTCTTTCCTTCAGCTCCCCTTGTCCCTCTCCATATATATTTCTTTCCTTTAACTCCTCTTGTCCCTCTCCATATATTTCTTTCCTTTAGCTCCCTTTGTCCCTCTCCATATATTTATTTCCTTTAGCTCCCCTTGTCCCTCTCCATATATATTTCTTTCATTTAGCTTCTCTTGTCCCTCTCCATATATTTCTTTCCTTTAGCTCCTCTTGTCCCTCTCCATATATTTCTTTCCTTTAGCTCCCCTTGTCCCTCTCCATATATATTTCTTTCCTTTAGCTCCTCTTGTCCCTCTCCATATATATTTCTTTCCTTTAGCTCCCCTTGTCCCTCTCCATATATATTTCTTTCCTTTAGCTCCCTTGTCCCTCTCCATATATATTTCTTTCTTTTAGCTCCCCTTGTCCCTCTCCATATATATTTCTTTCCTTTAGCTCCTCTTGTCCCTCTCCATATATATTTCTTTCCTTTAGCTCCTCTTGTCCCTCTCCATATATATTTCTTTCCTTTAGCTCCCCTTGTCCCTCTCCATATATATTTCTTTCCTTTAGCTACCCTTGTCCCTCTCCATATATTTCCACACCTTGCACTTGCCCAAGCTCTCTTCTCCTCTTCTTCCCAGTAGCTTTCTCAACCTATTATTTTATTTATTTATTTATTTATCCAAAAAAATACACAACATACAATATGTCGTATCCTATAGAGTTGACAAGTCAACTGTACATAGGTCCGGATTAAAATCTTATCTATCTTATATATACATATCTACATATTGGCATATCGAAGGATAAAAAAAAGAAAATAATAAAATCTTAGTTTTTAACCAAGTTGTGAGGGTATGAAGTATTTGAAAATTTCAAAATGTACCAAAAATTTGTGATGTGATAGCATTTTCTAGTTAGGTAGGTACTATTTTCTGCTGTATTTGGGTGTAGAAATCCCAATATTACTCAATAACATTTTTTAAAACATTTTCAACACTTTTCAAAAGTTAAATTTCATAGGCCTGTGTATGTTTGTAATTAAAATATCGAATATAAAGGATTTATCTCTTTTTCTCTGTCGTTCATCAATTCCGATTCATTCACGAATATACATTTATTTAAAATTTTAGTAGAATTTCTATAGAAATTTTCCAAGTTATAGAAATCATGAAAACAACAATGTTGTTTATTTTAGATTAATATTTTGGCTCCCAATTAAATTAAAATAAAATAACTCGTTATAGCTTCTTTCACTGGAATGACAAAAGCGTAAATAAATACTTGCGCAAACTTTTCATCTCCAGGGTTTAATTTGTATGTTTATATTCACTTTACATAATGTTGTTTGTTAAAGGGTCGAACGGCCAATTCCAATATGCCGGCAGTTTTTCTTTTCGTCATTAAGATAACTAAATTTATTTTCATCAAAATCAAATATTTTTGGCCGTAGTTATATAGAACCTTCAAAACAAATCCAAAACAATGACAAAACTACAAAGTGGTAGGATATTCAAATCTCGTTCTAGAATATTTAGAGTAGGTATATTCATTTAGAAAATCTATTTCAATTATATATTATTATATTAATATTATATTCATAAGAATTTTGCTGGCTTGGTGTGTACTGGATATATTAATTTTTTATTGTTAAAGGATAAATTAATTGAATTGCTTCTTTCCAGTAATTTATTTTATTATTCAAATGGTTAATCCAAATATTTCGAAAGCGCTTTCGGCATATCTTCCTCAGTGGAAACTGTGGGACCACACAATAGGCAAGTCAGTGAGCTATTATTAATTACAGATGTCAAAAGGTACTCACCCACTCCCCACCAATGTGTCCACCCCATCAGTTTGTACAGAACATTGATAAAAGCCTGATTAAACAACACACAGAGGGTCATAATTTTGATTTTGAAAATTTTAATATAATTGACTATGAAAAAAATAAAACAAAACGTTTTTTCAAGGAATCGTGTTTCATCCAACAAAGCCTGAAAAACACAGTAAATTACAAGGTAGACACGGGTTTTTTAATGAGGGAGTACAAATTTTAATAGAAATGACAAAAAAATAAACATATATGCTTTTTTTATTAATTAATTCCGCGTGTCAAAAAACGTAGACAATATTGTGGTCGTTGACCTTGCCTTGACTGGTCTAACATTAATTAGTTCATGTTAAATTTAAACCAGCTCGACTACTGATTATTTTTTGATTTTTTAAATTTCATTCGGACTTCATTGTAAAGGGATGTAAATAATTGTATATACTCGTATGTTATCTCATTTTGAATTTGTAATATATATATATGCATGTGTGTGTTGTTTAATCAGGCTTTTATCAATGTTCTGTACAAACTGATGGGGTCGGCACATTGGTGGGGGAGTGGGTGAGTACCTTTTGACATCTGTAATTAATAATAACTCACTGACTTGCCTATTGTGTGGTCCCACAGTTTCCACTGAGGAAGAGATGCCGAAAACCTCTTTCGAAATATTTGGATTAACCATTTGAATAATAAAATAAATTACAGGAAAGAAGCAATTCAATTTATTTACCCTTTAACAATAAAAAATTAATATTATAGTAAACTATATATATGTAGAGTTATTCTTTATTAAATTAAAAAATCGAGAAAAGATCTCATTAGAAATAAAATGATCAGCCAGGATTTGAACCCAGGATCCTCGCGTGTCCGGCGCGATGCTTTTTAATGAACAAGGTTCTTTTATCCATTTAACCACTGATCCCCGAACTGAAGCTAATAACGTTATAACTAATGCCTATATGGATTTGAAATTTCATTTATTTAATCTGTAATCCTCTATTTATTCATGTTCGAGACTCTGTAGTGGCCTGATATTATTAAACTATATTTAACCACCTCCCAACTAATCACGTCACCCAAAGTTAGAAAATTATTTTTTCTTTAACCTAGGATGTAATCACAACAAGGCTCGTCTAAAGATAATAATAAATTAAATTAGAGAAAAAGAAAGGATCCTATTATAGACATAAGCCTAGGATTCCCGCATGTCCGGCGCTATGCTTTTTATAGAACAAGCTTCTTTTATTCTCTTAGTCGATGATCCCCGAACCTAAGCTAATGCCTAATCATTAATTGAAAGGTATTTAAATATAGTTTAATAATAGGACACATTAGAGCCATGAAAATGAATAAAGAGTGGATTAAAGATAAATAAATGAAATTCCAAATTCATAGAGACGCTAGCTATTAGCTTGATTTCGGGGATCAGTGGTTAAGAGGATAAAAGAACCTTGTAGTATAAAAAGCATCACACGGGACACGCTAGTATCCCAGATTCGAACCTCAGCGATCCTTTGGTCTAAATGGGATCATTTCAATATTCTCTAATTTATTTTAATATATAATAGTATTTAGACGAGGATTCGTTGGAATTGCCAGGTTAAAGAAAAAATAATTTTCGAACTTTAGATGACATGATTAATTGAGAGGCGTTCAAATATAGTTATTGTTTATATTTTACGATTTGTTAAATCTCGAATATGACTCCTACTCATTTTTTTCAAACTAAAATTTGGTAGAATCTTCGATTTCAAATTAACTTGGTGATGAAGTTCTTAACGGACCTTTGGAAGCACTGAATGTGGTCATTATTAGTTTTAAATATTTTATGTAATCAATTTAAAAAAAAGATATTATATTTTTTATATTGAAAATTATTTTAATAATTTTTTAATTTTTACTTTGTTTTATGAATTATTTAATTTTCAACATTTATTTTGTTCTGATATGGCCGCCCTAGGCTAAGCTTATGCTAATTTCAATCAAATCCCAAGCTAGGATAAATCAGTATACCCTTACCAGGTCCCTGATATTTACTCTAAAGCGGTATATTCGTTGAGTTTCTACACTTTCTACATTGATGGCAGCACCTTCTTGGTGTAGCTCTTCTCGCATTCTTATCATTAAAAAAAAGTCATGGTGCCTGAGGAAGGTCCACTTGAGAACAAACCGTACAACCACATTATATGTTTCTTAACTTTACTGATCCTTTGAGAACTTAGGTTTAAACATTTATAATATACTACACAATTCTTCAAAATACATAATACAACATGTCAAATAAACGTGAATAGATTTTTTATTATATTTCAGCTCGTTCTTTTTTTTTGATCATTCCTTGGTTCGTTTAACTGATAGCTGTAACCAGTGAAACCTCAATTGGCTGTATTTTGTAGAAACTTCCCCTCGGCCGAGTTTTTTTATATTCCGTGCCATCCATTTCTTAAGCCAAATTTCAACAACTGGAAAGCAATTTCCGCCTTGCATAACATCATGTTCTCCATTTTCCTACTGCATGTCTGCTCTTAAAACAAAAAAAAAACAAAAAAAATAAAAAGAGAATCGTTTGTCGGCTAAAGTTTAAATTGTTTCCAAGTATTCAACTAAGAGAGGTGAAACTTTCTAGTGCTAAATAATTTAAGAAAAAAAAATATGATCTTAGCTCTCGACTTATATATGTTATAAGCTATTTTTATTTTCCAACAAAATATTTCCTTTGCATTATCTTAAAAATAAAATAAAAAGTAACAACAAAACATAGTACTTATTTACTAGTTAGAAGAAAATAAAGATATTTATTTTTAATGGTTTTTCAAAATCGAAGATGATCTTTGTAAAATGTCCCGGTTTAACCATCAATACATGGTGAAATGAAACAGTTTCCTAATAAAGCTACCGTCTTCCCTGCGACTTATAATCTTCAGCTGCTTAAGACCAGAAACCATAGATACCTTCGACTCCTACCCAGTCCATAAAATCCCCTCTTCTTCTTCTTCTTTCTTCACGATGGAAGGGCCAAACCAGGCCTTTGTGGATGCACCTCTTAGGTGTAACTCCTTCTCTCATCAAGTTCATTAAAAAAAAGCCCGTTACATGAAGTCTGGGGTGGTTTTTATTTTTTCTAAAAAATGATACCTATGAATTATGTAAAATTCGCATACTGGACAAGTAAGTTTCACAAGTGCTGTCATGTGTTTATCTCAATTGAAACACTGAGAGTGGGTTAATTTAAAATTGATAGAATTGGTAAGATGATTTAAAAAAAATCGAGGTTTCAAGTGAAAGTCGTATGGTGTAAAGACCTAGTTATAATTTTAATCATTTTAATGCAAGCCGGTTTTACGTCAAGAAGGTGCAACCGCTGCAGACCCATCTATCGTGAAAAGTACAAGAAAGTTTTACACTGTTCCTACGGAGGTGCTAAAGTGAAAACTTCTATTAGTCTTATTGCTCGATCTTTAATTAACTCAAGGAGGCCAAAAATGCATGAAAGCCCTTCTCCACAGATACAAGCCATAAATTCGAGTCAAAGGCGAAGTACCGAGGCACTTCATTCCTCAATACATTTTTCCCGATAATTAATTTGACAGAATAAAAAAATATATCTATACTCAGATTATGAGGCATCACGCGAGAGGCTCGAGCTCTACAAGGGCGATTTGGCCTTCGTAAGTAAGTAGTAGTAGTAGTAGTACTCAGATTAAACAGGCAAACAAAATTATTTCTAATGAATAAATTCTTTTAATAACACTGCTCAACAAAAGAAGAAAATAAAACTAAAAAATTGATACCTTACCTAGACAAAAATTAAAATATTAAAAAATGTACAGCGTGCGCTAAAGAGGGTAAAATAAGTTTGTTTATTTAATTTGAAATAATAGCGTGACATTAGAGGTTTACTTTGGACTCTTTTTCTGTAATTTTAATTGTTCAGATGAATTATCAAATGTAAAGTCCAAGTAGACTCTGTAACGACATAGCATTAATTTATATACAAAAAATAAATTACTTGACCTTTTTAGCTCACCTTTGAAGTCATTTTTACTTTATCCAATGCGAAGCATGGAGAAAGTATTGTAATCGGTCTCGCGGCAAGCCCGAATTCAAAGGATACTCAGGTAAAGACTACGGAACCCATGGACTCAATTAAAGTCACAAATTGTAGTATTCAATCAGGTTGAATTTTAGCACGTGGCGGTTTTGCCAAAAATTACATGGGGTCTCGTCGAGAGGCCAAAAAGTGCGATTTTTTCATTTAGTGCGTGCGGATGGATGGATGGATGTTATCGCTTATTTGGCAAACGATTTTTTCCACACCGTTGCACCGATTGAAATGAAATTGAAAACCTACCATTAGTTTAACAAAATGAAGCGCTGATTAGTTTTTGGTACATATCGGTCACTCAAACATTAGTACTTTATTTCTGTACTTTTTTAGTTTTTTCTAAATATCTTGAAAAATGACTAAACCAATTTTGATGAAATTTAATATTCTAATTAAGTACCTTAGGGACCACAAAAAAGGTTAAATAAAGTTTTTAGTAAAATTATATTTTAAAGTACTTTACTCTAGAGTAAGATAGTACTTTTTTTAATTTTTTATTTTAAATTCCTTAAAATTTATTCAATTGATCGTTTTAATATAGCTCATTTAATCTTGCTTTAGTAAGAATGGATAGGCTTCTCTCATGAAATGCTAAAAATTTGAGGGGAAATTTTATAAGTAACCATAGTAACTGCGTTGTTTTCTTATCCGTTACCTTTGCTTAAGACATAGAGGAATCGAGCTAAAACCAAAAATAGAGATTAATTCTCATCTAGTACTTGAGAAATAACCATTCTATATTGGATTTTTGACGTTTCGGTTTTTATTGGTAACCATTGCTGAAGACATGGAGGAATCGACTTAAAATCAAAAATAGCGATTGATTCTCATCTATTACTTGGGGAATAATAATTCTACATTAGATTTTTGACCCTTCGATTATTATTGGTAACCATTGCTGAAGACATGGAGGAATCGGCATAAAATCAAAAATAACGATAGATTCTTATCTAATATCTACTAGAGGAATAACCTTATTGCATTCCATTTTTGATGTTTTGACTATTAAAGAAAACCTCTACTGAAAACATGGAAGAATCGACTAAAAATCAAAAAGACTAAATTCTTTTTGGTAAACAACTCAAGCTTGATTATTAAATGAGAATCCATCATTATTTTTGAATTAAAGTCAACATGAGCTGCAAATTGCAATTGATATCTGATTAATAATAAAGGAATAAACATATTAATATTTCAAATGAATTTGGATAAAGTTTAGCAACGATCCGTTGCAGTTTATTTTCTTATTGAGATTACCTAAGTTTGAATATCAAAATTAAAAATATTAACTGAACTAATGGTCTTTCCAAGTTTCACTTCTATCGTATGATATTCCTAAAATAGAAACACACCTTAAATTTTTAATTTTCTTGCACCAATCTCATTAAAAATTAAAAAATAAATAATATTATAGGATCAAAAAGGTTTTCTAATACAAATTTTAGTGATTTGAATACAATAGGAAGGGCTCCTGCCTTGAAGTGGTTAGGCTTTTCAACCTTGATTATTTAAATTAATTAAAAATCTCAGAATTGTGCTTTTTACTACACCACTTTTTCTTTCTATCTCGACGTCTGTGCGCGTGTGTCTGTATTGCAACGATTTCTTTTTTTATTGCTTGATCTTTTACCTGTTTACTACTCAAAGTAAAATCAATAAATTTTCTTATACCCAATATACGTGACCGAAAAATGCAGCTTCGAAATATCGAAAAGGCCACGAGACAGAGAAAGAGTGAATTAACTATAAAATTCTAAAATCCATTGTTTGATGAACCTTTTACTAAACATAATTTGCAATGCAAATAAAAGCAATTTTATTCCCTTTATTAATGGGATAAACGGGAATGATTTGTAATTACATAATTTTTTATGTTTATTTTATTTGTAATTTATTTATTGAATATATTAAGAGATATTAGTAGATAATTAGTAATTTTAATGGCAGTATTATCTAATGAGAGAAAATTATATTTTTATCCTTTTTCACAATAAATACCCTTCTCTTCGACCAATAAAAATTTAATTATGAGGAAGGCAGAAAAATTACTTATTTCATATAAAAACAAGAGTAAAAAATTTAAAATATGGATCTTCCACTTTCAGGAAAACTAATAGGATCTTCCACTTTCAGCCAATAAAAAAAAAAAAAAAAAAAAAACTAAATATAAAATTAAGTTTTAATATTGTTATTCATTATCGAAATGATGGGCTAAAGAAGAATGTTGTAGATTAAATAGGATTACAAACGAGAGGAGATTCTTAAAATATTGGAGAAAATAGAACATTGTGGAAAATCCAAAGAGAATAGTTCAAATAATAGTAGAAGCATTAAGACACAGAGAATTGCTAAAGGATATTTATTTTAGAAAGCAAATTGTGAAAGAAAAGAAGGGGAAGCCCTAGATTGGAGTATTTTCCTAGATAATGAAAGAAATGGAAAGTGGGACTTTTAGAGAAGTGAATGAGTAGGCATCGGATAGAGTTGAGTAGAGGAGGTTGGTTGCGTCAAACCAGTTTTAGGACCTTATTATTATTCTGCGATAAAACAGTGGATCACCAATGAGCTGTTCAAGCCCATTCACAAAAAACACGTCGCAAATGAAAAGCTCTTGTGGCTTCAAATCTTGCGCTAGTTGGATTTCGTATGTTTTTAAACCAAGATCTTTAAGCAAAATACACCAAGTTATTGCATATACGACAAACCAAGCTGTTGAGAACGGCGTCGAATCGATTGGTCATGGTCATCACAAACACCCTAAGCTACCGCCGCTATATTCTCTTCGCTATTTGCTGGATGTGGTCTATTCGGTCGCTGGTCATCATATAATGAAAATTGGGATTGAAATTTTTCTTTGGTATAGCCCAAACTTTTTAGAGATAGGGCCACATGTTAACATTGAAAACCGAGGGGTGATCCGCGATTGGAAGTAGGTATACATCTCTTTGGAAGTATTTTGAAAGTACTTGGAAATATTTGGAAGTCGTTGGAAATATTTGAAAGTATTTGGGAATAATTGGAAGTACTTGGAAATATTTGGAATTACTTGGAAATATTTGGAATACTTGAAAATATTTGGAAATACTTGGAAATATTTGGAAGTAGGTACAAGTGGAAGTAGGTGTACAGCATATTAGGTCGCGGAACACCCCACGTTGAAAACTATGGGCGGGCCGGATATAACATATTATACGGAAATTATATTAATAATACGCTATTATATGACATTAATATTTAATATGGTGAATTAATTCTGCAGTAGCCGCGGGCCTGATGAGAAAGTTTCAAGGACCGGATTTGGTCTGAGGCAGTGGCATAACAATAGGGTGTCAGGACGGGGAAAATGCCATGGGCCTCCGGCCGGAGGGGACCCCTGGCCCGAGAGGGTCGCGAGCACACAAGAGGATCCTAACATTTATTATTACAAAATTTAGTAAAATTTATTAGTTTTGTATTAAATTAATTTAAGCTACCTACTAAAGTATAGACATAAATTAAAAGTTACTAGAAAATCAACGAAAAATGCACACAATAATTATAATAGCGTTTGTACTTACTTTACCTAGTGATTTATTAAAAAGAAACTACAACGGTATAGTTACTCCACTGGCCCACGCGGCCCGTAGTTTGTGGACCCCTGGTATAGACAATAGTGCGTTCGATGTGTCGATTATTCCGACCGAAAGTTACTCTAAGTGCACGGAAAAGTTGTGTCTCAGAACGCTGATTTTCGTAATACATGTCCACAATTTAGAGACGCTGTGCCGATGTAAGTCTTTCCAATATTTTTTTTTTCATAAGATAAATGGTAGACACATGGCTTGCTTGTTCATAGGGGTGATAAAACTGAAAAGACTATAGAAAACAATGCTCTAGTCTATGGCCTTAAAGAAATTGACCCTAGAGTTGATTCGATTATAATTTTTAATCCCATCTCGAAGACAAGCTAATTAACTGCAAATCGTGTAATACTCGTAACTGAGACTTAATTGCAATTATTAGTTTTATTTTATTTGAACTGAACTTTTTCAACGAAAATGCAGAGTTAAAACTTGAATTAAATATATATTTTTATTATTATTATATTAATTAGTTTATTTTATTATTTCCTGTTTTAATTCATGTCCATGATAAATAAAAACACACAAAAAAAATTATCAACAAAAAAGAGAAAATGGACTTATTCTAACATGAATATTACTAATGTAATAAAAAATAATGATATCCGCATCAATCAAATATACAAATGTATAATATTAATTAATATTGAATATTGATAGAGTTTTTCTTTAGGAGACGGACTGGTACAAATATGCAATTGGATGTTGATGAAAGTAGTCCACGGTGGTTGTAAAAAATAAGATTATAGAGGTTTTATTATTTTACATTTATTTAGTTAAACCGATGTTTCGAGATTTACTCTCCTTCTTCAGGGTAACAAAAAGTCAATGAAAGTAGTCTCCTGACAGAAAGTAATTATGTTTTGAACTACTTTCATTGACTTTTTGTTACCCTGAAGAAGGAGAGAATAAATCTCCGAAACGTCGGTTTAACAAATAAATGTAAAATAATAAAACCTCTATAGTCTTATTTTTTACAACCACCGTAGACTGCTTTCATCAACATCCAATTTGAATATTGAATATTTTTAATTGAAAGCAGATATTTTTTTAACTTTCCATTGCCTATTTTATTAATAAACTTCATTTATTTTAGTTATTCAATCACGCTATGATGAATCGAGTTCGTTTGATGGTATCAATTTTAATAAATACATTAAAATCATTGCGTTAACCATTTATTTATTTAAAATTTTTAAAATTGTCTCCTGATACCAGGAGCGAACAGGAGTGTTCTTTGCTTCACGCCAATTTAATTTTCATCCACTTTGTGTTAACAAAAATTTTGTCGATCTCAAAAGTATGTGAAATGAAAAATATCAACAAGCAGCAGTCGATCGAGTTTCATTTCACGAATCATCTTTTCTTTTCATATGGTTTTTTTGAACCTTTTTTCTTACACTAGTTTTCGAATAGATCTATGAATATATATTTTTAAAATGTATAATTTGGGGTCGCAATGAACCCAGTATTAAAGCGAGGCAATTCCAGCATTAAAATCCTTGCGTTAACCATTTATTTTTTAAAATTTTTAAAATTGTCTCCGGATACCAGGAGCGAACAGGAGTGTTCTTTGCTTCCCGCCAAATTAATTTTCATCCACTTTGTGTTAACGAAAATTTTGTCGATCTCAAAAGTATGTGAAATGAAAAATATCAACAAGCAGCAGTCGATCGAGTTTCATTTCACGAATCATAGTTTTTTTCATATGGTTTTTTTGAACAATTTTTCTTACTCTAGTTTTCGAATAGATCATTGAATATATATTTTTAATATGTATAATTTGGGGTCGCAATGAAGCCAGTATTACAGCGAGCCAATTCCAGCATTAATAAATTTGAAACAGCATTGGATGGATTGGACTTCTGAGGTGTTTCGGAAGTATTTTTTTTACAAGGTGTGAAGTAAAGTATGATTGAGTTGAAAAATTCAATTTCAATATGTTTTAGGTGTATGTACATTCATTTGTAATGTTTCGCTTCAATACTACGGAACCTTCATCAGCACCTACGATACAGAATTAACAATTATGTGAGTTTTAGTTTATGGGAAAAAAGGTATGTTGAAAAATTATCTTCATCATCATTGAGTATACAGTCCTAAGACTGGTTTGATGCAACAATCCGTCTCCACTCGACTCTGTCCCCCGCCAGCTGTTTGACCTCTCTAAAAGTCTGGCATCCCATAACTAATTAACTTTTAAAGTAATTAAGATAGAAGTTTTCGTAAATTAAAGGCTATCAGTTTAACTTTCATGATTTCCTATTTAAGTAAAAATAAAAGAATGTCAACGACGCATTGATAAATTAAGTAACATCTCATGTAGTCAATTTTCTGACACCAAGAGTCGTTTCAACCGACCAAGGTCGTTGGCTAAATATATGTATATATTAAGTGGAGACAATAAAAGAGCGTGTCTTCTCCTGGAATAATAAATTTTTTAATTTATATATAGCGAACACTCTTTTATTGTAAATTTATAAAACTTCTGCTACTCTAGGCAAAAAGAAAATTTCAAATTTAAATATATATCGGTAGGTATATAATTGAGGCGACTGTGGGTCAGTGGTTAGAGTGTTGGGTCGCTGACTCGGAGATCGCTGGTTCGAGACCGAGTCTCGGCAGATTGATATTTCCAGTCGCCTCCTCTTGGAAAGTAATGGCAACCTACCAAGAGTATAATTGCCAAGTGAGGTCTCCAAATTAGCCGTTCGGAACCGGCGTTAAAAAGTAGGTCCCGTATATCTGTGTAAAAACAACTAAACACACTCAGCACAGGTATATGTGGAGAGGCTCCGACACCCGTTTCGGGTATGGCACTCGAAGAAGAAGAATGTATATAATTAATTAAAACTTATCATTTTAAATATAATAGCTTCGGGGTTAAAATTTTTTAAATTTCATGACCGGATACAATTCCACGATTTAATTATTAAATTATTTGTAAAATTACCTCAGAATTTTATGTCGTTAAATCGTAATCTATACCATGTTCTTGGTACATAGAGTGGAATTTCTTGTTGGAGAATGTAGATTCTTTAATGTTATTACATTTTATACTTTTTCCTTAACGCCCACTTAACTAACTCCTTTCGTTTTACTCTCTTTAATCTCGAAAGAACTTTTTTTCGAGTAAAATATCATTCTATAATTTCTAATATATGTTTTTAGTATCGGGAAAATTTTAAAGGATCCTCTTTATCTCCATCAGTCTACTAGTAGAAAGAGTTCATTAATTTCAATTACTAGAGTAACGATGTCGAACGATGTTGATTTATGTGATATATGAACGAACATTACAAGTTTGGACATTATAGAATACCTAATTCTTTCGTTGGCAATTAACGGATTTACTTTAATCAATAATATATAGTTGTTTATAATTTGGTAGTTATTTTTAAATCACTAGCTCCAATGGTCTAGTTCGTGATCGTGAACCATCTGGCTAGCCAGGGGGCTTAGCCCCATAGACTCCTAACACCAAGATCACATTGGATTTATAATTTATTTAAGCAATTGAACCGCAAAAGTCAAATAATTTCTTTAATCATTTTTAACTGCTAATTCTGCAGATCAAGAAATTATTTATTATTTTTGGAAAAGGAAAATGAAATTGAACACCCGACAGGTTTCGAAAATGTGTCGTTCATTTTTCCCTTTTCAAAAAATAATAAATAATTTCTAGATATGTAGAATTAATATCCAAAAATTATTGAAATAAATCATTTAATTTTAGTGCTTCATCTACTAAATAAATGTTGTTGTTTTTATAGTAGGGTATATAAATTCTCGCCAAAAGATAGTAAAATGGCTGCATAGATTCAAGGGGTAGTGAAAGAGGAAATAATACCATATGTAAAAGGGCGTAGAATAGTGTTTCCCAATCTTTTTGTCCCATATCCCACCTAAGCCTATCTAAAATTCTCATTCCTCATAATTTCGATGTAATATTATTCCTATCTTTCTTGTGTATTATAGTTATATATATATAAATCTTTGTTAATTGCTTTTTATAAAAGATTTCTATTTCTTTCATATATGTAAACAATCAATAAATTTTTTTTCTTTTCTATATATGTATATAAATAAGTATAATATATGTATAAAGAAATTGGACATAGTATATATACTGTATATAGGTAGATATATATATATTAGTCTTATTTACTATAATTTATATTTTTATATATAACGACGATAACTGTCCAACACCCATAACCTCTAATTTTATAAAACAAGTCCATTTGCTTGAAAAATTAATTTGTAAATTTATTAGAACCTTTCTTTCTCTCGAAACTCAAATATTTGCACGAATTCAACTACTTAACTAAAATAATAATAACATTTCCCTTAAATCTTTTTCCTTTTAAAATTATATGAAAATATTTTATCTTTGAAAATTAGAACAAAAGAAATTTTAAAATACCTTAAAAATAAAGATCCTACTGAAAATTTATGATTTTATATAAAATAACTATCCCCAGTTCCCTGATAAATGATTTTAATTAGCAAACCAAATTATATCAAACGAAGAATTTTATTATTAAATTAATAGGCAGAAAATACTAATAAATTGTTTCTACTGCTGTTTCTCCTTCGCGAGTGGTTAGACGTTATCAAAAGAGCTTTGAGATGATAATAACTTATGAACTTTATTAGTAGTAACGCACTGACAGTTATGTTATGTGCTAGTAAGAAAAGAAAATTTAATTTTTTTTACTAACCATGATTTGCAGTTTCAAACGTTAGTATTTAGTTCATTTAAATTAATGTTAATTTCGCGAACTTATTCTATATTATTATAGAAGGGTTAATTGGCCTAATAATATGTTAGTACTCGTTTAGCGCGTACCAGTCCTTCGATCATGCTATGGTCCTTGACGTTCTAACTACGCTGATTTTGTCGTATAAGTATATAGTTTTATTTGAAATATGCTTTCCATCCATTCGACAATTCCCCTTACATTTTGTCTCGAGACTGAAAGTGGGTTCACTCTCTCGCAATTAGTTGGTGTTTTTGCGTTGTTTTCTTATTGAAAATTAACTTAATTAAATGACATATTTTCAATTAAGATTAAACTACGTGGACACATATTTAAATGCATGGAGTAAGTTTCACTTCCGTCTTGGGTCCGTCGTGTTTGTTTTTTTTCATAAAATCAACTCTGCTACTTTCATCAATAAGAACTTTTTAATTAATTTTCTGTTCGATTTATATATTTATATTTATTTAAGTCGAATTAAAGACCTACGAGTGAAATGCGTAGTTTGCATGAATTACGGAAAGACTAATTAATTTTGGTAATAGAAAAGTAATGTCCTTTACAAACAGAAAGTTTTCTCATAACGACATTCATAACATACCTAAGAATTTTTAGACAGAGTCTAATTAATTTCAGAAATATTAACAGTATTATTGACTTGTGAGTTTATAAAAGACTAAATAGAGATTTCATTATCCACTAATATGTGAGTAAACAGAGAACAAAACAGATCTGGGGCTAACCTGGGTGAAAATTAGATCTATAATACACATAATCTCAATCACATGCAGTCAGGTGGTCATTACTTATAAAAGAGAAACATGTTTAAACTTATTTTTAGATAGCACAATCTATAGTTTTGTACTTTTATATGAGAAAGCAAAGACCTAAAGGTTTATTGGATTATGTTAACCCATGCCTATTTGAGGTTAGGTAAAGTTTTTTTTATTTTTTTGTTTTTGTTTTTTATTTGTTAACCCAAAAAGATTACAATGAATATACAACAGGTATTAATAAAATATTATACATGTGTGCATTACAGTCTCTGTTTAAATTAATTCTGCTTGACATGTCTATTAAAAAGTTACTCCGAGTTTCTTTATTTTTTACATTTTCCAGCAGTTCATTGAACCAAATCACAGGACCGTGCGAAATCATCTTTTCCACACTCCTGGCACTCGGCAGCACACTCAATAGTGCTGATTACTTTTGCTGTTGTTCTCATGTATATCACAATTTAATTGTAACTTAAGACCAGTATTTATTTGATTATTCTTAATTTAAAAAAGCAAAATCTAGTTTGATGAGTTCTCTAACCTGTAATAGGTACAAATCATGATAGAACGTTATAGGGTGTTAGTTAAAACTAATATGTTAATTATTTTCCATTTATCTAACTAAATATACAGGGTGATTCAGGATGGGTGTAAAAGACTTCTCTAGCAATTATTTGAGAGGTAATTTTAAGCAAAAAATCTTATATGAACATAGGTCCTATTTCAATTGCTTACAGAACTAGAGCCGTTTAAAATTTGGTTTAGAAATACAAATATTTACATACATTTAATATCTTATTTCAAACTATTTATAGTACCTAATTTAATCGCTTAAGACTTGATGATCTTAAAAGTTGACAAACATAATACCAATCTCTAAAAATTACTTGTACACTTTCTGCAATCTGCGATTCAATTAATAACTCCTAAAAAATATTATTTTTTCGATGTTTACTATGAAAAGTTTTTATTTTTTTTTTTTTTTTTTTTTTTTTTTTTAGTTACAACATTTTTATTTTTTTTCATGATATTTTATTTCATATATCCGTACATATTAATTATAATTTTAATAACAAAATTTATGCTCACAAAAACTGGCCAAAATGTGGTTCTTGGGATTGTATTCAAGCTTGACATCTGCAAGTCAATGAGTTATAAACGCCTAGCATCATATTGTTATTGGGAATTTGAGCGGCAGCGTCCATTCTTCTTTGAGACAACTATTGAGAGTATTTATTTCAAGATAATGAATGAGGTCTATTAGGTGACCCCAAAGGTGTTGTGTTCTGTTTTTAAATAACAATTCATATTATTTGAAAATATTTTGTTTTTGCCGAGAGTAGCAGAGTTATTAATTCATAAATAGAGAGCAATGAGATTGTCGTTTGCTTGATGTAAATACGTAAACATATATCCGTACATAATATATATATATTGTTGTCGACTGTGATCTACCTTCAGTTGAGTTAGCTTAGGTTGTCAAACTAGCTCGACCTAGACGTGAATTAAGTCTTTCCACGCATCCTTCGATTGTTGGTAAATAGTTTGTAAACGATGAGTTCACCGTCCGAGCTTACACAAGAGGGTGAAAACGGATTTTGGATTACTTATGAAACAGATTCTGACTTTCCTATTAACTGATTACTGTTCTGTAATTGCAACTAATGAATAAGAAGGATAGTACAAGGTTACACAAAATTAAGAAATGATACCTCACGATAATTTTTTTAAATTGATCAAAAGAAATTTTATTCATAAAAATAAAAGAATTTTGTAATTATAAAATATAAAAAAAAATGTATATCAAACAAGAAAAATAATTAAATTTGATATTCAAATTGTAATTTGAAGTAAACATTTATATTGAAGTTTACTGAATTTACAATAATCGAGTTTAGAGACAATGAAGTTGAATTTTATACTACAGTTGATCAAAAAAATAAAAATAATTATCTTTTCGTATTTTCAAGTGTAACCGGGAGTCGATTTACGTCCCTTGACCTGTGGTTTACAATTAGATGACTTGAGGTTTTCTAATGCCACTAAGCACGTCTATAGATTGGCATCCCCAGGCTTAGTGGCGTCGACACCCGAAACAAGGGTTGTGGAGCACAAGGCCAGTGTGCAAAACCATTCATTGCTGAATCAGTTGAATGCTGGTTTAGCCAATCTCTCTCACAAGCATTATACCTACTATTGATTGATATTTGCAAGTCAAGATGTTTTCTTGCTTATGACAGAGCTTAACTAAATCATATTTATTATTTATTGAAAAACAGTAAGTATAAACAAAATATTTACAATTGTGTTTGTATGATTTACACTTAATTAGTTATAAAATATTATTCCATTTAATCATTTTTCATCATTTTTGTAGATTTGTACATCTTGCATTGGCTAATATTTCTTTCCGCCTCATTTGATGAGTCTATTATTTTGTATTTATTTTTTTATTCACTTTTATATATATATATATATATATATATACCAGGTATACCAGTATGAAGTGAGGGTTAAGATACAAATGTGTCGATAGGGAACATTTAATGTGAACGAGCCTTAATTTTTGTTTTGTCTGGTTGGTATGACATCTGTTAAACATATTTAATATACCTCAAGTCATTGAACAGACAACATCATATTTTTTCATCGTGTTAAAAATGTCGAATTTTGTACAACAAAGTGATGATTTGCGGAAAGCATTAATTTTTTGAGAAAAAGTGCTGCAGAGTCGCATCGAATGCTTGTCGAGGCATATGGTGATCATGCTCTATCTGAAGCAATATGCAAAAGATGGTTTCAACGGTTCATAGATAATGATTTTGATGTGACAAATGAAGAACGTGGAAGACCACCAAAAAAGTTTGAAGACGCCGAATTGCCAGCAATATTGGATGAAGATGATACTTTGAGTCAAAAGGAAATGGCAGCAATGTTAAATGTTGCACAGCAAACAATTTCTGACCATTTAAAGCCTATGGGAAAGATCCAAAAGTGTGGAAAATGGGTGCCACATGAATTGAACGAAAGGCGGATGGAAAACCGAAAAAACACTTATGAAATTTTGCTTTAAAGACACGAAAGAAAATCAGTTTTGCATCGAATTGTTACTGGCGATGAAAAATGGATTTATTTTAAGAATCCTAAAAGGAAAAAATCATGGGTTAATCCGGGACAACCATCAACATCGAGTGCAAAACCAGATCAATTCGGCAAGAAGGCAATACGTGTCTGTGTTTGATGGGATCAGAAAAGTGCGGTGTATCATGAGCTTCTAAAACCTGGTAAAACTGTTAATACTAATCGCTACAGACAACAAATGATCAATTTGAACCATGCATTGATCAAAAAATGACCAGAATGGGCCAGAAGACACGGCAAAGTAATTTTGTTACACGACAATGCGCCTGCACACAAAGCAAAACTGGTTCAGAATACAATCAAAGCACTTGGCTGGGAGCTGCTACCCCACCCGCCGTATTCACCAGACTTCTCCCCTTCCGACTACCATTTGTTTTCATCGATGGGACACGCATTGGTTGAGCAGCACTTCGATTCCTACGAAGAAGTCGAAAATTGGGGGTCTGATTGGTTTAATTCAAAAGACGAACATTTCTATTGGCGTGGTATCCACAAAATGTGTAGAAAGCAATCGTCAATACTTTGAATAAAACATTTTTACTTTCCCATTAAAAATTAGTGTTTCATTTTCACAAAAAAACGCTCACTTCATACTGGTATATATATATACAAGTCGCGTCAGGCGTGCCTCCGTTATACTCACCCATCAATAACTATTCAATATCCTGAAGAAGGAGAGAAAAAAAGTCTCCGAAACGTCAGAAATTGAATAAAATTTAAATAATTTATGGACTGTCTTTCATTTTAACCTATTTAATTCATTTAATTAATTAACGCGTCTCTTAAAAGAACCGCAACATCCGGCCCTTTTAGTCGCCTTCTGCGACAATCAGGGGATACTGTGGACTTATTCTACCCCCGGAATGTTATGTTAATATAATGGACATTTAAATAATGTCGTAGTTGGCATCCCATGTTCTTAATTACTATGATTAAAGATTATTTTAAGAAGAAGAAGAAAATACTTATAATTGTTTCTTATAATTGTACTTAATAATTGTATAAAATTCTATATTTATAAACAAACATCTCAAAATAATCTCGTCTTCACGTCAGAATTTATTTCAGATACCTTTGATGAATTACGAATAAATTATAAACTCAGAGGGGTCAGTAGGTGTACAAACCCGTTTATAGAAAGTGGGCCGCAAGGGATGCTTCGTTTGTTTGTTGGTTTTTTAAAATGATTGAGGAAGAAATCAAAAAGTAATTCTATTTCGAACCGAGATAGAAATTGAGGGGCGATACAATTACTCGGAGAAATGTTCAAATAAAGAGATAGTACCAAGGGAGCTATATACTACATAGTTTCAAATTTGGAAAAGCATTAGGGTTCTTAATTTTGCACTTTTCTTGAAAGTGGCCAGCTATTGGTACATGGTCAACTACTAGTGCTTTTACCTTAGTAGGTAACATATATAGCATATTATTATGGAAAATTTTTAAAGAATAAATTCTGCAAACATATCTCTGTTTTTAATTTTATATAAGTTAAATTCTATGACTTTCTCACTAATTGAGATTTTTATTAATATATATTTATTATTTTCTTATGTATAATTAAATTTTAGATTATATCTTGGAAACTAATCATATATATTCAAAATAATGTTTTGAATTTTAGAATATTCACAAAATATTAATTTTCTTTGATGTATCACATTTATTAAATTTGGTTTAATTGATAATTAAAATGTTTCACATTCTTGTTAAGAATAAATATCTCGATTAATATAACAAGTAGTGAAATTATTTTTCAATATTAAATTAAGAGAAATTTCTTAATTCAGTTCATATACATTATACATATTACACATGTTCTAGAGATCTTGAGGAAGTAGGTATTATTTAATTTTATAAATTTTAAGGTCTATTTAGACAGATAAATTAAACAAATAGACTAATTTCAGTTAATTAACACTATTTATTACATAGTAATAATAATAATAGAGCACCCGGAATAGACATTATACAAGCTGAAATCCTAAAGAACTCTGGAGAAAAGGCACGTGACAAACTTTTTGAACTAATTAGCAAAATCTATAAATTGGGAATCATCCCAAAAGATTTCCAAAAACAAAATAGTCACACTTCCCAAAAAGACAGGCGCGGATAAATGTGAAAATTTCAGGACCATTAGCCTAACCTCACATGCCTCCAAAATCCTAACCAAAATAATCCAAAGAAGAATAGAACAAAGAGTTGAAGAAAATCTGGGGGAAGACCAGTTCGGCTTTAGAAGAAACAGAGGCACCCGAGAAGCAATTCTCTCTCTTAGACTAATAATAGAAAGGGCTTTTATCAGGGAAGAATCTGTCTACATCGGATTCATAGACCTAGAAAAAGCATTCGATAACGTCAATTGGGAAATTATGTTTAAAATCTTAAAACAGGCGGGAATAAAATTCAGGGAGAGAAGACTAATCTACAATCTATACCAAAACCAGACGGCAATAATAAATATTGGAGATGAGCAAAGAGAAGCCAAAATAAAAAAAGGTGTAAGACAAGGATGTGGGCTGTCACCCATGATTTTCAACTTATACATAGAAGAAGCGATTAAAGAATTCAAAGACAAAATTGATACAGGTATCGAAATCCAAGGTCAAAAGATCGCTATGTTAAGATTTGCCGATGACATTGCCCTTCTAGGAAGCAATAAAAAAGAATTAGAGGACGCAGTGAATGGAATTAACCAAATCCTAATAGAAGAAATCAAAATGAAAATAAACAATAATAAAACCAAGGTCCTAGTATATACAAAAAAGAACAAACGAGACAGGAATGCATCAAAATTAACCAAGAAAACCTAGAAGGATTTAAGGAATTCCGCTACCTAGGAAGTAAAATAACATGGGATGGGAGGAGCGAAAATGAAATTAAATCAAGAATTGCCCAAGCAAAAATGGGGTTTAATTCAAAACAAAAACTACTATGCTCCTCCTCAATCAGCTTAGAAAACAGGAAGTTGCTATTGAAGACATATGTATGGAGCATAGCCATGTGCGTGTGTGAAACCTGGACACTTAGAGAAGCGGAGAGAAAGAGATTAGAGGCTTTCGAAATGTGGTGCTACAGAAGAATTATGAAAATCAAATGGATGGATAAAATTACAAATGAAGAAGTTCTTGGAAGAATCGGAGAAGGAAGAACCTTGTGGAAGAGTCTGAAGAAGAGAAGAGGTCAGATGATGGGGCATACACTGAGACATGGGGGACTGCTTAGGTATATATTGGAGGGGGAGGTGGGAAAGTAAAGGGGAAGGCCCAGATTAGAATATTTCAACCAAATAATTGGGGATATGGCGTTCCAGACATTTAGAGAGGTCAAACAGCTGGCGGGGGACAGAGTCGAGTGGAGACGGATTGTTGCATCAAACCAGTCTTAGGACTGTATACTCAATGATGATGGATATTACAGAGTGTTACTAGACAGTTTCGGTCACCACTGGTAGACCATCTTCAGTAGTTACAAGATGAAAACGGGATCCCCATCATCTATTATGTGTTTAGGAGAAAAAACAATAAAAGTATAGAATACGACGCCCACCTAGATGGATTGGACCCGTATAGAATATATAGATTTAATAGAGCCATCTCTGAAAAAGACAAGAGTGAAAGGAAAAATATAAAAAAATACTGGTGGATTGAAAATTATCAATAATAATTCAATCTTTTTATAACCTTAAATTCTTCTGCTTATACTTGAATAACTTGATAAATTATGTAATCTAAATTGTAAAGTATAAATTAAGTAAAAATTGTAATAAATAATTCTATATATTAAGCTCCTTGGAACAACAATAAACTGTATGGCCCGGTTTTTCAAAGCCTTTTCCCGTGCAAAAATTTAAAAATTTAATTATACAAATGTAAATAAAAATTACAAAAAAAAAAACTTATTGTAAAATTAAAATTAAAAAAAAAACTATATTATGTAAAAAAAATCTACTGGGATCCATTTAATATGGCCCTTTTCTTTTTCATTGTATTAAATTTAAGACACTATACTTCTTTTGGATTGTTAGAAGTAACTTTGTAATAAATTGTATATATTTTATTTTTCTGGCTAATAAAACATCCTCTTAAAACTAAACTAAAAAACCATCTTCAGTAGTACTGAAAACACGAAACATTTTACAAGATTTTTTCTATTATATACAATTATACAAAATAAAAACTATACAATTTAATATTTATACATAGAATTTAGTTCAAGATTTGGAATTTGTAGAACTATTATTGTTTCAAATTAATACACATTTTGGATTCTTCAATATTTTTGGTCTTTTATTTTAAAAATTAATCATGAATTCAAAATATTGTCTTGAGAATTTCAGAATATTTATAAAATACTTCCTTTCAATGATGTCAACTTAGTCTTATAAAATATTCAAATTCAACCATATTGAAAACTTTTAAGAACATTATAAAAACTAGTGATTTAGCTTTTTCATGAAGAAAATTAGAATATATTCTTTATTTAGTTCATATGAGTATATATGGTATTACTTTTGTTCTAGAGTTAGGTAATATTTTCCTTTCAGAAAGAAGTTTAAAACAGGTATTGAAAACTTTAAAATTTTTGCTCTCAGATCTCGGATATTATCATAAATTCCAAAAGATGTCTTGAATTTTAGTAAACTTATAAATTACGACTTTTAATTAATGTAATTTGTCTTATAAAATATACAAAATCGACTATCTTCAAAACTTCTTATCATTTAAGAATATAAATCTCAAATAATACAGCATGTAGTGAAATACCTTTTTCATGATTAAAACTTGAATAAATTCTCCATTCAGTTCATATATTACTTTTATTCTATAGTTAGTATTTTCTTTTCAAAAAGCAGGAGTTTAAAACCTTCACAATTTTTGGGCTCACATCATGGAAATAAATAATAAATTCAAAATGATATCCTGAATTTCAGAATATTTATAAAATACTATATCTTTCATTGAAGTATCAGATTTAGCAAATTTGTTTTAAAAATTAATTAAAATTGACAATCTACAAAACTAATTATTCTTTGACAACAAATAATACAACATGTATTGAAATACATTTCTTAGTCTTAAAATTAGAGTAAATTCTCTAATTACTTTTGTTACAATAAATGTATCTCCATCAAAATCATACTATATATATTTTGTCTAGATTAATTTGTAACAACGCTAAGAGAAATTTCTCTAAAAAATTTCCCTCTTGCCTAGAATCGAACCTACGAACTCTTGAATCTAAGGCCATTAGTTTTAACAACTAGACCAATCTGACATTAATATTTATGCCATGATTTCTGTTACTAAAACTATAAATTTTTGATTTAGATTTTGTGTCGAGATAATATTGAATTCATTTGAACTCGAATGAAAATGAAAAAACACCAATTGATTTTAAATTAAAAAACATTAAATATATATTAATTAACGAGGCAAATTTGAAATATAATTTAATTTGAACTCGAATTTTGAAATGAAAGACTCCAATTCATTTTAAATTAAGAAACATTAAATATAATTTTTGTAATTAATTAAATTAATTGAACCGCGTAAATTTGAATAATTTCCATGATTCAGCCTGCGAATTTTTTGCAGTTCATAAATCATTTCATTATTTTTGTTTTGAAAAGGAAAAATGAAATTTAAATACATTCATAATTATTCCTCCCCCTCCTCCACTCAAAAATTAAAGAGGCGAAACTTTTAAGAGACGATGTATTTTCGGTAGTTTACGGGTATACATTTGGAGTGTGGTTTTTTAAGAGGAATAAAATTTTTGGACCGAGACGCTGCTTGCCAGGGCACCAGCCCGGAGGGCCGAGTTGAGGGCGTGCCGAAGGCACGCACGAAAAGCTCGTTTATATATATGTATAGTGATTACACATTCAAATTGGATGTAATAAATATTACATATTTTATATATAATTCGCAATACAGTTGCTGGATGTTGTTCCCTTATTTTATTATTAAAAAATATTTCTTGAAATGATTAGGAAGCTTTGGGAAACCTTTTAAAGATATAATTCAGTATGAAGAACACTAATTGTGAATTAGGATTTTTATTATTTCAGCGATGTTTATAGGTGGATAATTTGTACAAACATTGGTGCTGATGATGCCGTTTTTCGGCGAAACAAATTTTGTACAAATTGTCCACCTATAAACACCGCTGAAATAATAAAGATGCTAACTCACAATTAGTGTTCTTCATATTGAATTACATCTTCAAAAAATTCCCTAAAGCCTCCAAATCATTTCAAGAAATATTTTCAATTAAATATTTTAATTAATATTTCATTATTCGTGTCCATGATTAATAATCAAAGGAATCTGTAGAGGAGTTGAGACAAGACTTTAAATTAAATTAAATACAAGTTTTGATTAAATATGCCATACGTTTCGTTGCTATTTTGCAACTTCTTCAGTGGCTCATTTATTAAAACTTATTTGTCAGGATTTTTTACTACGAGAAAAAACATTTCAAACAATATTCTTTTTTCTATCACAATTCATTCAACTCATCAACCAACATAAAATATAAACTTTTAAACAAATTAATTGTTTTTTGTCAAAAAAACTAAAAAGAATCAAACTGAACAAAGAAATTCTTTTTTTTTTTTTTTTATACCCAATCCCGCTAAAATAAACGTATACTCGTGGAACCAGCGAACCGCCCCAGTTACTATCATCAAAACACCTACGGCCCCCGTCAGGGGCCATGGGCTTCTGGTTACCAAATGAAACGGATGATGTTAGAGTGCATTGACATTAGTTTTCTAATGAATCGCTTCCCTTTGAATAGAGCGTTCTCAAAAATCGCAAACACGTAGGACTGGATGATGGCCACAGCCAACTCCAAACTCAACAAAGCCACTTGGACCACCAACAGGCTCTCCCACATTGTTTGAAATGTTTTTTCTCGTAGTAAAAAATCCTGACAAATAAGTTTAATAAATGAGCCACTGAAGAAGTTGCAAAATAGCAACGAAACGTATGGCATATTTAATCAAAACTTGTATTTAATTTAATTTAAAAGTCTTGTCCAACTCCCTACGATTCCTTTGATTTTAATTAATGAATTTTTTTAATAGGCTCTATGTCATAATTTTTGTAAAAAATATTTTATTTGCTGAAGAGGTCAAATTAACATATACTTGAATTTTGGTATTATATAATTTTTTCCACATTCTTGTGATAATGTATATCTACCCATTATATAGGTATATTATCTAAAAATTAATCATTTCTTTATTCGTTAAAAAGTTTTGTATTATGTGAGCGATGTTCTAATACCCAGATTGAATGAGAGACTAAACACGAAATGTTCAAATAAAGAGATACACAAGAAAAACAGAAGGGTGTGCAATGGAGTGATAGTACTATAGTTCACTCGGTGAATTTAGAATCAAACCGAGGGTGCCTAAAAGAGCCTCGAGTCCTTTTAATCTTGGCATTTCTTTGTTATTATTCTAGCTGAATAAAAAAAAACAACGAATTAATCCTCTCCATCTCCATTATTGCACACAGGCTAAATGAATTCCCTGCATCTCTGGAATTTATCTTGCACTTGGCTCATATGTTATCCTGCACACAATGCGCCCCCTCCGTTTATTCCTTTATCGAAATGCTTTAAAGCTTCACGTTTAAACGCCGCAGGGATCGCTGGTAATTTATCTGAGCAAGTATCACATAAGTTGGGCGTAAGGAGTACGGCGTGCGGCGTAAGCGCCGTGCAACTTTTCTTTAGACGTAAATGAATATTCGCGGACGGTAAATCATTGGCCTGTGGGGCCCTAGGGGACTCCGCCCCTGCCCCCGTACAATCAAGACTGCGCACAGTCTCAGCGCCATCCCAAAATGCCCCGGGGAGGGTTTCCTGGCCCTCAAAACAGATCGACATTCACCGAGCAGATTTCAATCTTCTATCCGTACCGACGTGCTTAACATGCACATGAGCGCAATTTCTCAGGGTTCTATCAAAATGGCAACCGGCAGCTGCGATCTGGCTATGGCATATCATCAATTCCCACAATCATCATCCGCTCCATTCATTCCACTTTTCTTACTAATTATATTCAATATACTTTTGATTTTACAAAAAGTATTTAAATCCGGGAGTCTCGACCTCTCAGGCTCAAAATACCTGTAAGGGGCACGGAAGAAATGAGCAAGTTAAAAAAAAATCTATACCAAGATAATAAAAATCAACTAGGGTGTTCACCGACCGAGTTTCACTTACAATCCTTTTTTCTTTTTTTTTTTTTAAATCAACCTACCAATTTTCCATAAATAGAAATCAATGAGGTTTCTTTCTTTTTATAGGCATATTGATAGAAGAAGAAATTTCACCATAAAAGTACAACCTCTTTAGTCAGGGATGAGCCTTTGCATCGTGAAAATAAGAAGAAATTTCAGGTATTGGATCGGTATTTGTGGATGCCGATTTTGAAAGTATGAAATTTATATGTAGCTGGAAAGACGGGTGGGGGAAGCGTGTACCAGTCTCTCTCTAGAAGTCAAAGGGATAAACGAATTAGCCAATGCGTTTGTTCTGTTCTGTTAGTATCTAATTTAATCGAGAAGGGATGATGAATGTTTGGAAATCGTGTAGTTAGCGCAAATGAGGCTTTAGGAGGGATTATTGATAGGTTGTCCTCATCTTGATGCAAATTAAAATAATATATATAATGTATGGTATATACCTAATTTATTTGTTAGAGAATATAGCTTCGAAGGTTTGACTTTAATTATCTGTCTTCTTAATTTAAAATAACAGATATTCCTAATTGATGACTATTAAGAGGTATCGAAGGAGACATAAATAAAAATTCTGCTACCCTCGGCACAACAACTTTCAATTTAAATTAAGAGGTATTTTTGTCTTGAATTTAATGTAAAGTTTTTCTATACATTTTTCCAAATCTCAGATTTATTATTAATTTTATATTAAAGATACAATAATTTCATTTGACTATTTATATTAATTTTACTCTTTAATACAAAATACTTGATTAAAAACATAAACGATAAGCAAATTGATTATAAATTCGCGAATAAATAAAATTTTCACAAATTATTTTTTACAATCTTTTTTGTCATTTAGAATTTTTTTTACTAGATGTTAAATGTTTTTTTTTTTTAATTCTTTGAATAAATTACAATTAACTCATTTAAATAAATCACGTTTGCGGTACTCTTGGTCAAGAGGATTATCGATTGGGAAATCTCATACAAAAAATGAACAAGAACGAACTCTGGTGACAGAAAACTGAACTAAGACAAGGAGTTTTTGATTTTTTTTTTTATCCAGGCATTATATTTACTATAATTTCCTAAATAATTTTACGTTGCCACATGATTTTACCATCCAGAGGCCAAGTGGTGAATTAACACTATAATGGCAAAAGGGATTATTTGAACATTTATTGTTTAAACCCGCCTAAAATTCTTTACATGTTATTTCAAAACTATGAAATTCCCCGACGTTTCATCAGTTTTGAATTGGTATAATTAAATTACCACCCTCATAGTAATAACTTTTTAATCAAAGAGAAAAATTATAATTTACTCATAAGGCTCGAAAAAATCAGTTTTTATTTTTTAATCGTTTGAATATATTGGTCATTTTATTCTTATATTCATGTAAATGATAAATGAATTTTGATACAATTTGATGGCTGTATATGTATATAATTAAGTAATGGAGAGGGATTCAGCCAATGGGTAGCCTCTGCTGAATAAAAAACTCCCAATTATAGAAAACGTTTCGGCTTTAATTAAATAATGCCATCATCAGTTCCTAAGAGCTGAAAAAAGCGATAGAGCACACATGTAAAATTACAATAAAAACGTTTTCTATAATTGGGAGTTTTTTATTCAGCAGAGGCTACCCATTGGCTGAATCCCTCTCCATTACTTAATTAGATAAATGAATTTTGTTTATTAAAATAATCGCAGCGGATACGCGAAGATTCCGACTTCGAATCCCAACTGATTCTTTTATCTAGAATAAAATCTTTGCTTCATGCTTTAATTTATTAATATTTTTTCAATGTTTTCTATCACATAAGAATAATTTTGGAATTGAATTTAAATTAGATGCATATTAAAATATTCCTGATAATATCAAACAAATTTACAAAAATAAATAAATATATTGGTATAAGTATTGATTTAATTCAAATATTAATCCTCGGATGATTTATGATTCTGTTTCTAGAAAAAGGTTCAACAACCAAAATCCTACACCATCTAGTTGCTAGGGGTTCAACTAAATTGCTGAGCGGTTGTTTTGATAAGCCATGCCTTCGTATATTTATTTATCAATTTATTTGTGTAAATTATAATTGACTACCTAGGGGTGGTTTTATCATATTACCATATATGCGCAGAACTGTTGACGTCACCCGAAATAGAAGTATTAGATTCTAAAAAATTTCAAAGTTCAATAGAATGCATTAAGTTCATTTTAATAATTAAATGAATTAATACAATCTTATTACTTTGACATTTAGTACCTGGAGCCAGCGAGCGATGCACGGTAACCCCTGACCCCCACTCAGCCCCACCCCACCCCAACCGCGCCTCTCACCCCCGGATCCCCCACAACTGCACCCCACCTCCTGCACCTCCCACATCCACCCTACCCAGTTTTTGCATTTCTAGCTTTCTAATGGTCTACATATTATGTGTATATTTGTTTATACTCGTACACCAATTGCCTACATTCGTTCATATTGATAAACATTATAAAAAAAAATAGGAAAATAATAATAAAAAAATAATCGTATAGGATCTGAAATAAAATTAAATAAGATTTGTTTCCAAGTTATATAAAAAAAGCCACTTGAACCACTTTATTTGTAAACACACCTGTTTTGTTATGATTTAGACACCTGTTAATTAAAAACAAACAAAAAATTCCTAATATATTAATATTTGCTATAACCAATTAGTGGGTTTTAAAATTAAAAAACCAATTAAAAATAAAAGATAATTGAAAAAAATATAAATAAACTTTTCTATTGAGATTTTCATCTATCAATAATTAATTTAATTAAGAAAAGATCAATTAAGATTAAATTTGTCGAGGTCCAGATCTAGCCAGATCATTTTCTCATCCTCAAAACTTGTTAATAGATTTTGTTTCATCAAAATCGGTAGAGCCGTTTTCAAAACAGAACTAAGATACAAATATATATACACAAATAAATATATATACCTGGAGCCACCGAGCGATGCACGGTAACCCCTGACCCACCCCCTTACCGAAACCACACACCTCGCCTCCACCACTGCACCCCCACTCAGCCCCAACCCACCTGGATTCACCACAAGTGCACCCCACCTCCTGCACCTCCCACATCCACCCCACCCCGCACCCAGTTTTTGCATTTCTAGCTTTCTAATGGCCCACATATTATGTGTATAATATTTGTTTACTCGTACACCATTTTGCCCACATTCGTTCATATTGATAAACATTATAAAAAATAAATAGGAAAATAATAATGAAAAAAATAATTGTCTAGGATCTGAAATAAAAACATAAAATTAAATAAGATTTGTTTCCAAGTTATATATAAAAAATCCACTTCAACCAATTTATTTGTAAACACACCTGTAATTTTATGATTTAGACACCTGTTAATTAAAAACAAACAAAAAATTCCTAATTTTAATATAATATATTAATATTTGCTATAACCTATTAGTGGGTTTTAAAATTAAAAAAAACCAATTAAAAATAAAAGATAATTGAAAAAAATGTAAACAAACTTTTTATTGAGATTTTCATCTATCAATAATTACTTTAATTAAGAAAAGATCGATTAAGATTAAATTTGTCGAGGTCCAGACCTAGCCAGATCCTTTTCTTATCCTCAAAACTTGTTAATAGAATTTGTTTCATCAAAATCGGTAGAGCCGTTTTCAAAATAGAACCAAGATACAAATATATATATATATATACTATAAACACACCTACATGTCTTTCTATATTTTTTAGCCTGCCATGAAATCAAACTTTTTCAAGACTCCGTTTGGGCCACCAGTAATAAGCTTAAATTTTTTTTATAATATTATACTGATACAATATATACATATAATAAACCTTTCCTATTAACTAGCCTTATCTCTATGAGTTCAGGTCCCCTAATACTCTTCCGTCATCTTTTGCAGTCCTGTGTCAATTCTGAGTTTATGCCGCATAAATGTTTCCAAATAGCGATACCATGGACAGAGCATGTTTTAAAACGCAGGATATTTATCCTTGTCCAAATACGTTTTATAGTACTCTTCGAAACCAACTTGATGGAATTTCTCCCTTAACTGTGTATCACAGCACACTTGCCAATGTTCCATTTGTAATCTTGTTCTTTCCTCGTGCAGACTGGTTTCCACTGCCCAGAGAGCAGCTCGTCGTATCTCGTCTGTACATTTAGCTGGTGATTTGCCTCGTCTGCCCGATTCTTCCACTCTTCCCTGGATGGCGATCCTTTCAAGACCAGTGTTAGATTTTGTCAGGTGGCTTCTTCTCCAAAAATTAGCTCTATGGCCCTGGTATTTAGTCTCTTACAACATAGTGAAATAAATAAAAAAAAAATTCTTGGAAAAAATGGAATTTTTTAAACAAACCCGCGTTTGAATCGATAGGATTAATTCAGAGATGGCGTGTCTGTCTCTTTACAGAACTCTTGCAAAGATAATATTTACTCACAGCCAATTTCAAATATCCTAATATATTATTTATTTATTTGACTTTTTTTAGACACTTCAGTTCAATATACAGGACTTTGAGTAACAAAAATAAAATGAATACCTGGCTGTATTATTTTTAAGTTAAGCTATGAGCAGAGGCAGTCAGAAAAATAAAAAAATCGATTTTCTATTGTCGACGTTTTGATTAAATAACTAATCTTTATCAAGACAAAGAATGGTTTATTTTAATTTTATCTAGAGATGTTATGCTGTTCTTGCTCCAAAAATTCTTCGAAACAAATTAGTATTACAATTCATTATTGAGTTGGAAAGTATGCGTTTTGCCGAGCAAGGGTGTACCCAACTTCAGCTTTTTTATTAGGGGAGGGAGAAGGACAAAGAAGAGAAACTACAGATTATAATTAAATTAACTAGGTATAAGAAATTTAGAAAAACTAAATAAACTATAAGAAAGAAATTAATTATTTCCATTTTCTTTTCATTAGTTAATTTTCAGTAATAATTTATATTTTTGTCTGTTTTTAAGAATCACTTTGCGTCTAGAGGGGGCAGCCGCTCCTCTCAATCGTTTTTTTATAACTATATGTGGCTAGCTTGTTATAACAAAAAAAAACGAATTTATATATATATATCCAATCAGGTAAATGAACCCATGTGAATTAACAGATAAAATATTTATAATTAAAAGAGTGATGATTAAAGTCAAACCTTCAAAATTATAGTATTTAAGAAATAAATAAATGGACCATTTATTTTAAAAGGGGCGTAAGTCCAATTTTGAAAAAAAATGAGTTAATATCAGTTTTAGTTAGACATAGATGTGTTCTTTTCATATTTATAATATCCCAGTCAATGGAGTACAATATGGTAATGCATTAGTCAATATAAAAGTATCCAAATATATATAATATATGTATTTATAAAAATATAAATAAAAATATCTCAAAACAACAAAAAATGGACTTATAACAGTTTAAAAATAAAGGATTCTGAAATTATACTAGGAATCAGGTTGGCCGAATGGTCAAAGAGCAAGCCTTCTAATCAAGCTAGCGCGGGTTCAAGCCCGACGCACTGCAAAAATTTGATCGGCTATAATCTGATTACTTCAGGGGAAGGCAATGGGAAACCACCCCTGTGAAAAATTTTCTCCAGGAAAAATTAGAATGGAGATTATACTCTCCGTTGTAATCGCCGACGCTCGGAACCGAGTATGGCATTTGAAGAAGAAGAAGAAGAACCTATAGGCCCACATTAAAATGATCTCGCGCCACAGAGTTAGAAACCCCTCCTTTTGGATGGATTTAGCAGCAATAAGTGGAGCCTGGAGCTCAGAGCAAGCGTAACTGAGTATGCGACTAGAATTCTAGGGATGAACCTCGGTGCCTTCCGCAAGTATAGGTATGCTAAGTTTGTGTACGGGGTCCTCTTGGGACGTGCGCCGGACTGCCTATGTCGAACCCTGGCCTGTGGCCAGTCAACACGTGCGCGCGCTCTGGTCTGTCCGCCACATAGAAGCAAAATGATGGCGGACTCATTTGAGGTCACGGCGACCAAGGTTTGGAACGCACTGCCACTCAACTTGAGGAAGATTGGGCGCCCAGAAGAATTCGAGGCAGAACTACACAGGCACCTAGCCTAATATATATTTTTTTGTTTTTATATCCTATATATTGTAATTTGTTTTTGTTTTATATCCTATATTTTGTAATTTTTTTGTTTTTTGTTTTCATATCCTATATATTGTAATTTTTTTGTTTTTATATCGTATATATTGTAATTTTTTGTTTTTATATCCTATATATTGTAATTTTTTTCCCCCTCTCTTATAATATACCTATATTGTATTTTTTTTATTTTTGTTTCATATATTTAGTATGTATTTTTTTGTTTTTTCTTGTATTATTTTAATTAATTTTTTTGTAAATATTTTGGTTCTAAAATTGTACAGTAAAGGGGCTAGATGCCCCTATAGATACAATGTTATAATAAATAAATAAATAAAATAAGTTGCGAGACTGGGAGCACTCATCAGAGCGGGTTGCCTATCTCCGGCTGAGCGTCGCGTCACATTGAAAAACGAAAGGCCCGAGCCATGCAATTGACTCTGCTTGCGGATTGCGGATGGCGGATGGCGCACCACCTGGAGAGATGGGTAATGAGTAAAGGCGGGTGTTAGCGGGGCAGAGGGGAGGATCGCCTGTTGGCTTCAACGTTTCGAGTTTCGAGCTTCGGTCCTATATAGAAAAATTTATATTCTTTATATATAAATATATATCTATATTTCCATCAGGCAGAGGACAACCTCATTGATTTCTCTTTATGAATTCATAATTGCTCTATCTCTTAATAATAAATAATAATCTCGCATAGGTATCAAAAATTAAAACCAAATCACAAGTAAAACTAAAAAATATCATTCAATTAAAATGATTCTTCTGTTTTTTGTCTGTTATTTTTTTTTATTTATTTAATGTCATCGGGAACAAAGCCCATTTAGACAGCACATAAGTAAAGTGTTAGTAGGGTTAGTGAGGGAGCCGAGTTTTCAGCCCTTAGAAATTTTTATTTGCCAGCCAGGATCGAACCCCGGCCTCCCACTCCAACATCGTCATAATCGATCGATGCCGAAGCGAGGCCAATTCGTTAGATGACTGAGCCAACCCGACTCCCCTGTCTGTTAATTAACCAACAAAAAATACAAGGACAGCCTCTTTGTATTTCCAAATCAGTAAAAGTAAACCCGTCCATTTTCATTTTAATTGATAATGAAAGTTCGCAGCTTCAAAGCTCTTTCCAAATGCCGATAGGGCCTAGTTAATTCGATTTTATCATATGGCCTCAAGAGAGTCCTTCAGAGTGCCTTATTCATATGTTGTGTTCATGGATTTCACGCTAATGCCCGAGTATATAGGATATACGCACATAAAATATGGAACAAATTCTCGTTTTTAATTAGGTTACAAATAGTATATAATTCATTTAAATTGATTGAAAAGAAGCTTCCATTAACTTTAGACATTATATGGTATTACATTATTACGTAGATTATCGGGAAGAAGGACAGTGTTTAATTAAAACCCTTTTAAATTAATTTAGGACTTTTCAAGCTCGTATTAATAATATTGTATATTCAGTTATTTTTATAATATTTGCACATAGAGTCGATGAAAATCAGCGGATAAATATCTTTAAAACGCAAAGATTTTATTCATACAAGAGAGTCTATGTGGATACATAAAAATAAGTGAAAATATTGTGCTGAGCAAAGACCCTTGAAGGTTTCGTTCAATTAATCAATTAAAATATAAAAAAGGGCCCAAAAATTATAGTTTAATTGATTTTTCCTATTTTCCCGATATGAATAATTAAACATCCATCTATTGAAATCTCAGTAAAATTTCAAAAAGATACGTTTTAAGTTAACTACAAAGCATAGCAAATAAAATTTAATTAAAAAATAATATGCCCATGTGTTCATTATTAGTATTTATTTATATATATAAATTAAATAAATAAATAAATATTAGTCGAATTTAACGTATAAAATCTTTACAGGCAGGGCGTTATAGTCGGAGGGAAACTATTTTATTTGCTAAAATTCTGATAATTTTTTTTTTTTACGGCCTCCACATCTCCCTTTATAGTCCTCCGATCCTCCCACTCAGGATCCCGTTGAGTGGCTTAGGGTGTAGCCACAGCAGAACGGTGTGAAACCTTACTATAATGATTTTATTTTCTCAATTGGTAGTTTATTATTGGGTAATAAAATCTATAGTAGCATGGTTGTAAAATTTAGTTTGACCACCTAATGATGAAATCAGATGTAGGGAATAGAAACATTCAACAAATACTTACTTGATTTTTGTTTTCAATTTATTTTTCAAAAAAAGAACAATATTCTCCTCGAAAATGAAGACACACGATGTTATAAAATTTCAAATTAAATGATATAATTAGAATAATAAGAGAGTCGACACAGAGAAAGCTAACTAAGCAAAAAACAATTTGGCTTTATAAATACAATTAAGACCTTAATTTGAAAAATTTTTAATTAGAAATAATAAATTTATTTGATTAATTCTTTGGTAATAAACCATCTTCTTTGACTAATCTTTTAATATGTCTTTCTGGGTCCCTACTGCCCCTGAGGGAGGGGGAGGGGGTGATTGAATTTCCCTTTTGCTTTTTGATTGTCCCTTCAATTTGTTTTCTTGTTTAGTGAATTTGTATAGCACTCTGGTCATTGGTATTTGTTCATGATAATAGGGTTTAATAATTCAATAACACATATATTTGAATTATTTATTTTGGTTTCATGAAAATAAATATAGAACATTACGTGATGGTAGAGAATGCGCACTGGCCACTGGGCAGCCAGATCCAAGGTATTCCGTTTAGGGCTCAGAGACAAAATACCATCAGTTGCTTGCTTGAGGGCCGGTTGTATGTCGCAAAGTAAATGCTTTTTACCACTAACAAATAATAGGTTGTATGTCGCAAAGTGCCTGTCATCTGATTGGCCATCCCAGTTCCTCCATTTACCATCTACCATTTGTTAGTGGTAAAAAGCATTTACTTTGCGACATACAACCGGCCCTGAGGGTTCAGGAGTCGAATGATTCACTTGGCAATTTCGCTCTCCTTACCTGAGCGAAATGACTCGCTTAGCAAATTTGCTCTGCTTAAATTGCACGTGAAGAGTAAGAATGGAAGTGGAGATTTTTAATATTTTAAAAATTGTCTTCAAAACGCAATCCAGATATTAAATAGGTATTATTTCTAATGTACCATCAACTTATTCCTCATCAGCCCCTTATTCAAGGGACCGAGAAAAAAAATGGTTGATTCATTTTGAATATTTAAAAAAGCTTTTATATGCTTATAATAATTCTTAATATTAGAAGAAATTTTCTCTTTGTAGAGTGACTGATTGGTAGAAATTTTAATTTAAAAAAGGGTTCAAGTCAGGGATAATGAAAAATTCTCTCCAAAAAAATAGATTTATTGGACAGTCGTTTTTTTCTTATTCAAAAACGATATGGAAGAGACTCACAGTTTGCAATTTTAGCCAATTTTTATACCTGGTCAATATTAGAAAGTACTTAACTTAAAATTATGAAAAATTCTATGAATTCATAAATTCCCACCTCATTGAAGGAGACAATAAAAGAGTGTGTCTTCTGCTGGAATTATAAATTTTATTTATAACGAGTTTCGAGAGTTTTGCCCTCTTCATCAGTCTATTACAATTGATTCACAGGAATTAATGTATGTATACAATTCCTGTGAATCAATTGTACTCGTAATACACTGATGAACAGGGCAAAGCTCTCGAAACTATAGTCTCGTTATAAATAAAATTTATAGTTCCAGCAGAAGACTCTTTTATTGTCTCCTTCAATTTATAAAAATTCAGCTACTCTCGGAAAAAAAGAAACTTTCAATTCCGTCTTCATGATCGAAAAACAAGAACGAATTTGATATCTCAAGTATTTGACAAAATATTAGTACTGACACCTTGGGTATGCGAGGCTGACTCGCACTTGGCCGGCTCACTATTTTCGTAAATGTAACCTAAGACGTTATATGCAGTAATATACCTCTCGATTACATGTGACACAGTGACTAATCGTGTAAAGTTAAATTGTAAGAATTATGAATGAATAAATAAATAAATAAATAAATTTCATTTTATTACTTACGTTATTGACCTTATGACATTTATTATACATCTGTGTTGTTTTTTTCCTTCATTAATTTTCATAACAAGTTAAAATAGATTTAAAATCCTGGTAGTATGTTATTTTCATAATTAAATAATTTTTTAACCTAGAATGCAAATTGGACTATCGCCCAAGGCAACAGATACAAGATAAAAAGAAACTTTATATAATGAGACTCTTCTTATTTACATATAAAACAAGCGAAAACAAATTTCTAAATAACACACACAGAGAGATACTTTTATATGATCTAAATATTATTTAAAAACACCTCCACAAAACCATGTAGCAATACAAACAAACAAATACATTAGGTAGTTTTAATTCTCATAATTATCACATTCTTTACTAACTAAAATAAATAATTTTCAAATGCCTTTCTATTTTGTAAAAAAAAAAAAAATTGAAGCTGCGTGAAATTATTCATTAATCAATCTATAACCCATCTTAAAAATTCAAAAATCATCTCACAGAAAAGTTTTAAAGGTAAATTGTTTTTTTCATAAAGAGAAATCATTGAGGTTGTCCTCTGCTTGATGTCAATAAAAATATACATATATAAATATATATATATATATCAAATATAAATAAGTAATTATATGTTTGAAGTTTTTCTTTTGAAGAAGGACTTGAATACACTCTATTCTACTGATGATAAGAAGTCGTAAAGTATTCTTCTGCACACTGAGTGAGGAGGCAGGAAAGAAGGGTGCTAGGTACTTCCTTCATTGACCTTTTTGAACCCTGAGGCAGGAGGGAAAATTCCCCGAAACATCGGATTCGAAACAACACTAAAAGGGAAAAACTTTTCTAATAAATGATATTTTGTCGGATATTATAGGAACCGTGCGTCACGACTTTAGCGCCAGCTGGTGATGAAAATGTAAGCTTTGGAGGATTATTTATTAAACGTCCAAGCACTCTTTTATCTATGATATATACTATAATACAATATTTGTCCCAATTCTCCCAAATTAATTGAATAAATAAACACAAAAGAGCGCTACCTTCGGCAATAGTGCTGCCTCTATGTTTAACACACGGCCTCTATTCTCATGCTTATTTACGGACTGTCTTCATCCAAATCCTGAGAAGCATTTATATAATTTATTTGTTTGAATAAACTATAGTATCGAAGGCTTGACTTTCATACTCAGTCTTTTAATTAGAAATATTTTATTTGCTTTTTCTCATGGGTTCACTTACCTGATTGCATATGCAAAAAAATCATTTTGTTATTATAGCAAGTCAGCCACATAACAAACCATCGTGTGCATCCTCTGGGACTGATGGAGTCTATTTTGTTTGGACCTTCTTATTTAGGATGAAATATTGAGGAAATAGACACTCTTGAGGACAAGTTGTAGAATGTTCTGCTGTGGACCATGTCCCTTTCGATAAAATCCATCTTGTTTCTCCTTAAATTATATCTCTTCCTTTGATTAATGTTGGCTCGAGTTAGGGTCTCTTCTAAAACTTTGTGAGTCACTAGTTAAGGGAGCAAACTGTATTTTAATACGTTTTTTGTCGGAGGATAAATCAGTAGAAAGCGATGATGTTCTTTGGTGTATTTGAGAGTCGGTTCTATATTCAGGGGTTCTCTTTCTCCCTGTTCTGTTTCCCTTATTACACTTTGGGCATGTAGGGGCAATCTCACCAATTTCATCAAAATCTATCTGGTGGTTTGGAACCTTATTCAAAAATACATGTTCCATCAAGATTATAATTATTATCAACTGTGGCTTATTTTCTATACATCATTTACACTAATTGAATGGGCTACTTGTTTATTATTGACCTTTTGTTCTTCACCTAACGATTCAGCCATACCCAACTTTTATTTTAATGAAATCGGTTACATTTTTCAAAGAAGGAAACTCTGTCTCGGAATAATGGATGTCCTAGTGTTGAAATCCGAGTTTTCTAGAGCTAAGTGCAGCAAAATAAAATTATTTAAATTTTCATTATCTAAGCATTTCAATAAATTTATTTCATTCACATGAATATTTAAGACGATGGGTGAACCGCGACCTAATATGCTGTACACCTACTTCCACTTGTACTTCCAAATATTTCCAAGTACTTCCAAATATTTCCAAGTACTTCAAAATATTTTCAAGTAATTCCAAATATTTCCAAGTACTTCCAAATATTTCCAAGCACTTCCAAATATTCCTTAGTACTTCCAAATATTTCCAAGTACTTCCAAAATACTCCCAAAGAGGTGTACACCTACTTCGAATCGCGGATCAGCCATCGATTTAAGATATAATTTAAATTTGTATAAGAAGAGTTTTGGATTGTTTTGCGTTTAGTTATTTTCCATAAGTATATTACCTAATCTACGTGTATTCTGATATCGACCCACTAACACTAAAGCGTTCATGATGATGCTTTCAGAGCATATTTGAAAATTGGAAATAGTGGTTAGGCTATCGCCACCAAGGGATATCCTTAAATAATGACACACTGATAATATGGCATTATTATCTATTAGAGATAAGACGAGAGAATAAAAATTGTTGAAAAGTTTTTATTTTGCCGAGAATAGCAGAGTAGTTGAATCATAAAGAGAAACAAAGAGGGTGTCCTCTGCTTCATGCAAATAAACATACACACATATATATCAAATATGAATATATAATTTTTATTTGTTTTAGACTATAGTTTCGAAGGCTTGATCATCAGTGTTTTTTTAATTATAAATATTATTTTTCATGGGGTTAGTATCGGGTGGAAAATTTTTGTTCTTATTAAGCCGAGAAATGTCTATGGTAACTGGCTTCTCGGCTTAGTAAGAACAAAAAATTTCAATATCCACGCGATACTAACCCCATGAAAAATAATATTTATAATTAAAAAAACACTGAGAGGGGTCGGTAGCGCAATCGGTTAAATCACCAACTTTTCTAATCCGATTAGGAGAACATCAACCTTCATCAGTTCGATCCCAGCAAGAAGCAAAGTGAATTTATTTGAAAACAATAAAAAACCGGCTCCTCGGCTCCAGAAACTGACAATCTCTGGTTCTACAAAACCTCGCGCAGCGCAGGACAAAATTTCGTAACAAGCAACCATGAATCGTGAGAGGCAAATCTTACCCCAGTTGGTAACCAATCCACCCACCCTCGGGTGGCAACCGGGCATTCAGATTCTGGGGGACCCGGACCATCACGAAGTCAAGGAAGAAACAATGGAAGAATAACGCCAAAAATCCATATAAGCCTGGGCACCTTTAACATCAACACACTCATCCGGCCAGGAAAAATTACTAAGCCTGCCCATGGAACTCGATAACACGTTCCGGAAAAAGATAGAGGCGTGGAAGGTCCAACCAGAAAGAAACATCAAGCTTTGCGTGATCCCAAGGGTCCAAACGCAACAAATAATAATAATAAAAAAACACTGATGATGAAGGCCAAGCCTTCGAAACTATAGTCTAAAACAAATAAAAATTATATATTCATATTTGATATACATGTGTGTATGTTTATTTGCATCAAGCAGAGGACAACCTCTTTGTTTCTCTTTATAATAAAAATTGTGACCACATTCGTCTAAATTCTCTGAAAAGGTAGGAATTTGTATACGAGTCAAGTTCGGAAATTGAGTGATTTGGTCCGCTGCTAGTATCTGATCGTAGATATATGTTTATTTGCATCAAGCAGAGGACAACCTATTAATTTCTTTTTATGAACAATTTTCTAACCATATGATGTTGTTTATTAATATTATTTATAAAATAACCTACCTTTTATACATACTTTTATTTTTTGATGGTGATATTCAATATTATTTTATCGAATTATTAATTTAATGGAAAAATGGATTCGATATTAATTCTCGACCAATAATTCTTTGATCCTCCAAATTAATAAATGAGCAAAAAGATTAAACTTTGTATTTCGACTGGGATTCGTGTATTCATATTTTTATTTATTAAATTGAAGGATCAAGTAATAATTGATCGAAAATTAGTTATGAAAATAATATACTGGTTACATGTTTAATAGATATGATTAGCCAATATTACTCATCAGCAAATCAGGCAATTAGATTTCGGAAGATGAGGAGCATCTAGAGCAGTTAATTCTTTTATCAATAATGATTAACAGTTTAAAAGTGATTTTAAATTCTTCACAGTTTAAAATCAAATAACTTGAGAATAAACAAGAATTTGAAATTTGGTTTGAAATTTCAAAAAAGGTATTAAATGCTACTTTTTACTGATATATTATTTATGAAAGATTTCAATTTACCAATGGTAATAGATTCAAATTTTCTTAGAAAATCATAAGATGGTGTCATCTATTAAATCCGATGGAATGGATTATTTTAAATTATATGTCAGAAGGGTTGTTTTTCACCCTCTCAGGAATCGAACCAGAGTGCCAGTAACAACAATCCGTATAATTAAAAATAATCCATTCCATTTCGGATATAATAGATGACACCATCTTATGATTTTCTAAGAAAATGTTAATCAATTACCATTCGCAAATTGAAATCTTTCATATTCAATTAGGAAAAGTCATTGCACTGCCCTTCGAATTTTGAATCTTTTCAAAATTCGAAACACTCAACGACCTTTATTTAAATTATATGGCCTGGCTATATGTTTAAATTTAGAATCACCAGATCACGAAATTTTACAAATTAATATAACAATCTGAGTAAAAAATTTAACGCGTTTACATATGGCAGAGAGGCTCGCGTCTCTCAGATGAGCCAGATGGCCCGGATTGCTGTTACTGGCACTTGGGTTCGATTCCCGAGGCGGCGAAAAACAACCCTTCTGACATATAATTAAAAATAATCTATTCCATGGGATTTAATAGATGACACCATCTGATGATTTTCTAAGATATATTATTTTTCAAAAATTTATCTTTAAAAAAAATCGAAATCGTTATACTTCAAGACTTGTTTTCTTTTAAAAACAAATCACTGAATATATCCCTTGTAGGTAAAAACAAGCTTTTCATGATTAAAATACGATTAAATTCTTTATTTACTTAATATATTACTTTTTACAAAGTTACTAATTTTTCTATAAAGGAATAGTTTATTATTACTCGATTTAGACTTTTTCAAATTGAGTTCCCCACCTATGCAGGGGTCCTCTTAGCTTCTCTCTCTGGCGGGGGCATACTGGCAGAAACAGTCATCAAACACATAATATCCAATGGGTTCGAATTATAATTTAAAATATTTTTGCTAGATATCATCTTTATTAATTAATTTATTCGCATTTTTATATAGATATATAGCATATAAAAATTCATTGTTTCAGTATTCCATCGCATAGTCTATTTTTGTTATATTTCAATTTCAAGTCTTCTATTTTATTCCTCATTGAAGGGACTTATGAACAAGTACGTTCTTTTATTGCTCTATATTCGCCGGCCATTCGCAATGCCCTTTGGCCGGTTTGGGATGCTCTGCTTGCCCTACTGTGCCCCCGAGCGACCCGCCTTAGGGATCAGCATTTGAGGGCTGGCGAATTTGGAGAAATATGAACGAATTTGATCGGCTGGCTAAATGGGCATCTAGGTTCCCGAGGCCAATAAAAGAGAACAAAAAGAAAAAGAAAGACTTTTCAAAATTTTTATCTATTATCTTAAAAATTAATCAAATATTCTAAATGTGGTCTTAAATTTTGATTACCTACCTAAAAAAGAGCTATATATAGTATTATATATATTGAAATTAGGTGTACAAGTCTTTGGAATTATGGGGAATTATTATGGTATTCATTAGATAATGCCCCTACATCTGTTGATCGTTCTACTTGGAAATGAAAGTGGAAGTAGGTGTACACGATATATATTATATGAAAATATTATGTAAATACAGTATATAAGGGAATCGAAATTTGAATCCTTCCCTGCCTGACACCTGGCACCATCTACCGGGCCCTGCACTAATTTAACGCCCATTGTATTTTGGGAGGACATGCTCCCTGAAGACCTAGAAAAGAAAGATGAATTTGATACTGATAAAGAGAAGAAAGAAGATGAATTTAAAGTAACTGATGAAAAAGAGCAAAAGACAGAAGGAGCAATGGAACTTCAATAGCTGGATACTGATTGAGAGAGCAGCTTCGCGAGGCTGCCTCTCGCGTTTGCCGCGGAGCCTTTTGCATCGTGAGGCAGCCTCGGTACAATTCTACGCTAAGCGAGGCTTCCTCGCGCGGCTAGGCCGATCCACAATTAGACTGAGACGCATCGAGCGCTCAGTTGAACTAGAACCATGAGACCGCGCGAAAGGCAAAACACTTCCGTCCTGAGTGAACCGGGCAAACGAACTGAGCATTCACAAAAACTGACAACGGATGGATCGAACTGAGGAAGTCTCAGGCGAGGCAACGGGCGCTTTTGCCTTGGGTGAGCCACATACTGACCGATCAGGCATTTGCCTCTAGGGGCTGGCCTCGCGAGGAAAATGTTCAGTCAGTATCCGGCTAATGAAGAAAAAGAAGACGATTAAAAAGACGAAGCAATGGAAGCCGATGAAGAAGAAAGTATGGATGAAGGCGGCGAATAGTGAAGCCGTGGCGTGGGTACCGGAAATCTATGACTATGACTATGGTACAACGAGGAACGCAGCAGTGAAGAAGATGACCACGACGATTAAGTTGTACTCGAGGGAGGCTACAAATGTTGGATGGCCGAAGCTCATTTTAGATATTTCAAACCTTAAATCTAATAGCTTAATGAATTAAACAATAATTGTAAATATGGTACTAAATTTCTGAATTCAAATAAAATACTTTTTAATGATCTATTAGCTTTATCTCATGTAAAAATACTCAAAATCGTCAACATAAAAACTTATTTTCTTTTAAAAACAAATTACTGAAAATATACTCTTATATCATTAAAATGAGAGCAAAATCTCCAATCACTGGAACTCTCTTCCTTCGACCGTCTTCCCAGCAACTTATAACCTTCAATCTTTCAAGACCTGAATCTACGGATACCTTCGACTCCTTCCCAATCCCTAAATCTCTTATTTTCACAATACAATAAGGGTCCACCGCGGACTACAGAGATTGTACCTTTTTAGTGCAACTTCTTTTTGTATCAATATCATTATAAAAAAAAATCACTTTAAAGAATATATTTTTCTTAACCCAGAATTTTTTTTTTAAGAGTAATAGCTTATAACTTATAACACATTTCTTAAAAATAAATGGTCTTATTATCTTAACAATTATTCGGTAATTCTAAATTTAGACTTAAATTTCGGACTAGGTATAAAATAATAATTTTTACTGTTATATAAGTTTTATCATAGTTGTCTTTACAAATACTGAAAATCGTCAAATTTCAAACTGATTTTCATCTAAAATGAAATTATTGAAAAAATATTACACATAGGAAATCACCATTTCATGATTATTTATAAGAGTAAGTTCTTCGTTCCATTAATAGATAAGTTTTTTCTTAAGTTACATGTTTTCTTTGAAGAGGAATAATAATAAAATTCATTTTGAATTATTCAAAGTTTTCTAAGGGCATTTCTGGTTTTGGATAATAATGGATCTTGATATATAAGAATTTATATAATCTTAGATTTTACGATCGTACTATAGTTCATTTATTAAACAGAATAGATTTTCACTTTTTTTATAAATTACATTCTGAGGTGTAAATACAAAAGAATTATTGTAAGAATTCGTTTAGCCTTCAAAGATTTTTGAACTTTCTGAATATAAATAACAAAAGCAACAAATTTATTTATTTTATTGGAAAGTAGAATCATAAATTCATCTATTGTTTTCTTATAAAAATGAAAGAAAGTGAAGTACAATGCAATGATATAATGTTTAGAATAGACATATTATGAATTTTTAAGGAATTTGGTGTTGGTACTTAGTGAAACATTTTTTAAAATTATTGGATAAAAATGACTTGGTAGGTTTCACATTAAGATACAAAAAAATAAAACGAATTTATTTTTGGAGAATCTTTAATCTCGATATATATATTTCGGGTGACTAACCCATCTTCGAGAGAAACAGAAAGTAACTGACCTGGATAAGTCGAAATTGAATACAAGCCAATGGCAAAATTTATTTTTAAGATAACAAAAGGGTAAATATTTAAAATTATTGGAGGGAGAAAAGGTAGGAAGTCAATTTTGTTTAATTTTGAATGGCCTTCTGAGAAATGAGGATTTCTAATTTGAATGCAACTCAATGGTAAAATTTATTTTTAAGATAACAAAAGGGTAAATATTTAAAATTAGTGGAGGGAGAAGTCTATTTTGTTTAATTTTGAATGGTCTTCTGAGAAATGAGAATTTACACACAAAACAAATTTGCAAATATTTAAAGAATTTAATCAATGATTGTACTTTTCTTAACTTCTAATTGATTATTTAGTATAAATATTTATCCTTTTGTTATCTTAAAAATAAATTTTACCATTGAGTTGTATTCAAATTCGAAATCCTTATTTCTCAGAAGGCCATTCAAAATTAAACAAAATAGACTTCCTACCTTTTCCCCTTCCAATAATTTTAAATATTTACCCTTTTGTTATCTTAAAAATAAATTTTGCCATTGACTTGTATTCAATTTCGATTTATCCAGGTCAGTTACTTTCTGTTTCTCCCGAAGATGGGTTAGTCACCCGAAATATATATATCGAGATTAAAGATTCTCCAAAAATAAATTCGTTTTATTTTTTTATATCTTAATGTGAAACCTACCAAGTATTTTTTATCCAATAATATTATGAATTCTCAAGTGAAGAAAAGTATATGAAAGTAATAAAATGCAAACGAAAAATTAAATAATATATAGTCTCATAAATATATCACAATAATAAATAAATCTTGAAAGATTGTTGTAATGTGCACGCAGAGAATTCAATAGAAAGATCGCTGCACAGTTCAGAAATATTTTCCCGAGATCCATTTTCACTTTCGCGATTCTGCACCTCCAATATTTTCTGCTCACGGTGTAATAACATTCTGAAACGGGTATTTGGAGACTTCCGACTCGGGAACACACTTTGCTTCTACTGCTTCCTTGTCTAGGACGATGACCCTACCCAAGTCGCAGGGACCACGAGTTCCTGAGGGCCAGCAACGTCCATTTATCGGCCAATAAACCTTGTCTGGGCAAACCCGGAGCCAGGTTTTCAAATACTCCACCTGAAACAAAGAAAAAACTATTTAATTATCAAAACTAACAGGTAGCTTATTCTATGAACAGTATAATACTCTAAAATTTCATACATTCATGGTATTTCAAATTGTTAGAAAATCTTTCACTGCTCAGTTCACATCGATCGAAATAATTTCTTACATATATTATTACAGCTTTTAATCACCATTTTACTAATGTGGTGCTATACAACATTCAAAAGATCATTTAGTCAAGTGACTTTCCAGATGCTCTGTTCGTTTCTTTCAGAAAAACTAGCTCCGATCTTTTATTAAGAGTTATTTTTATAAATTAGCTTAGAATAGAGAAAACAATATTACATAGACATTGTATCAGTTTGGATTCGAACCCAGATACTTCATGTGTCCAGCGTGATACTCTTACCGAGTTGCCGGTTCTTATTCTGAACCGCACTCAGACATCCATATGAAGATACTTTATATTAATTTATATTTAGTTGGTGCCAGACATTAAATTAGAATTAAAACATCTCTCAGTGAATCATGTCAGTCCAGCCGAGAATTGAACTGCGATCCTTCACGTGTTTGGCTTGTTATTTATTCCAGCTCAAACCATGGTGTTGCCATTTCTAAAATTATACTGATCCTGGAAATGTCTGGACCACTTTTAACGCTACCAGACTTCTGAATACTCTCCTTTTGTGGCTTTCAGGGTAGAAACTTTTACTAGTGACTTTTCTAAGACAAAGATGATATTATTTGATTGTTTTTCCTGTCGAGTTTGAAGAGTTCTTTGTTAAAAACGGAGTTTTTTCTGGAAATCCAATGAACATCATCCAGTGCATGAAGAAAGTTTTCCGTCACTTTTTTACTTTTTAGTCGAAGGGTCTACATTCAAATGAATCACCACCAACTTCACAATCATTATAATTTAAGGAATTTTACTTATAGTCCCTAGTCTAGTTAGAAAATTAATGGCAACACACACACCCAAATGTGAGACAGTGCTTATGAATGTGGATAAAGAAATTTATTGTTAGTTGCGGAATATTTAAAGTTTTATAAAATAAACATGATTTGAAACCTGGATAAAGCCCAATTATAAATTCATTTAACTGATCAATTTTATGCAATGTGGTATAGGTATAGTACTTTAAATGAAACACAAAATATGAGCTAAATACTTTTTTTATTTTTCATAACTTAGACCAGTTTATAATTTCTAAAAAAAAAAAAAAAAAAAAAAAAAATACGCACGGGAACTTGAAACGTAAAGGTCATTAAATGCTCAACTTTGAATTTTCTATGAAAACAATATCTTTTCTACTACATTTGAATACCGCATGTCTTTTTGTGTATGATAATGGAAATTTAAAATGATTTTTTTTTAAATCAAAAATAAAGCACCCTGGAAAAATTTATTGGTAAGTGTATAACTCACTAGAAGAACTAACGGCACTTCACTTTGATGAACAGGAACCGGTGGTTTCAAGATGTCACCCCCCTTTGGCTAATTAGATAAAAAAACTAAGAAATGGTACATTAGACGTAATGTGAGTAGTACGTCATGGAACATCAGAGCCCTCACTTTACACTTCTTTATACTTGAACCTCTCTCTCTGAAATGAATAATCAAGGATTATTTATTGAGGAATCACAACAGAACTTATCTTGTCGCATTACTGAAAATGGTCAAAGAATAAGTCGAGTTGAAACAAGTTTACAATTGAATTACAAGAGGGGAAAATTTTTAATGAGTTGACAGAGAAACCACCTGGACCCGCCAGTTGGTTCGAGTTTCATTAATTAACCTCCAACACTCATTAAATTTGAAAACGAGACATTTAATACTCGAGAAGAACGTAACCATTCAACATCAATTTGCATGTATTGTTATAAAAAAGAACAATCCCTTGGTTAAATCTAAAATATAAAACATTTCGGGAGTCATAAATACTAATAAACTTCATAAGAGCTTCATAAATATATATTTACGAGCTTTTCGTGCGTGCCTTTGGAACGCCCTCGAAGCTCGGTCCTCAGGGCTGGTGGCCCTGGCGGGCAGCGTCTCCGGCCTCGGATATTTGACCCCCTCTACTTCCATTATATTTCGGGAAAAATTTCATCTTTTTCAAATTTAATATAAATAACGTCTACTCGTACATCCAGGAGTTTGCCCCCATCCCCTACTCCTTCCTCGGTATATTATCTCATTGGCAGAATGGAGTTTCCCGTGTCATTGACGTTAAGGAATAGCAAACAGTGTTTGAACTTTTGGTGAAAAATAGATATTTTAATATTTATCTGTTGAATAGTCATTTTTAAGGTACTTTTCGTCGAACTTATGTCATATATGCAATTAATATTTTATTTTTAATATTAAAATATATGTATTATATCCTCTACTTCCAAAAAATATTTAGAGATTTTTGAGAGAAAATTCAAAAAAATAAATAAAATAAAAATGACTATAAAATTACATAAGTATATATACCATATATACAGTGGTATAGATTTTTATGGGGGAGATGTTCGGTGGCCAAGAGTAAATGTTGTCTAATTTTTTTAGCGGAGAATAAATAATTCCCAGAAAGGATCGAACACCCTGAAGATGTGTATTAATAATAATCTATCCATGGTGGAGGTCTCAATCGCCTCTCTTGGAATGAAGACAATTCCTCTGTGGCGAAATCTTCAGAAAAGAAGCTTAACTACTTATTCAGATCTAAACGATTTTTTACGTCCCTGCAGCTTGTCACTATCTGCAAGGGCCAATCCCATCCCCCTTCCCAATCTGCCCCTGTTTTGAATCCGGTTCATATTTGTGGAGAGAGGACCTCCAAGCATTCTCTTGCCACCTCGTATTCAGAAACGATCTCTCAGACTAACTGACGACCCGAGTCGAAGTACTGCTTCTGCAGTATCCTATTTTATAGCTATACTTTGGGATGTGCTTTGATGAATTAAGATTAATAATTCCTCCAAAATCTTTATTTGGGCATACTCGACTCCCAACATCTCTTCTCAATCAGATTAGAGAAGTGCCGAACGACGCCAACACGTTTATCCGAATGCAATAAAAAATAAAAAAAATGCAGTTTATTAGCGTCCACAATCAATCTAATCTTTAATTTATTCCTTAACAATTTAAAATTCTATTAGCTAAATTCAATTTTAAACTATTTTACTTCTTTTTTTTCAAATTCTATTTGAGTTGATTTTTGAAAATTCCAAGTTCCGAATTTCAATATGAATACCGAACTCGATTATTAATTCTTTAAGAATTTTCCTCCCATCTTTCGGTTAAAGAATTTTGTTTTTTCTTTGCTGCTATCGAACATATTTAAAGAAATAAAAAATAAAATAAAATGATTCTATGTCTAAGGGATAGGGACAAAATAAAATATTTCTTCTCCTAAAATAGCTATGTGCAATCGCCAATTGCAAATTAAATTTACCGAACAAAGTGAACTCTCCCCTAACTCACGTCATTGTTCGAAATTCACAACTAGCGGATGTATTTTTCAAGACACGTTCTCCAAATGGTAATTATTAAAACTATTACGCTCTGCAGATGGAAGTTTTTCTTTCCCTCTGACAAGTTAGAAACAGACGCGAGTTGTCAGTACTTTTGATGTAGCGAAAAGGGGGAGACAATCAAATTTGCCAGGACTCCGAAAAGACATCTCAAGAATGAAGAAAAGCACTGGCTGCTTGAGAGGGAGCCATGTGCCCCTTCTTTAACCAAACGATAAACCGCCCGATATGGCCCATTTCCCATTAACCTTAACAAAATTTGACACCTGCAATGACCCGTAAAAAATGAGGAAATACATGGAACTTTGAGTAAACAGAAGTGAAGGGCTGTAATTGAAATACCGATTGTTAGTCCTCTTTTTTTGAGGAAACGCAAATATTAAAGAATATTAAATTATCATTAAAGACCAGATTGCTAGGCAAATGCATATTTTTTCTTGCTAACTCCCATTCAAGTTTGGATCAAATATCTTTACGAATCATACCCTGTAGACATTATGGTTTAAATTTTATCTTGCACATTTTTGCATATTTCACCATTTTCTCAAATTATCTCTTTAATTATCATCATTGAGTATACGAATTTAAAACTGGTTTGACGCAACAATACGCCTTCATCCTTCATTCATTCGCCATGATAACCCTTTCACTATACTAAGGGATATGTAATAAGAAAGCTCTTATTGCCAGAGTTGTTGGTTTTATAAAAGGACAAACTCCTCTAGAAGAGGATAATCTCTTTGATTTTTTTTCTTATAAAATAGCTATAATATTTAGGTGAAATTGTGACAAAACTTTGATTTTTTTAATCTTTATTTTCTACCACTTTAAAAATTAAAAAAAAAATTAACTTCTTAAAAGCAACCTTCATTTAAAATAAAGATGAAATCGTGAAGAAATTATATTTTTTTTTTTTATTTTAGCTTTCATAACCATTTAAATTTTAAAAGTGTTCTTAAATTCTGCCCTTTCTCTTTACTAGAGATACTTTCATGGTGTTTTTTCAGTCGAGCTGAAATCAATTATTTTCCCTAAAGTCCTCTTTACGAGAAAAACGCGACTTTCGAATGCTCAGCAGCCATTCGCTGACAAATTGGATAAAAATTGAACTAACGCTTTCGCCAACTCTTTGATCCCTATGACCTCCAGAGACTGGAACTCGCTTGCAGACACCGTCTTCCCCGAGACTTATAATCTTTAGCTGTTTAAGACCCGGATCCACAGATACCTTCAAATCCTACCCAGCCCATAAAATCCCCTCTTCTACCGCTCTTCACGATGGAGGGGCCAACCCAGGCCTTAAGGGATGCAGCTTTTTGGTGTAACTATTTCTTTCATCAATTTCATTTAGAAAAAAAATGAGCATTCTTAAAAGTAGCCTCCATGCCAAATTTCAAGTTTCTATATAGCTCCAGAACATCGTGATTTTTCATTGTTTCACCCCTTTACAATTTGAATTTTTTCAAAATCCTCCTTCTCTAAAGTTCACCTCTTAAAAGTAGCCTCCATTCCAAATTTCAAATTAGCTATTTCATTAGTACTAGTAGTAGTTCCGTATCAACCAGCATAAAACTTTTTTTTTTCATTTTTAAGTGTTTTAAAATTGTTTTCAAACTTAGCAAACATTTACGTGCTATAAGTTACATCCCTGCGAACTCTTATGTTTTTGGCCTTATTGTTTCAGAAGAAATCAAAATATCTTCATATGAAGAGAGAGAATATTTTTTTCTTTGTTTTACCCCTTTAAAATGAGAATTTGTTATGTTGATTCTAATGCGGCGTATGTGTACCATAAGCTATAAGTTATGTGGTGTGTACTAGACAAGCTAGAATATTTTTTCTCTTCTTTCATTAACACAAATCTCTCAATTTTATCAAGGCCATTAAAATTCATAATATCTATTGAAGGTCATCTTACCAAATGTTTTGAATTATTTATACCATGTCAGTGATAAATTGACATTTGCCTGGATATTTGCTACAATTCCATTTCAGTGGAGTTGATAGATTTCGCTGCACCAGCGGATAGAAAAAGTAAAACACGATTTGCCTAAAAGTAAGAGAGAGAATACTTCAAATAAAATGTTTGATACGCGTTTATTCTTGCGATTATGAGATCATCTGGAAGTCTCGGTGTTTCCTGACGAGTCTTTATCGCTTAAACACACAGCTTAATTGATTATCAAACACCAGTTTTATTTCAAGCGTTTTATTTGAACGGATCACTTTTTGCTAGAGAACGAGCAATTCTGCACATCCGTTAAAAAAAAACTTTCGTGTTTGTTTTCACTTTTCTTTGAAATCAAAAATTTAATTATCCGAATTTTGATTAAGGGCACCCTAAAGCAATAAAACAACTTATAATTTCGATTATTTTACTCAAGTTCTCAGTCCTCAAGCAAAATATAGTTTTGGGCACCCAGAAAAAACAACTTATATTTATAGTAATTTCACAAATAATAGAAAATTTTCACACAAAATTCAGTTATATTAAATATCTCCTATATACAATAGTTAATAGGTATTAACTACAATTTTAATGGAATGAAGTATGTATTTAAAAACTTGCTTATTTCCAGTAATTTTATTTAATTAAGTGATTATTAAAGTTTAAATTTTTATTTAAATCACACATGATTACTTTATAATTATTTATTGAAACAAATAATTACAATTTTAATACAACGTTTCGATCGACTTATTCTGCGATCGTTCTCAAGTATGAGCACCACCTGATTATAGGTCAATCATGTTTATCTGTTCATAAGCTCAAATATACCGACGGCATCAGCGCCTCCTGTAGGATTGAGCATTACATGTTTTTAAAGATTATAAAAACATGTAATGCTCAATCCGACAGGGGCGCTGATGCCGTCGGTATATTTGGGCTTTGAGCCCAGATAAACATGATGGCCCAGTTAACCTATAATCGGAGTAGGTGCTCATACTTGAGAACGATCGCAGAATAAGTCGATCGAAACGTTGTATTAAAATTGTAATTATTTGTTTCAATAAATAATTATAAAGTAATCATGTGATTTAAATAAAAATTTAAACTTTAATCAAATTAATCACAAAAATAAAAGCTTCAACAGCTTCATTACTAAGTGATTATTAGTTTAAAATATTTCGAGGGCTTGCAGCATTTCTTCATCAGTGAATACTTACAACAAAATTAGTAATGGCAAGTTTTAGAAGGGGTGCCCGCAGGGGAGAGGTTAAGATACAGAGTGCGTCTATTGAAAATTCTGAGAGGGGGGGGGGGTGCTTTTCATGATACTAGAGGGGTACATTTCGTGAAACTGGGGGTACTTTTCATGATACTAGGGAGTACTTTTCATGATACTAGGGAGGGATACTTTTCATGAAAATGGAGGGTTAGCATTGGCGTAGTTAGGAAGTTTTCATAGGGGGGTAATCGGTATGATTAGCCACCACAAGGTTTAAATTTCGGTAATCCGATTAGAGTTCAACTAACTTTTAGAATTGTCAAATTTTGAAAGTAATTTAATGAGAAATACATAAGTGATACCTTGTAATAATGGAGTTTCAATTTTTCTAAGGGGGGCAATGAGTTTTGTAGGGTACGGGGGGCACTGCCCTCCTTACCCCCCCTAACTACGCTCATGGGGGTGAGCCATAAACTAGGAGGGCAGCCCTGGTTTTAGTATTTAAAAAAGATATTTAATTTATATATACAGGCGTTGAATAATAATGACAAGGTAAGTATTCACCCACTAGCTCACCAATGTGCCTACTTCATAGGTTTACACAAGTATAATGAAAACAGCTTGATATATACCTATATAATAGGTAATACTTTACTTTCAAACCCATATACCTACATTAATATCATATGATAACCAATAAGGCTGAAGTTAAAAGTTAATTAAACAATTTATTTATCATTATCGTTAAGGATAGGCCAGAGTATGATAGTAAGATGAAAAATATATTAAAAGACACGTAAAATTATGAAAGATTAAATTAGTATCCTATTTAATTTGCGAACTAGTATGCTTTGACAGACGGACGGACAGACCGACTTTGTATCCACACTAATATGGTCTCGTTTTAATTTTTAAACAGAACTCTAATAAAAATGATTTATGAAAGATTTTATTTGAAAATTTTTATTTGTTTATAATAAAAATTAAATTCGGTTTATTTTCCGCTTGCTTATTTAATTTCCGAGTAAATTTAAGTGTTTACTAATTTCAATTTTTAAACAATAAATAAACCGAGAAAACATTAAAAGAAATGAATGCCTTTTTTTATATAGCGGAGCAGGCAGCAGAGGCAGAGTAATCCTAGAACTCGCGACAGCTGCTACGACCCCCTTCGGAGTTTTGCCTTTCATATATTAAAGATTCGTAGATCAAGTATTTAGTTTCTTTACTTAAAAAGGAATTTGGTTTTTAAGTTTCCGGTATCGAAAACTAATAATCGCTTTGCGAGTACAGCACACCGGGCTAGAGAAAATTTAATATTTTTAGTTTTTTCTAAGATGATTCCAAAACTTACGGCACGCCCGGCGCCGCTCGGCCCTGGTGGCCCTGGCGGGCAGCGTCTCGAGATGTGATTATTAGCTGTCCGTAATTATATGTTTTGAAAAAAAATATTTTTTTGAATAATGAATATTGATCAAAGAAAGATGAAAATTATCATTAAATGCTTTATAAATACTTTATTAGAGCATGCAGCCATTTTTCTCGAAGTTCCCGATCGGTTGGAAACCTATTTCTTTTTTAATAATACATTTCAATATTTAAATTTATCTAAAAAGTGTCTCTAAATTAATTATATATAATAATTTTAAAATTAATTTATCTACTAAAATTTCAAATGACCCACGCAGTAATAAATTAAGAAATAATCTCATTATCCCATTAAATCATATCTCATTAAAACTTATATTATAAATTAAATATATATATATTTTTAAATTAATTTGTCTACTAAAATTTTAAGAATTTATATTTTTCTTAAATTCAAAAAAAAAAAATTAATTTTCGCGGTATGAATTATTTCCAAAAAATTAAATATATATTAATATATAATATATTTTAAAATTAATAAATTTGTGTACTAAAATTTCAAATGGGACACGCCGTAAATCTAATATTCTAAGCTATATAGAGGAATATATTAATATATAGAGATATTATAGATATATAATATAGAGAATAGTGATGTTTTATTTGTAAAATTTGACAATATAACAACTGTCATTGAATATTAGTTGCTTTTTCTGACACATGTTCACCTTGCTGCGCCACGGGTACTGTCTGACAATGGCTTTTATATATATATAAATTAAAAGGTTTTTTAGTCACATAAAATAAATAAATACAATCATTTGTATCAATTATTATTATTTATATGATTAATTTACAGACAGTTTCGGTAAAGATTTGGAATTTGTACTTTGCATACATAACTCATCCTTAACTTAATATCTATTTGACTAAATTAAAGATGAGTTATGGATGCAAAGTGATAAATTCCATATCTTGAAAAAATTTACTAGTGAAGATGGTCAACCAGGGGTGACTGAAACTATCTGGAAATTAATCAAATAAATAATAATAATTGATAAAAATTATTGTATATATTTATTTTATGTGTCTAAAAAACCCTTTAATTTATAAAATTATTAGATTTAAAATGGGATGCTCACGATAACGTCACGTACCATGTGAACTTTAGAATATGAGAAATCGAAATTGTTTCTTATTATTTCATATCTCTAATCCAAAAATTCTTTTTTTTTTAGTTGGCTTCAGATCAGGGCCGGATTCAAGCACAGGCTACGCAGGCTGCAGCCTATGGGTCCGCACTACAAAGGGGCTACTTTTATTTTTAATATATTTTTTTTTAATATATTTAACAAGGTTTCAATAAAGACTCATGCACATTTATTTTTAAGTTTTTAATTAATTAATTCCTAAAAATGCGGGGTTTTTTAAGTTAATTAAAAAAATATTTTCCTCGGTAAGGCGAGCGACATATATTAAGCCTAGGGGCCCATAGATCCTAAATACGGGCCTGCTTCAGATACTTAGTCAATTTATTCAGTTTCTATTGGGTATGAAAAGTTTTATCATGGGTTAGCAGTGTTAGTGAGGGAGCCGAGTTTTAACCGGTCGAATTTCTCTCTTTATCAATGGAATTTTAAGAAATTTAAAAAATAAATGCTTTAAGAAAGAAGTTTCTTAAAATTCCATTGATAAAGGGACGAATTCTCTCGAAATGTTTAGATTTCAAATAAACGTTTTAAGTTTTTTTTTTTATAAATATTTGTGTTTTATATATACAGGGCTGTAATGGATTGTATACGGCGATATATGGCGTATACTCAGTGTTTTGATTTGAGCAGATACCTGGTGCTAGTAGAAAATTTAAAAATTGTCAGACTTTTTAAATATTCCTATAAATACTTTAATTTGCTTTTAAAATGATAATTTTTAAAAAAATACCCGAGAAAAACATTTTATTTTATTATTTTATTATATTACACGTATATCGTATACCTTATGCTGATTTTACGACTACAGCACTGTACCTATATTTATATAGTAATACGAGCTGTTCCAGGCGTGCCTTCGGCACGCCCTCTACAGCTCGGCCCTCCAGGCAGGTGGCCCTGACGGGCGGCGTCTCGGCATGTGATTATTAGGTCTGTAATATATATTTGTAATATTTTGCCCCCTCTTTCGCCCCCACGCACTCATTTTGGCTATTGATTTTTACAGCATACATTTTATATAGTCTTAAAAACTAACATTACAAAATTTGATCTATATCGGAGAGAGTATTAATTTTTTGCCCTCCCCTCACATTTTGGGAGGTTGAAATTATTTTTTAGATATTTGCAAATAAATAACTCTCAGTTTTCTAAAGATTAAATGTACAAAAAAGCTAAAAGTTTCTATAATTTGCCACCTTCCCCCTTTCGCCCCCATACAGTCAATTTTGATAGTTGATTTTTACAGGAATAGTTTCTTAAAGTAATAAAGAATAGCTCTAGAAAATTTGTTCAAAATAGGAGAGAGTTTTAATTTTTGCCCCCACTCACATTTTGGATAGTTGGGAGTCGAATTTCAAAAAATCCTGAAATTAATTTTTATAAATTTGTATTTAGAATTTTATTAAGTAAAAATCAAGTAGATATCTTATCGTTCTAAATTGAAAATGCAGAATTAGTGTAAACACATTGCGAAGATATTTTGCCCGTTTTGACCCCTTTAGGGGTCGAATTTCAAAAAATCCTGAAATGATTTTTTAGATATTTTAATTTAGTATTTTTATAAGTAAAAAGCAAGTAGATATTTTATCGTCCTTAAGAGATATCGCATAATCAGTGAAAACACACTTTTCCCCTTTGACCCCCTTAGGGGTCGAATTTCGAAAAATCCTTTCTTAGTGAGCCCCCTATGTCATAGATGTAATATCCTCTCCAAATTTCATGTTTCTATGTCCAGTGGTTCTGGCTGTTTTGATGATGAGTGAGTGAGTGAGTGTATTTGGAAAGAATTGTATATATATATATATATATATATATATATAGTACACGCTCCCTGGACACCCTCCTCCCGAAACCACGCACCCCGCCCACAAAACCCTGCACCTCGCCCCACCCCCATATCCCCCACAACTGCATCCCACCTCCTGCACCCCCCACATCCATCCCCAACCCGCACCCAGTTTTTTGCATTTCTAGCTTTCTAGTGCTCCACAGATTATGTGTATATAGGTATATAAATAAATTCCGTATAATTATTTTTTTTAATTAAATAACAATTTTTTTAAGAGTTTTTTAATCAATTAAATAATAAATAATAATTTTATTGAAGCAATTTTTTACATGAAATAATGAATATATTGTATTTGAGGCTTCGATTTCGGAGTTTACTTCCCCACCATCGACTGTACTTGATCTTCTAGCTTCCGATAATATTTTTAGTCCGTGTTTTTTAATAAGAGGAATTTTAATCAATTAAATTGGCAAATTCTAATATATAACAATATTTGGTATAAAGCATTCGTGGGTTTGAAAATTAAAAAACGAATTAATAAATAAAAGATAATTGAAAAAAATGTAAACAAACTTTTTTATTGAGATTTTCATCTATCAATAATTACTTTCATTATGGAAAGATCAATGAAGATGAAATTTGTCGAGGTCCAGCCTAGCCAGATTGCTTTCTCATCCTCAAAACTTGTTAATAGATTTTGTTTCATCAAAATGGGTATAGTCGTTTTCAAAATAAAAAAAGATACTCGTATATATATATACCATTTTTGTTCGTTTAATAAGAGTAGATATATGATTTATTTGTTAGAGTCTATAGTTTCGAATGTATGACCTTCATTGGTATATATATTTGCCTCAAGCAGAGGACAATCTCATTGATTTCTTCTTTCATGGACAGATACTTGTATATATTGTTATACATACAGTAGTGATAAAAAGTTTCGCGTAAATTGAGGGACAACGGGGTTTTTTGAGAGGAAATTCAATTACCAAACACTCGACTTGGTAACTATGTATTTGGATATATAGATTTATCAATTTTTCTCTAAATCATTTTCTATGCTACATTCTAGCTTCTCTATATTTCTATAAAGCTTTTTTCTATCTATCCATTTTCTTTCCCTTTCATTTTTTTCACATATTCTTTTCATTTTTACCAGATAAATAATATTCGATACCATCGATATCAAAATAGCCATTAAAAAAAAGTTTGAAACTGAAATTAAATTGAAAATGATCGAATTTCGAAAGCAAATCTTTTTGGCAATTTCATTTTTATATTAAAACAATCAAAATGAGTTTCCATACTGATGGATTTCATGTTTAAAAGTGCAAATAAAAAATAAAATGAAAAAAATATTCACTAACTTTTCATCTCTAATAAAAAGCCATTCGCTAACCCTTTTACTTTATCATAATAACTTTGGAAAGATATTAATTTGCCGAGGGTAATAGATTCAAATTTACAAGAAATCATAAGTTGGTGTCATCTATTAAATTCGATGGAATGGAATATTTTTAATTATATGTCAGAGGGGTTGTTTTTCACCCCCTCGGGAATCGAACCCGAGTGCCGGTAACAGCAACCCGGGCCACCTGGCTCACCTGCAGGATGCGAACCTCTCTGACATACGTACATGCGTAAAATATTTTACTCAAAGATTGTTATCTTAATTTGTAATTTGTAATTACCATCGGCAAATTAATATCTTTCATATTAAATTAGGAAAAGTCATTCGATTGCCATTCGAATTTTGAATCTCTTCAAAATTCGAAACACTCAACGACTTTTATTTAAATTATATGGCATGGCTATATGTTTAAATTTAGAATCACTATATCGCGAAATTTTACAAATTAAGATAACAATCTTTGAGTAAAATATTTTACGCTTGTACATATGTCAGAGAGGTTCGCATCCTGCAGGTGAGCCAGGTGGCCCGGATTGTTGTTACTGGCACTCGGGTACGATTCCCGAGGGGGTGAAAAACAACCCCTCTGACATATAATTAAAAATATTCCATTCCATCGAATTTAATAGATGACACCAATTTATGATTCCCATAATAGCTTGTTTGTTTGTTTTTACTTTACCATACACTGTTTTGTAATCGTGCATGAAAAAAGTGGCTTTTTTTCCGTAATATCTCAAAAACGGTAGAAAGTATTTTGATTAAAAAAAATTCAGGAAAACCATGACATTTTTCTCTACAAAAAAGCACTAATGAGTTAACATCGAAAAAAATTATACTTTACGAGATATTAATTATTTTGTCTGTTAGTTAGTTATAACGTTCCAGATTTTGTCTGCGCTCTAGATCAAAAACTCAAAACGAAATTTCACATGTAGTTTGGTGCATTGAGATTAAAAGGTGATTAGATTTTGGTTGAAATTGAACAAAAAATTAAGGGGGGTTAAAATGACTCACTATGTGTAATTGATAGTGACCAAAAGAGAGGGGTTCAAAAATATTTTTTAACAAAAATCGAAGAAAGATAATATTTTCTATTAAAATAGTCAGATAATTAAAAGGAAATTTTATTAATTGCTAATGGGCCCAAAATTAAAAGGGGTCTTCGTAAATAGTTACTATATAAATTATTTTATTAAATATTAAATATAAGAGAGGGGCCAGGGGTATAGATAGTAAAGTCATGTGGATGGCTACATCAGCTTATTTGTTTTGATATTAGTTGTGTATACATCATTTGGGATATCCAGAGACTAGTTTGCTGAATTGAATTTGTAAATATGATATTTTCTGTTTTTTATGGTTTTGTACAAACTAGGATTAATTTTAAGAATTTATTTATTATTCCAAATGATAGTGATGTGATAAATAGCTAATGCTATAAACCGAGATTGATCTGCATTATAAAAATAATTAAGAGATAATAAAAATTTTAGGTGTTTGTAGGATTTGAATCTTAAACAACTGAAGGTTGCAGGCTGCGCAAACAACGAAGTTGGGATGGAAGTTTCAGTCTCTAGAAGTCATAGGGATCAAAAAGTTGATAAATGATTTTGTTCGATTTCTGACAACATAGGGCAGTATTCTTCAACCTGTGTTCCTCGGAACCGTAGGGATCCACTCAAACAACGTAAACCCGCGTTCACAACTAGAGACTTTTTGTTTTTCTTTGTTTACAATCATTTTTTTGTAGAATGCAAATAACTTTATCATTTTGTTTGAATAAATGCAAATGTATATTTTTCTTTATTGGGTCGCGCAGGAGGGGCTTCCTCTTACAGAAAAGAGTTACAAATTTGATAAATATATGGCATTTTACAGTAAAGTTAAAATTTCATAGGGCGGGTCATTAACTGATTTGGGTAAAATACCCTTGTCACTGTGTTTTATTTTTTTTCTTCTTTACATTGATTAATTGTGACCCACCCTATATGTCCTACTATTAAAGGTGTAAAAATTTAATAGAGAACCCCTCATCGCCCTATAAGTTATGTCATTTATAGTCTTTTGGGTTATACCCATGGAGATGAGGGATACCACCGCTTTATGCCACACTCCTTTCCATGAGAGTGTGATGGCCTTTACTGTTACGGAGCCCGCCGACGACGCCAATTCGCTCCTCAATGTTGCTCACCAGAGTGGAGTTGCGCCTATATTTCTCAATTTTGTTTCGGTGGGCAACACCCAGTCCAGCCAGTGCGGAGACGATCTGCACATCTACCACTCAAACCACCCCCGACGAATCCGTCGCCACAATGTCTGGCTTCCGCTTACCTGCCGAGGTGGAGTACAAGTACTCCAACTCGACACGCATCAATATAAAGTTTTTATGTAACAAAAGAAGGGACGCACCTTGTTCATAACATGTAATATGTAATACTACACCCCCCCCCCCTAAAATCAAATTTGAGTGTGCTAATGAATCTCAAAAAAGGGTTAACAAAGGTTGAAGAACACTGGCATAGGGTATCTAGCGTCAGAAAATTTATGAAAATACTTACTTACTTCGGGCAAAGGGGGTCTCAGAAGCCACTCAATTCCGCTGATAATCGTGAGTTTACAGTAGTTCAAAAATGTTGAAAATTAAAAAAAAAAATTAAATTTTCATGAGTAGTTTTGTTGAAAAAATTTTCACTTTTCTACAATTTTTATTAAAATAGTTTTAATAGTTTTTTAGATAGGTATTTCAAAAAAAAAAAAAAAAATAGGCTAATATTCCAATTATTTCTGTACGAATAGAATTCTTTGATTACAAATACTGCGTATGCTGAAGTAAAAATACCACTTGTTAATTTATTTAGATGCTGATTAAAGAGGGCAGCAACCGGCAATCTAATCCCCTTAGTGTAACATTTATAATATTATCGAGTATTTCCTAGTGGACTTTTTCTTCCATTTACCCTTTATTATCATCTTCGTTATTATTGACAAACTCCTTAATGTTCTATTTTTTCTTCTATGCTGAATAAGTTTCCAATTAATTTCCTTATTCTCATTGGAAGCTGTTCTCTTTTAGATAAGCTCAAATCTGTTCTAAGCACTAATTACTATTTACAATGGCAAATTACCCCAGCGTGACATATATAACAGATAAACCTTCATTATTATCTTATCGACATAAGGAGAATTAGCAAACGGAATCGCAGATGTGTATTTGTTGAGACAATAATTCACGATAGGCTCAGACTCCCATTTGGGGCCGAAATCCGGTCAAAAATATGTGAGTAAATCTAACGTATGGAGGTTTTATAATAAGGAAACAGGCTTTCAAAGTTTATGATAAAACAAAGAATAAGTGTACAATAGTTTTTTGATAAAAATGTCTCAGAATTCCATTTCAAAAATTATGTATTTATATATCAGTGGTGTATGGTCCATGGATGCTGTGGATGCCGTACATCTATAAAATTTCAAACATTTAGAGTATTTTCATAAATTTTTTAAAGGATTATGAATGAAATTCAATTGCTTCTTTCCAGTATTTTTTATTAATTCAAGGGGTTTATCCAAATATTTCGACAGCACATGGCTCTCTTTCATTGGAAACTGCAGGAGCAGAATAACAGCGAGTTAGAGTGGGTCCATAGGGTATTAATTAATTAACAGATGCAGACAATTAATCCCCTATGAACCCACTCTAACTCGCTGTTCTTTCTGTTCCTGCAGTTTCCACTGAAGAAGAAGAGATGCCGTAGTGGTGTCGAAATATTTGAATAAACCACTTGAATTAATAAAAAAATACTGGAAATAAGCAATTGAATTTCATTCATACTCCTTTAAAAAATTAACATATCCACAGCACCAAGCCATTTAAATTTCTTATTATTTTTATAAATGTATAAGGTCGACTTCAAAATTTCAGGAGGATCTTTAAATTTTCAAATTATTATCAGTTATTTCAAATAATTCTATAAAAAATATTTTTTGTTTTGAAAAATATATTGGTTCTCGAAAATTAAATAAAATTCTCGTTGCATAGTTTCAAGGGGCAATTAAAATGAATGATTTTTCTGAAAAGAGTGCGGATAGAAGTTTTGAAGTTCCTGCCTGGTATATTTTCCAGTTCAAGCATGTCAAAGACAAGTCCAGACGAGTTTTAGTGAAATAAAAATTGTTCTCGCTGAGCAACTATTAAAATAGAAATAATACAAAAAAGGAATAAATAAAGATGATTTGAGAATATTTGGACTAATCCATTTCTAAGGACTCTCAATATATAAGATCGGAAATAACTAAGAGTGCTATAGACAAGTCATAGCTTGGTTATAGCAATAGAATTAGGAGAAATTAAAGATTTTCTTATAGAACAGGCTGATTCATTATGAAAAATGGTCGATTTCCATCTCAGGGACTGTGGAGTTTAAGTAACAGGATTTAATTTCGACTCCTACCCTCACTCATACAAAGCAGTATCCGTTTGGGGCGAAGGAATCAAAATATATTTTTTTTTAATCTAATTTTAAATTTTAAAAATAACGGAACCAATGCCACCGTATTCGATGAAATTTGCAAAAAAAAAAGCGAAGATTAAAATAAAATTTCAAAAAATGAAGGGTACTTTTTTGGACAGCAACCCCTGGTTGAAAAGTCACCAACCGCCACTGATATAAATATATTTGTAGTGATATTGATAAAAGAAGAAATCGCCCAAAAACAACAACCTCTGAAGTCCGGGCTGGACTCTTGCATCGACGGACGGACGAAGCGAGTTCCTGTCTCTAAAAGTCATAGGGATAAACAAAATGGCAAATGCGTTTGTTCGGTTAGTGTGTAATTTAATCGCGAAAGGGAGTTAAATATTTGAAAATCGTGTATGTCGAGCAAATGAAGTTTTAGGAAAGATTACTAATTTTATATCGTCAGAACAAACACCATGGTATCTACTCTTATTATAAACAAGCAAAAACTGTATATATATATTTATTTGTTTGTATATTTGTATCTTAGCTCTACCGATTTTGATGAAATTCACGGCTTAGGGGGTTTTTGGGGTGACAATTCGATCTGTCACGGTCTCATCATCGGCTAAATTGTTTTTGATGGGTTTTTTCGTAATCAAATTAATTATTCTCAGGTAGAAAAATTCCAATCTTAGGGTTTTAAAAAAGGTTCCCTTTTACTTTTGTACCCAGACAGACAATGGGTTGGGTTAATGCATTGTTCTCAAAGGCCTTGAAGAAGTATTGTGATTATGGTTTTTAACATATTTTGTTCTACCTCAACGTTAGAATTATTAATAAACGTTTTATAATTGTTTTTATAAAGAACCTAATTTATTTAATTGAATAAAAAATAATCAAGAATTTATTTAAAAATATCTTTTGCATAACCAGGTCTCAATTTTCTGAAAAAATAACACATTTTGATAGGTTTTATTTATTAACAATTGAATGAATAAAAATGAATCATGTGGTTGAATCAAAACAAGTGCAGGAGGTGGGGTGCAGTGGTGGGGGATCCGGGGGAGGGCGAGGTTTCGGGGGTGAGCTCGAACGGGGTCGAGGGGGCGTGGGGCACAGTGGGCGAATCCTATATATATTTGTATTTTTTTTAATTTGAAAACGGCTCACAAATAAAAATCGACCTTTTTATCAGAATTTTAAATTTAAAATAATATTAAAATAAAGCTTTTAACTGAAGGAAAAAGTTACCGAGCATCGCTCGGTGGCTCCAGGTACTTATCTATAAAAAGGGGAAAGGGCTGAGACAGTTCTACCATTACTTAGGGAATCGAGACCGTCAGTAAATACTGGATCTCCTATTAGTTTGATAGCTCGGCTCTGAATTTCATCCAAGATATTATTAGCTTCTGGTATTGAAAACCAATAGACAAATATCGCGAGGTATCGGCTAGAGTTAACCACATCAAAATTCACTTCGGAAATCTATATCCCTTTACCTTAACTATTTTTAGTAATTTTCAATTTTTTTTTTTTTTTTGTCTTTTTAATGTACAATTTTGTCCTTTTATGAACTTATTTATAATAATAATATACCTATAACCATATTCAAAACTGAAATCGAATAAATATAAAAGTTCATTTTATGCTAAGGAGTAAATCGATCTGGATTATATTATATTCGAGTTAATATAGTAGTAGGTGTAAAGTTACAAAATCTTGCTACAAGTAAAGCGGTCTTTACCATGTGTTAATAGCTATGCCCACTCGATTCTCATATACAGTATATTCTCAATCTTGCACTTATTTTCAACATCTTTAATAAATTTCACTTTAAAAACATGTGAAATTTTCGAATTTCGAAAAAAAAATTGCATTTTTCAAAAATCCTGCTCTAGACATATATCCAAAATTTTTTTTTTTTTTAATACAAAATGAAAATCTACAAAGTTTATCAAATATATTATTGTGTCTGTCTCTCCCTCTCTCCCCTCAAGAATCAAACCCGAGTGCCAAAAATGCTTACCTATCAATTGACAATACCTAGAGACGAACTATCTCTGACTTATAAAACCAACCCTTAAATTACGTTACAGCCAAAGATATAAACAATTTCATAGTAAATTTCGCATGTAACTGATTCTATATTCAAATCTATAGTCAGTCCTTATTTTTATAGTTCAATCATAAACAATTGAGTTTTTCATATTTCGAAAAAAATTATATTTTTCCATAATTCTACCTGGAGCTCAAGCCCACACACTAAAATTAAAAATGGTTCTTTTCAAAGGATTGTCGATTGCCCGGATAACGTTTAGGACACTGATTTGATTCCCTAGAGAGCCCCATAGACTTTCATTCATTCATTGTATATTCATACAAATAAGGCACAAAATTTCCCCCAAACTTTGTAAAGCTTCATTTTGAATATATATATATTATATTCAAAAAAGAGATTATTTTTACTTTCCCTTTTATAAAAAAGTAAATAATTATTAGAACTTTTGGACTGTTCGAATTCTTCTAATTTCAACAAGATCAAATTGATTTTCACTTCTTTAAAACTAAATGGAAGTATACGATATCTTTTAAAGTTGTATTTCATGTTTTAACTAAAAATATTCATTTTTGGTCCAAAAACAGTCGAATGGTATTAGTCTCTCATAAGGAGAAGTAAATGGGGCTGTCCTCTGATTAATGCAAATGAACATATATATATCTCTATATATAAAAATCAATCTGTGTTGGTTGGCATTAATGGACTTCGAAACCGTTTATCCGATTGAGATGAAATTTTGAACACATATTTATCACACTCCCGCGGATGCACCTGATATATTATCATCAATTTAAAATCAATTTCATTTTTCACTTTTATTCAACGGCCCTAAATTTTATTCAAACCTCCTAAAAGGGTCAAGAAATAATGAAAAGGGTTAAAATCGTCAGGCCAACAAACAAAGAACCCCTCTTCACAAGAGCAGGTAGCATTTTTTTAAGATAATAGACATAATCCTCAAGTTTTAGGAAAATAATTTCAACTAAAAATGTGAAATGAATTAATATAGATGGACAAGTAAAATGAAAACATGCGTTTTAATTGATATTCTCGACTCATTTAATAAATTTATGATTTTGAACTTTGCAGCACATTACATTTCAGTACTATTTTTGGTAAACTGTTTTTATTAATCAAACTTGACCTATTTTTACACCTGTACAAAGTTCTTGAAACTATATCTCTTTATAAATTGCTCTTATAAAATACTCTTTATGAATTTAAATTTTTCCAGCAGAAGACACTCTTTTATTGCCTCTTTTAACTTCATTTTAAAATAATATAGTTACAATATGATTCTAGAACAAATTTTGAACAAGCTTCCGTTCTTGAGTAACGAAATTCAAACAAACTATCTAACATCAGAAAAAAATCATGTTTGAAAATTATTTATCAACATTAAAATTGTAATGGCTTAAGCAGTGTTTTATTCATGATACCAAATAGCAGACATCAAAATATTTCAGTTATAATTATAAGGGATTGGAATTGGTTGTTTCACAAATAAAAATTGAAGTTAAATTTGGGTTTATTAAATTCTCCTTATATTTCGCATTTTTAACCCATTTTTAATTTTTGTATGTGAAACACAACCAACCCCTTATAATTTTAAATATGTTTTATAAACGTACATCGCTTTCCCTAAATGTTTAAAATTTTAGTGTTTATATAAAAAATTTAAATTCTGTAAAAAATAATTATATTTACTTGAAAATTTTATAAAACACATTCCATTCCTCTTAATCTCAATCCATCTGTAGGCTCAAAGCCCTTTGCTTTTATATAATTTTATAACTTTTAATTTTAATTTGCTGCAATGCCGAATTCAATTCAAAATCAATTCAGGACGGCAAGAAAAATTTGAGAATTTGCCCAGAAAAATTTTGCAGACATGTTGGCGACCCTGGTTTTTTTTATTAGGAGTGGGGGAAGGTCTTGATGGGCCTAATTTCGAGTTTAGTAGAGCTTTCTGCTTTGAATGTCATATATCAAGAGTTCTACACTAACTTGGTCGAATAATTTAATACTGTGTTATACAAAAAAGCGAGTACATTTTACTGTTATAAATACTCAATTTTCAAAACCTTAATTGAAAGTATTTAGTTCATTATTGAAGTTATTTTTTTAAGTAGATTTTTAATAAATACTTTAAACTATTTTTTTTTTAATTTCGAAATATATTTATTTTAAAAATTTCAAGTCAAATTTTGTTCTTTTTTTTCAAGATGGAAATTTGCAATTGTGATTTATTTCAAAAGATTTTGTTATAATTACACATGGGGCTTTTGGAAGTATTTTGTTCATTGGCAATATATGTATAAATGGGGTTAAGTTATTAAGTCTCGGGGTTAAGTTATTTTTAAATACTTTAAACTATTTTTTTTAAATTTCAAAATATATTTATTTTAATAATTTCAAGTCAATAAAGAGTGGGTTAATAAAGAGTGAGATTTTAATACATTTTGAAAATTTGTTGGTGACCAAATGTTCCTTTGGACAAGGTCAATTTTAATAAAAAAAATATATATTTGTATCATCTTTTGTTATTTTTCATTAAAATTTTAAAATTACGAGCCAGTAAAATATAATCTTCAATTATATCTATTCAAGAATTTATTCTAGAATAACAGAACTAATAAAACATCAATAAACAAGCCGCGAGGTTGTCCAGGGGATGGAGCCCCCTGGTTAAAAAAGAGGCCCGCCGAAGGCGGGCCTTGCAGCTAGTACCTATATATAAATAGAAATCTTTTAAAACAACAATCTTCAAAAGTAACTCCAAACGTTTCGGGAGAATTTCTCCCTTTATCAATGCAATTTGATATTATGAACATTAAAAAAAGAAATAAGTTTCTTTATCTAATGAATATAAAGCAACACTAAAAGAATCATACATGTGTATGCATATGAAATGTGCCTTTTAAGATAGATGCTAGTATGGGTTATTTTTATTTTGAACGAACCATAACCTTATTATATTTTCATTCCTTTGGCATCTGTAACAACGTTCAGTGTTGAAATTTGATTTGCACTACAACAGCATAAAAAATTTCGTGTTAAAAATGTAGAATTTTACGCCTACAGCATACGATATGCGGACAGCATTACATTTTTTATCATTTAAAGAAAAACGCGCCAGAATCTCAACGAATGCTTGAAGAAGCTTATGGTAGTCATGTTCTATCATTAGCAACATGCAAAATATGAATTCAATGTAGACGATGGGATGACGATGACGATGACGATGACGATCACGATGGGGCCAGGAAGGTGTCTTCTATCATGAGCTAATGAAATATGTTGAAACTGTAAATGCTAAACGCTGCCAACAATAATTAATTGATTTGAACCGTGAATTGCAGGAAAAACGGCCAGAATATCAAAAAAGGCAACATAAAGTTCAGATACGCTGGAAGCACTCAACTGGGAATTGCTACCCCATGCGGCTTACTCACCAGACCTGGCTCCTTCCGACTACCACCTGCTTTTGTCGATGGACCACGCACTTAAAGAGCAGCACTTCAAAACTTACAAAGAAGTCGAAAAATGGGTCAATGATTGGTTTTCTTCCAAAGACCAACAGTTTTTTTGGAAGGGGGTCCACCAATTGCCAGAAAGTTGGTCAAAATTTGTAGAAAGTGGATGGATGGAGAGTACTTTGAATAAAATATTTTTTTCTTTCCTTTTTTTAAAAAAAAGTGTTTTATTTTTATAAAAAAAGGCTCATTTCATATGCATACACCTGGTATATATACTTACAACGAATATAAATATATTATTTTTTAGAGACCATAGTTTCGAAGGTTTGATCTTCAGCATTAGATAGTCTTTTTATTAATAATTAATATGTTCTTTCTCATGGGCTAAATATGTAGATGTAGATAAATTTGTTTTCTTGAAATAATTGCATCAAGCATAGGACAACCTTATCGATTTCTCTTAATGAATCATCAAATCTGCTACTCTCGGCAAACTTAATCTTTTCAATTAGTCAATCTATCTATCTGAGATACTGATAGCTCAAAAATAGTAAATCTCAAGATATCAAAATTTAAAACTTAATTATGTTAGTTATCAGGCCAGTTATTTTATATCATAGCTAGGGGTTTCTTTAAATCCACCAACAGAAATATTTTATTTTGAGTGTTTTAGTTTGTTTTTTTTCATTTTCAGTATTTTTAAGAATAATATTTTATAAAAATCGAATATTCGTATCCTTTATTTCTGATGCTCACGCACCTTGCGAATTCGCTCCAAGAAACTGTATTCCTCTTTGGATAGAGAGGTCGAGTGTAACCTAGGTAAATGAGCCTTTTGACATTTTATTTAAGAAATAAATTAAACTAATTTATATTTTATTTAATGTTTTATTTAAATACAGATTAATCAACGTCAAGGTATAAAGTTGATTGTTTAATTCTGCTTGTTTTTTATGAAGGGAAATAAAAAGAATTTTAATTTGATTATCTAAATTCAAGTTCTCAAGTAAATCGGATTTTGAAAAAAAAAGATACACTTTGATCTCAAGAAAGAACGAACCCTTTTAAACAGATAAAAAGATAAATTAGCAAGCAAAGAGCTTAGAAAACATTTTGGATTAACCCGGTTAGGCGAAAAGATCATTGGAAGAGATATATATATATATATATATGTAGAGTTGAAATATTGTTAAGGAAATTTTTTAATTATGATCATCTTCAACACGGATCTAACGGTCCACTGGTTTCCACGACCTAAGGCCCTTTCAGTCGACAAACGAACCCTTGCAAAGGTATTTCATTCTTTTCAGCAAACGAGGACCATTCTTTGAAACTTGAGTAAGTTAGCCGTGAATAAGGTGGAATCCCATTATCCCACTGAGTGCCTGCTTGAATTCCACCCATAATTGATAATATTTGTCCCATGATGTATTCTCCCACTACCCTTATGAGATAATGTCTACGAGAGCTCTAGCTACATTTCCGATCTGACCATCATACGGACAACAGTCAGACACGAACAGATTCAACGATACACCCATTTACGAACTCTCTTAACGTTTACGATAATACTATTACGTCTTTATAATTAACGCCCTTCGAATGAAAGTTGTCATTCACCTGTATATAGAATATTATACTTATTTACTATTTTATCTTAAGTGAAACTTTTATTAGACCCAAAACGCAACAAGCCAAACGGAACCCACACGCAGGGATCAGTGAAGAGTTGAGTTCCCACATATATCCCATCGCTTATTTAAAAAACTCAATATTTACAATTTTATTGTTTTGGGGTTTAGGAAAAAAATATGAGATCAGATGGGTCCCGAAATTTTTAATATTATTTTAATTATTTTTAGCTCTCCGCTTTGCAAATCCAAAAATTTTGGCACTAGAACGAACCTTCTTTTGTTTCTTGAGTGATCGTGGATATCAGAATCGAGAAGACACACAAGATGAATAAATCATGAATGAAAATGATTTTTTTTCCTGTATTTTCGAAGCTAGAAATCCCAAAATCTAATCAGTTCTCTATTTAGAAAATAAGAATATTTTGGCAACAAAACGAACTTTCGTTCCTGTAGGTACACACAGTCAGATTTAAGAAAATAATTCTTGTAGATTAAGATAATCTTTATGGATTCTTAATTTACTATTATTTAAATTATTTGATGAAACTTGGCTGTTAAGCATTATGCCATTAGGGTAAATGTACTAAATTCATGACCAGCCAAGTTTAATGAAAATAATTTAAATTAATACTTTAGAATCCATAAATCTAGATTGTCACTCAAAAAGTAAAGAATGCATTTTAATTGAAAGCACTATTTTCTCTATTTAATTATTCTTAGTAAATTTAACTTGGCTGCACCCTAGATTTCACTACTTTTTCGAATTTTGCGTGTTTTTTATCACAGAAGTGTTTTGGGTGGGATTTTTTTTCTTTTTGTGGCCTAATATGTAGCTTTTATTTATTTTTAATTTTTTGACGGGGTTAATTTACCCTACAAATTTCACGTCTTAGTAAAGTTTTTGTAATTGATTTTCATTTTTATTAATCCTCCAAACTCTACAAAATCGCCAAATTTTAGCACCCTAGGGTCTCACATATTTAAAATGCTGAAATCTAACCTTCAATCTTCACCCCCTTCATTTAAGGAATTGCAAAAGAGAAAGTCTAGGTTTTTTGATTTTTCCTTTATTATTACTCCAAACTCTACCATTATGCCAAATTTTAGCATCTTAGGGCCGGTTGTATGTCGCAAAGTAAATGCTTTTTACCACTAACAAACGGTAGAAGGTTCAGTGCCTGTCATCTGATTGGCCATCCCAGTCCCTCCATTTACCATCTACCGTTTCTTAGTGGTAAAAAGCATTTACTTTGCGACATACAACAGGCCCTTAGAGTCATTTCACATGCAAATTTTTCTTTTCCTTGAAGACTCAATCATATGAATATATTTATAAATATCGGCCCATTCATTTAAAAAAAGTATAGTAATATATTAGTTGAATAAAAGATTTCACATAGTAATATATTAGTTGAATAAAAGATTTCACTGTCGATGGTAACAGAATTGTTTTTATTTTAGGTTAAAAATAAAATGAGAGAGTCTTCTGTTTTTTAAATAAAATAATTTTTAATTATTTCTAGAGACTATAGTTTCGAAGGCATTGCCTTCATCATCAGTCTATCACAAATATTTCAAATTAGTTACAAATTAAGATTTATACATTGAAAATTTTGAAAAATATATAATGTCTTTTTCTTCATGTTTCCTCTTGGGACATTAGAATATAATATATATTCTAATGTCCCAAGAGGAAACATTAGAATATAATATATATTCTAATGTCCCAAGAGGAAACATGAAGAAAAGACATTATATATTTTTCAAAATTTTCAATGTATAAATCTTAATTTGTAACTAATTTGAAATATTTGTGATAGACTGATGATGAAGGCAATGCCTTCGAAACTATAGTCTCTAGAAATAATTAAAAATTATTTTATTTAAAAAACAGAAGACTCTCTCATTTTATTTTTAACCTAATATAGTAATATATTTATTTGAATCAACCAGAAGACACTCTATTTGATTTACTGATGAAAGCTCAACAACTCCGCTACTCTTGGCAATAAATCCTGTTAATTAGCATATACTTTTATTTTTTATGTAGATTGTTTTAAAGAGTTGTAAGTGATAGAAGCGTGTTGTTTACAGGTCACCTCAGATTTTTTTAGAATTTGTTTATCTCTCACAAGAATTTTATTTTGTTCTTGTCCATGATTACCAAAATGAATCTTTGCTGGACGAAACATATCGGGAGGTTAAATTTAAACTTAATTAACTATTTTCTTTAAACGACTTCAAAAACACTTGAAAACGACCCCAGAATGAAGAGTCGAAACTTTGTGCCTTCTGATAGGAATATCGCTTCGCAAATACTTAATCGCGCTGTTGGTTTCAGTAGAAACTCTTCAACTTTGAAACAACGCAGCCAAGAAGAAATTTACAATTTTTAAAGTAGTAGTTTGAAGTACATTCAACTGATTACGTTGGCAAACGCAAAAAAATTATGGCCATGAAGGTTGCGAGCCACATGACTTTCACTTACCCCTCTTTAAACACAAATCAACATAACAATTACATAAATAAAAATGATATGAATAACACAGGTCTGCGTCTCAACTTTTGAAAATTTTTTCGTATTCTCAGGTAAAACGCTGGCTCTAAAAAATGTCTTAGCAGATCTCATTGTATTTAAAATGTCTTTAAGATGTCTAGAAGACATCTTTTAGAGCAGGGATTTGGGAAATTTTTTTAGCTATTATCCAAAAATATGTTTGATTTCGCCAATATTACCCCTAGTTTCGAAAGAGAGAAAAATTATACACCAAGATTTAAAATTGGTATCTGAAAAATTCTATCACATCAGAATTTTTTAGTAAGTATATTTTGAAATGATCAACTTTTTCTCACTCTTCAAATTCGCATAACTTATTCTAAATAATTTATATATAGAATTCATCCTTATTTTTCGTTGGTAAAGAGCGAATGTGTGTATTTGTGGATTTTTTTCATAATTTTAGACTCAGACATTTTTAAACGTTGACAGGCACAAAAAACAGCTAGAAACGGACAATTTGGAGCTCTTTAAATGATTTTTTTTAATTAAACCTAATTCTACGTATGGATATTTTTGCATGGATATCTCACACACTATGATAAAAAAAAAAAACTTTTTGTATTATTGGCCTTACATAAAATTCGATCTTCCCCAAAATAATTATTCATCCATTAAAATATTAATATGATTATTATTTGAGGGAAAATGAATACCTAGATACAACTTCTAAACTTAAAGTTTTTATAATATTTAGTTTACCAACAACAATGTTCTGACAGATGGACAGAGACTAGTATTTTAGCGATTCTAATACGGTTCCCCTTTTATTTATTAATTATTTATTTTATTTTTTAAACGAAACCCTAAAAAACAAAAGATTAAAGGCAATTAGAAAGTTGAATATGAAATTTGATAGTCATTGAACGAATTTCCACTTGTGTCAAATAATGGAAAGATAAACAAAAAGAGAAAAAGTTGTTATTTTGCTATTGAAGCAGAGACTTGTTTACTGTTTGTGTTGAGGATTTCAGTAAGATATGCATTAAACATCGCTTAATAATGATATTAATTAATATCGGATGGGTCGATGTAAGCAGAGAATGACAATGGAGTCAGATGTTGACAAAAAAGATTAGAATTTTCCTCAGAAAATAATTAAATTCTTAGAGTAAATAAGAATTGGGTAAGCCGCAAGAGAATAAAGGCTGATATTTAGAATATACAAGAAAGTCAACCAACGATAATGGAGCTTTGGCCCCTGGACCCCTGTCTAAATTATCTTCAAATATAGAAGTTGACCATCCATGTTACTTTCTCATACCCTGCACTCTTTCGTACATTTTTTATTTATGAGGAGACTTCAATGAAGATGTCTTCTTCTTGATATTAATAAAAAATATATTAAATATAAGTAATGAATTAAATATATTATCGGACCATAAATACTATTTACCGATATATATATATATATATATATATATATATACATAGGGTGTCCCAAAAGTCAAGGATCAAACGTGAACACGAGATAGGTGAGTTCAGGATTGTCCAAAATAAAAAAAAATTTAGAAATTTAGGTAGAATTTAACATGAAAACTAATTTAATTTATTCAAATATTTTTATTCAATTAAAGTAAATGTTCAAAATAATAATTGTTTTTATATTCAATATCTAATAATATTTAAAATTACAAATTAAAATTAAAATTATTTGATATCTGTTTTCATGTTAAATTCTACCCTTTAACCAATTACGAATTGTGTTTTGAAATTAGTTTCTTTCGCATAAAAATGCAAATATTATTTTTTGTTTTTTAAAAAAGTGGAATGTTTTATACCATTTTGAAATCTTGATAAAATGCGTCAATTTTTTAGATAATTTGCCATTATTGTTTGACACAGTTTTTTTTAAGATATCAAGAGTCAAAGTTAGCTGATTAAAATTTTTTGACACATGAATCTGACAAAAATATTTTTTTTATCAAATAGTATAATACTCTTAGTTATTTTCTGTTTTGTAATCGATAGCAGTATTATTCAGGATTCCGTAACAAAAATTAGAATTATAAAATATGAAAATTCGTAGCCACAGCATTCAAATATTTAGAGCAGGGTAGCGATTTTCACGGTTTTCAAAAAAATGCCCATAACTCGAAAACTAAGAGAGTTTTATTAAAAAAAAAAAATGCTTATTTTGGACAATCTTGAACTCACCTATCTCGTGTTCACGTTTGATCCTTGACTTTTGGGACACCCTGTATATATCGACCCCAACGTCACCTAGCGGGCCCAAAAAATAGATAAACCAATTGGAGCACCAAATGAACATATGTTGTGAATATGGCTCTTGAATTGAAGTTCGTGGATCAAACACCTTATTCACACTTTTTGGCTTGGTCATTCTACTCACTCATTTTATAATTATATGTATGTAAGAAGGTAGTAATAGTAATAGGAGTTAAAAAAGTGATCGTTCCGTGTGGAGGTTAGAAGCGAAGAGAAGTGAACTCTAGATTAGAAAATATTAAATCGAAATTAATATCAGATTTAGATTTTTATCACTTAATATTTGTTATTCACCGAAACTGCAAATAGCGTAGCAGGTCTTGAAAAACTTACACATTTTCCTCCAATTTAAACGTACCCGCCACAGCACTGGCCAATGTATAATAATAGAAAGTACCCGGAGGACCGAGCTTAGCTCGGTAACTTGTTTATATTTAATTATTGTTTATTTAATTAATCACTTGTTTTATTTTGGTTCAACCACACACTCATTTTAATGCAACACCCCCAAATAATTAATTTAATTAAAAAACATATCAAAATATTTTTTTTTCCAAAAGTGAGACCTGGTTTTAAGTCGATTCTTCCATGTCTTCAGAATTGATTACCAATAATAAACGAAACGTAAAAAATACAATGTAGAATGGTTATTTCTCAAGTATTAGATGAGAAACGATACCGATTTTTGATTTATAGTCGATTCCTTCAGATCTTCAGCAAATGTAACGGATAGATACGATAACAACACAGTTGCACTTGCAATATTTCCTCTAAAATTTAGCATTTAACTTAGAAAAGTCTATCCTTTTTCACTTAAGCAAGGTTAAATAAGAAACCGACCAAATAAATAAATTTTAAAGAATTTAAAAAAAAGTACTTGCTTTCTGTAAAGTATTATAAAATATAATTTTTCTAAAAATCGAAATAACCTTTTTTTGAGGTCCTCAATATACTTAAATAGAATTTTAAATTTTATTAAAATTTGTTAAGCCATTTTCATGATATGTAGAAAAAGCTAAAAAATACTGTAATAAAGTGTTTGTGGAACAGTATGTACGAAAAATTAATCAGCGCTTCATTTTATTAAAGGAATGTTATCTTTTCATTTCATCGAAATTGTTGGAGCCGTTTTTGAGAAATCGATTCTATATATATTAGGGTGGTCCCATTTTGGATATTTTCAAATTTTTACCCTGGAAGAGGCTCATATGGTTAGAAATAAATAAAAAAAAATATCTTCCAAGTTACAAGTTTCTATCTCAAGTGCCTCAAAGCGATGCAAGTTTAACATCTAAATAACATGGTGTTTTTGGCATTGAACGATCAATTTTTTATTCCGGCCAAAGTAATATTTCAAAAAATTCGAATCTCTGTAAACTTTAACCATATAATAGTAACTATGCTTCAGAGATTTTTAGTTATTATAATTTTGGAGTTACAGCTAGATAAAATACTGCCATATCTTAGTGTTAGTAAGTTATAGACTCCAAAATAATAATAGCTACAAATCTGTAAAAATTCTAAAGGGCAGCTACTATTATAATGATAAAATCTACAGAGTTTCAAATTTTTTAAACCATTGATTTAGCCCAAATAAAAAATTGATCTGAGGCACAGGTTAAAATTGAGATAGGGGCTTGAAACTTGGGGGATATTTTTTATATTTATTTCGAACCATATGAGCCTCTGCCAGCATAAAAATTCGAAAATACCCAAAAAAGGACCACCCTAATATATATACAAGAATTGCTCATTTAATAATTTAGCATAAATATAATAATAAGATGGTAATGTGGGACTGACTTGTTCTGGAAAGTAGACGCTGTCACCCTCCTCGCGGTTGCGGTCGCCGATGATGGGCAGTTTGTCTGCAAAGACTGGCCCCAGGAGCAACATCGTCCCAACACAGAGCGAAACCAAGAGCATGATGAGCCTCTGAGCACTGGGCGCTCAGGACTGGATCACTAACCAAGCTTGTTGGCCAGTGGTAGCTGACGCACTGGGATTTCCACGTCAACGTCTACGCCAAATCTCCGTTTCCCAGTCCTTATCGATACGCTAACCTCTTTCGCTGACCTTCGAGACAGCCGGTCAACATTCACTCAGTTATTACTCGGAATGGCCTAGCGAGCGGCGCTCGCCCAGCACCCGATCATCGAATTCATTAATGGATTCCCTCAATTATTATTATTCTTTCCTTATTCTTGTTTAGAAATCTCATACGTGGAATAATCATTTTCAAGAATGATTTATTTTTTCTTTTAAATTAAGACATTACCGCAGGTTGGGTTACGTTGATTTTTTATTTGTAATTGTTTTTAATAAATAGATATATACATTACAAATTGATTAAAGCTTTACTGGATGAATAGTTTATTAACACTTTTTGTAATCAACCATATTAAGTACTAATTGAAAAGATTTTGTTTTACTGAGAGTAGCAGAGTTGTTGATTTATAAAGAGAAATCAATGAGGTTGTTCTCTGCTTGATGCAATATTTATATATTATTGTATAGTAATCTGATACGTGGTATAATCTTTTTCAAGATTTTGTTTTTTCTTGAAAAGATTTTGTTTTGCCGAGAGTAGCAGAGTTGATGATTATTGAGGTTATTTTCAATTAAATAATATAACATTCTATGCTGTTATGTTAAGAACCTAAGGCGCTAAATGATGCTTAATTTATTTCTATTCGATTTCTGAAGGGGTAAAACAGCCTTTCTGACATAAATTAAAAATAATCCATACCATCTCGGAGAATATTTTTTTGTGATTTTCTTATAAATTTGAACTCTTATTTATAGCATGTTTTGTTTTATCAACACTCCAAGGCCGTTCTCAATTCATAATAAGATAATTTAATGGCTAGGAATTAAGTATGTTTGTAATCATTACGATGGACTAATTGGAGTGTTTGTGAAAAAATTTTAATTACTCTTTCTTTTTTTGTTTGTCTGGGAAATATGTGGAATATACATATATATGTATAGAGGTATATAAATTCAATCAATGTTCAAGGTGAAATAGTTGATGAAAATTTTATTTTTACCTTGGAATTTTTACTTAAAAACAAAAGTTAGAATCTCATTTTTCTTCTGTTTCCACGTCACGTTTTGTCTATAGCTATGAGTTCTAGTAAAAACCTAATCCCTGATTTCCAGGACACTTTCTTACGATGCAATCTATTGCAGCATTCGAACGCATTTGCTGCCTGCTGTTGTTGCATTCGCATACAGCATACACGATGAGTGTTTGCAGGACAAGATATGATTCACCTTGCGCAATCACTTATGCTTATAATAAGTATAAAAACAAGGATTTCGGGTGCCAGCTATGAGATTCAAGGAATGTCTATAATTATTTAAGTATACTGTAAAATTTATTCATTTCAAAATTATATATTTATAGTTTTTACTTTATTCAATGCGAAGCATGGGAGAAAGTATTGGAATCGCTCTCGCGGCAAGCGCGACTTCAAAGGGTCCTCAGGTAAAGACTACGGAACCCATGGACTCAATTAAGGTCACAAATTGAAGTATTCAATGAGAATGAATTTTAGCACGTGACGGTTTTGCCAAAAATTGCCTGGGATCTCGCCGAGAGGCCAAAAAGTGCCATTTTTTTGGAAGTGCGTGCGGATGGATGGATGGATGTATGTATGTGTGTGTGTTATCGTTTTTTCGTCCACGAATTTTTCCACACCGTTGCACCGAATGAATTGAAATTGAAAACCTACCAGTATTTTAACAAAATGGGCTGATTAGTTTTTGGTACATATCGGTCCACAAACATTAGTACTTTATTTCAGTACTTTTTTAGTTTTTTCTAAATATCTTGAAAATGACTTAACCAATTTTGATGAAATTTAATATCCTAATTAAGTACCTTGGGACCCACAAAAAAGGTTAAATAAAGTTTTTAGTAAAATTATATTTTAAAGTACTTTACTCTAGAACATATTAATATTTCAAATGAATTTGGATAAAGTTTAGCAACGATCCGTTGCAGTTTATTTTAAGATTGATAACCTCGGGAACAGCCCCATTTAGCCAGTCAAATGATAAAATGAATAAGCAACCAACAAATGAATATATAGAGAAAACTAAAAAACAATAAACAAACTAATAACAAATAATTTAAAAAAATACAAGTAGAAAATAAATAATTAATTAAGAAACAAATTATCAAATAACAAATAAACAATCCAACAATTTCCGTCTGGAAACCACAGGATGAAGAAACCAAAGAACACTAATAAGTCCCAAGCGAAATCACAAAACTGGTCAACTTTGATTGTCTCCTTTAACTTAATTTTAAAATAATATACAATATGATTCTAGAACAAATTTTGAACAAACTTCCGCTCTTGAGTATCGAAATTCAAACAAACTATCTAACATAAGAAAAAATCATATTTGAAAATTATTTATGATGTAATGGCTTGAACAGTGTTTTATTCATGATACAAAATAACAGACATAGAAATTTTTAAGTTATAATTATAAGTGATTAGAATTGGTAGTGTTTCATAAATAAAATTTGAATTTCAATGTAAGAAAATTTTTTTAGAAACTTTTAAAAATTTAAAATATAAAATACTAGGTAGGTTTCACATAAATAAAAGATCAGATGCTTGTTTAAAACTACTCTATATATATTTCGGGATATAAGCCCATCTTCAGTTTCCTCTGTGAACTCCTGAAGATGGGCGTATACCCAGAATATATATAGAGTAGTTTTAAACAAGCATCTGATCTTTTATTTATGTGAAACCTACCTAGTATTTTATATTTTAAAAAATTTCTAAAAAAAATTTCTTTACTTTATTTCAAATGATTCACCAAGAACCCACACCATTCTCCCTTAACAAAATTTGAGTTTAATTATATAACTATATATAACCAAACTTCTTGAGGATACAGAGGATTTGAGTTTAATGTTTTCAGAAATTCCATGCGATAATAACCTTAGCAGTCGAAGAGCCTTTAAACCTTTGTAAGGCTGGATTTCCGTAAGACCTGAAAAGGGGTCTCATTAGGGGCAAAACATTATATTTAAAAGGATATTTAATTTCACCATTGGTTCACTTAATACAAATGAGGACAAAGATTATATTTCATTTAAAATAATATTTAATTTGATTGATAATCGAACAGATGTTTACAATATATTACTTATATCGACATTGATTATATCATTCTTAAATCTACGTTTGGTACAATACTTAAATCTATGAATTATATGTAACTTAATCTACTCGCTGGCCAGCTTACTCACACAACATCATCAACGCTATCATCCTCTCGGTGCACATAGCTCGCAGGGCGGCCTCGTCCTCTCTCTTTTCTCAGCTGCTATCACACACACGTCCAAACCAACTCTGCCTCGCCAGCCGCTGCCGCCTTGCCGCCTGCTGCCGCCTTTACCAATACCAACACACACCAACGAGCGGCGGCCGCCGCCGCATCTATCTCTCTCTGTCCCACTCCTTCTCCCCGATCCTTCTATTTAGATAGCTTAGAATTGCCCGGCGCCTGGCTGTCTGCTAGCTGCATCAGCAGTCTATCCAGTCTATTACTCATTCAAACAAACTTAGTCTTATTGTTATATTTATACTAAATATATTTGTTAACCCTTACATCCTTCCCGGTTTTCTAAAAGATGTCTATGCCCTTGGGCATAGACATCCTTTTACAGTTCGCCCGGTAGGATGACTCATGCGTCATATAAACTAATAATTCACTTATTTTTACACTTCACATATCTACACTTCACACTCACGGATCAGTGTTCGGTTCCCCTTAAGACGCTACTGGTTCCGGCTCACCTAACCCCTCCTCAGTCTCATTGTTGTCAATATCGTGAGTTCTGCGCCGCCACCAATAATACGCAATGCCGAATATCACCACTAGGGTTGGTACACCCGCGCCGGCTGCTGTCGCTATGTACCGATGGTGCCTTCGTTGTTGTATACGGGTCAATTCTTCGTGGAGTAATGTCAGGGGTACTTCCATCGAACGTCGCCCTAGGCCCTCCCGAACCTCCTCCAGGCTTCGTATTCCTTGGCTGAGATCCGCTACTGAGCCCTGTGGTGAATGTGCGACTGTAGAGTCTGCTTCACGCGGGAAATATGGCGGGGCCAGTGTGGTCCGGTGTAGAGTTAGTGTATTCCCTCGAGTCATCAGAACATGATGGGTGGTTCGCAGTTCGCACTCGTCGGGAAGCTCGAGGTAGCCACTCGTCGCCAGGTTGACATCTCGGTGGCTAAACTCATTCGTCCCTTCCCGACACTGTAACCGTGCCTCGCTTGGTTTGGCTAGACTGTAGTACCAGTGGGAGCCCAAGTAGGAAGGCTCCCACTGGTCATGGATCTGCCCCAGCAGGACGTCCCACTGACATAAGGTTTGTACGTCAGTAGTTCGTCTAAAGTAGATGGCACTCAAGCAGCTGGGCTGGGCCAGCGTTGTAAAGGGTACCGGAGCTGAACAGACTAATGGATCAGTTCCCTTGCAGTTGTTCACGTAGTCTTGGTTCAGTAGAACGAATTCCTGGCGATCAAACGTAGTAACGAACCACTCATGTTCCAGCCGCACTCGAGTTCGTAGAACGCCCCGCGTCACTGGGAGGTTGTGGACCCGAAAGAGTTCACCCGATTGTCTCACGTCCTTTAAGGGAACCGTCACAACCACACGCAACGCACGCACTGCACTGTATACCTTAACACTAGATAGACTATAATAAACAAACATATTCCTTAATTCTAAAGGGGTTACCCACCCCAGTCCGGTTGGCAATCCCGGGCTTACAGTAGTCATTATATCTAAGAGTAACGAGGGATCAATCAGCCTTGCATCCAGTCTACCCGATGCCGCTGACTGAATGATCCCGAGGACGTCCGTCAACCAACCTTGTACAGACCGCAATGACCACCCCAGGCGCTCAACGCATACAATAATGTTCAGAGCTCCATTAACATAGCGCTCCATGGCGTCTTGTCGCGAGTAAGAATTATTTAAGTTTTTGTCTAAAAGTTGTGCCAGGTCAATCAACGCCCGAGCATTCCTCTGAATTTGATCGAAATTCTCTTCTGTTTTCCGGTCGATATGGTCTAGAGCTGTGAGTTGATCGCCCAAATAGTGCCCAATTTCGTCTTGTGCTTCATTTAATGAATTCAGACGAGCGTCAATTTCGCCCAAATCGTCTGAATCTAAAGTACCAAAAATGAATTTCAACACGCGTCCCCCCAAGTTCACTAGCCCACGTTTTGTCCGCGACGGGGGTATCATTTCACCCAAATGTGTGACAATGTTCTCGATTCGTACAAAGTTGGCTTTCATGTTACCGACCTCCTCACTTAAATCTATATTCGCTATGGGTCCCACGAGTGAGAGAGCGTATCGGTCCGCACTAACCTTCTGTAATTGTTCTCGTATGGTCGTTACGCTCTCTTCCACTGGGCCCAAGTCGAGCTCCGTAACTAGCCGCCACTCCTCTCCGGCGAAAAGCACAGTGCCGACTCGCTCGAATACGACCCCTTCCACAGTCTTCAGTGTCTCTCCGGCCCCGCCGGAGTTCGAGGGCGACGCCCTAACCAGACCTGCGAATCAGTGTCGTTTCATAAAATTAAAAAGTTTTCGTTTGGGAGGTCTCCCGGGAGGTCTCCCTCGTCCCCTAGTCCCCCGTCCCCGCGTTTCTACATTGTTCCCTTGGGGTCCCGCTCTCTGATATCCACTATCCGTATTACTGGTTTCTTCCCCTTCTTCCTCACCGCTTCTCCCCTCCTCCATCTCCCTCCTACCCAATTGGTCTCCCTCATCCTCCGAATTTCTCTCTCCTTCCCCCTCACCGCTTCTCACTTCTTCTGTCTCCAGCCTACCCGATTGGCATCCCTCTTCTCCTTCCCCCTCACCGCTTCTCACTTCTTCTGTCTCCAGCCTACCCGATTGGCATCCCTCTTCTACCGAGTCTTCCCCTTCTTCTTCTCCACTTCCCGCCTCCTCCGTCTCTAAATTATCCTCCTCTCCTTCTCGCTCCACTTCTTCCGATTCTGATAGTTTCCTTGGGCTTTCCCCTACCTGAGGATCCTGAGCAGGGGAGCTCACTGGCTCCATCTTCGGAGTTCTTTCGCCCGAAAGTCTCGACTCTGGTGGTGTTGTCGTAGCCTGTTCTTCTCGTGGCGACTCTTCGCGTGTGGATATAGAAGAGTATTCCCACCGCGGGGTCGCTTCCGGTTCCGAGCCCTCGTCCTGATCCGGGCTAGTCACCGAATCATCGGCCGTTGCTTCAGGGGTGTACACATGGATCACAATGGGGATTCCCTCGAAGGTTTGCTCGAGTTCTTTCCTTACTTGTTCCCAACTCATTCCATCTAATCCGCACCCGAGCCGCGGGACCGCGATGTCGGTGATCCCCACTTCCTGCGCGACCTCTCGCATCCTTCGTATGCATGTACCCAGACTAGAGAGGGTTGGTTTCTCGTAATAGAGGGCCTTAGTTACTAGGTGGAGCAGGACTCGTTCCGGGTGATATTGAACGAGTATATCTCCGACTTGACATGGAGAGATTCTCTCCTTTTTATGGCGGGGGTACCGGGCCTTTACTTCTCGTGCTAGGCCCTGGGTCATCTTCAAGTCCGCGGAAACGCAGTGCGCGATAGCCTGGTCCCGTGGTGCTTGTAGGATGTCACCTATATGTTCCCTAATACCCGCTCGGTTCACCATCGGGCCGAATTCTACCTTCTTCAGTCTATTGACGTGGATATTAATTGTTTTGTTTGGGGTCCACCGAATGCCATAAACCACCTCAGATATCTTGGATACAATGATGTACGGTCCCCTCCACGGCCGGTGGAACTTCCGCGCCGAAGTGGCCTGTACGGCCGGGGAATGTACATATACCTGATCTCCGATCTGGAATCTGCGTATACGTCTTCCCTGGTTTCTTTGTTGTCTTGAGGCGGCCGTGGCCTTAACTGACGCTTCCATTGCCTTCTGATGTATCTGTTCTAGGTGCTTTTGCATCGCCGCTATATGATCCCATGTTTCGAGACTTGGCGTATTTTGAGAGGTACTAATTCCTTCCAAGGTGTTTATTTCTCGGCCATACGTTAACAGGTTGGGTGTGAAACCCGTACTTCGGTGGGGACCGCCGCGGTAGGCCATTAAGGCAAAAGGTAACCAGACGTCCCAATCCCGTCCGTCTTTTCTAACCCATGGCTTGATCATGGTTACCAACGTACGATGTACTCGCTCTAGTCGCCCATTGGCTTCTGGGTGGTACGCAGTGGTTTGAATTTTCTTAATATTCAACCTTGCACAGAGTTCCTTCATTACATTACCAGTAAAGTTTCGCCCCTGATCTGTTAATATAGTCTCGGGTATTCCGTGTCGACTAAAAATCTCCTCCACTAGCGCCCGTACCACCCGACTCGCCCGCTGACTAGGCAAAGGGATGGCCTCGACATATCGGGTGAAATGGTCCATCACCGTAAGGATATAGGTGTTTCCACGTAGAGAACGATTCAGGGGACCTACTATGTCTAAGGCTATGACTTGGAATGGATGTCTAGGTATCAAATGCGGTTGCACGGGGGCGGCTAGATTAGCTGGGGTCTTAATCTCCGCGCACTTCCGACATTTCCTGATGTATTCGGATACATCTCGCTCCATGGTGTCCCACACATATCTCAACCGCAACTTATCTACTGTTCCCGGAATACCGCGGTGACCCGCGATGGGCGTATCGTGGTGTACCCGAATAATCTCCGAAACTCGACTACGCGGAACGACTAATCGGTGATACTGAGAGGGTTCTTTCTCTATTAAGTAGAGAAGTCCATTTTCAAGACGTCGGGCCTTCCTTTGTTCCTCCCATTTCTGGCACATAGGGTCTCGATCCTGATCGACCTTCCAGTCTGTCGCTGAATCTCTCGGGATGGTCATCTGTATACTTTGGACACGAGCTTGGTTAGAGGAAATCGGAACCATACGGCTAAGGGCATCGGCGTTTCTATGTTGTTTACCTGGTTTATGTTCGACGGTGAATTTGAACTCTGCCAACCGGAGGGCCCAACGAGTTAGTCTTTGTGACGGATCACGTAGATTTATCAGCCACATCAGTGCAGCATGGTCCGTTACCACCTTAAAGGTGCGACCGTATAGATAGCAGCGGAACTGCTGTGTCGCCCAGACCACGGCGAGTAACTCTTGCTCCGTCACTGTATAATTTTTCTCAGCCCCATTTAAGCTGCGGCTCGCAAAGGCGATCGGGCGTTCCGCTCCGTCACGCAACTGTGATAGAATGGCTCCCAAAGCGACGCTCGATGCGTCCGTTGCCAAAATGAAGGGTTGAGAGAAATCGGGGTATATCAGTACTGCATCACTTGTTATTGCCGATCGCAGTTGATTAAAGGCTTCCTCCTGTTCCCCGGTCCACGTGAACGGTTGATTCTTCCTCGTCAGTATGTTCAAGGGACGTGCTATATCGGCATAGTTTGCTATGAATCTCCGGTACCACCCAGAGAGTCCGAGGAATTGTTGCACCTCCTTCACATTCTGGGGCGCCGGGAAATTCTTAATAGCCTGGACCGTCCTTGGGTCAGGTTTCACGCCTTGGTTTGACACGATGTGGCCCAGGTATTCCACTTCTCCAACTGCGAATCTACACTTCGCCAGCTGCAGCTTGAGGTTTGCTTGGCGAAGTCGTTCGAATACCCGCTCGATTCTCCTCAGATGTTCCTCGAACGTATTCCCGAAAATTATGACATCATCGAGATATACGAAGCACTCCTCTCCCTTGATCCGGGCGAGTATTCGATCCATCATCCGTTGGAACGTAGCTGGGGCCCCCGCCAACCCAAATGGCATGCGGGTATACTCGAAATGTCCCTGCGGCGTGGTGAAACCAGTTTTTTCAATATCTTTTTCCGCGATGAGGATCTGGTGATATCCGCTGGCCAGATCCAGGGTTGTGAAGAATTTCGCATGACCCAATGATTCCAAGGTCTCGGTAATGTTTGGCAGTGGATAGGATGGTATTTTCGTTAATAAGTTCAGGGCTCTGAAGTCAGTACAAAACCTATACTTGACTTGACCATCCACGCTCTTCTTAGGAACTAGTATACACGGAGATGACCAAGGGGAGTCTGAGTCACGTATCACCCCTTCCCGCAGTTTTTCCTGAATTTGTTTGTCCATCTCCCCCCTCAACGCCTGCGGAACCCGGTACGCCCTCTTCCTGATAGGTAGGGCGTCCCCCGTTTCGATTGTATGTCGAATTCCCACCGCACATCCTAGGCCTGTAACTCCCTCTCGATAGACAATATCTTCGTAATTTTTAATTAACCGCTTCACCTCTCCCCGCTGTTCTGGGTTCAAATGATTTAGTTCTACTTCCTCATCCGCCGTCAAGGGAAAGCCTCTTGTACGGGCGTCCCCTATCGCTTGGCTGATTTGTCCAACTATCTTCGTGACAGGTACCCCTTCGCATGTTCCTAGGTATTGTTCCTTATCTAGTCGAACTTCCTTAGGGGTCAGGTTTAACACACAGACCGGTAGCTGGTCCTTAACTACCCTCCCCACTGAGTGAGCTATCCTCAGACCCGGCTGAGGTAAGGTACAAGGTTCTATTAATACCTCTTCCCCAGCCCGGAGGTGTTCTACCTTTCCCCAAACGATGGTTTCCGCCCATGGTGGAATAATGGTGTTTTCCTTACACCGTACCTTTCCCCCCTCTTTTCTGCCTTCGACTCCCCGGTCGTATCGGCTTCTTCCCCTCGTAGGTCCCCCTGACCTATCGGTACTGGTCGTGGCGGGCCCCTTACACACAGCAGGGTCTTCAGTCTGATCCGATCTTGTCGCGGCGGGCCCCTTACACACAGTAGGGCCCGGTTCTGTCCCGCCGGGCCCCTTACACTCAGTAGGGCCCCCTGACCTATTGGTTCTTGTCCTGGCGGGCCCCTTACACACAGTAGGGCCCCCTGACTTGTCGGTTCTTGCCACGGCGGGCCCCTTACACACAGTAGGGCCCGGTTCGGTCATGACGGGCCCCTTACACACAGTAGGGCCCCCTGTCCGATTGGTTCTTGTCCTGGCGGGCCCCTTACACACAGTAGGGCCCGGTTCGGTCATGACGGGCCCCTTACACACAGTAGGGCCCGGTTCGGTCATGACGGGCCCCTTACACACAGTAGGGCCCTCTGACCTATTGGTTCTTGTCATGGCGGGCCCCTTACACACAGTAGGACCCGCTATCTGATCGGTTCTTGCCACAACGGGCCCCTTACACACAGTAGGGCCCGGCTCTCCCTCTTCCGTCCATTGGAACCTCCCTTGCCGAATGTCCAACACTGCCCCAAGAGCAGCGAGGGCATCTACCCCTAGCAGACCGTCTTCCGCTATTTTGATGTTACTGATGATGAACGGCAGTTTAATGTAGCGGCTTCCCAACCTCACTGGGAGCGTCTGTTGACCTCGAACGGGCAGTGGTGCACCCATTACACCGCACGCCGACCGGTGGTATTCTTCTAAAAGCACACCGTCGATCGGTTCCCGCAAGATGGACAACTCCGCCCCGGTGTCAGCTAACATCAGTCTGTCTACTCCACCGATTGTTAGCCTCACCCGTAAGGAGTGAGCCGCTGGTCCGTTCACCGCCGTTACTAGTAGCGGTCTGCCTTTTTTCGGGCTCGCCTCCGGGGTTAGGCGGTCCCGTCGGCGTTTGGGGATTCTTTAAGACCTTCTTGCACTACCTTAACGCCCGCAGGTTGTGAGCACTGCCGGATTAAATGTCCCGTGCTCCCACAGTTGTAACATTGCCGTAGCGGGATAGTGCTTTCCCTTGCTGTTGTCGTCCACGCGGGTCTGCCCCTCTCGGTTTTCACAGCGCAATTTCGGGAGAGGTGCCCTTCCTTATTGCATGAAAAACAACGCCCAGTGAAGGGGGTGAGGTGTGTCCGGCCGACAGAGTTTCGGGTCTCCGTCCGGGTGCCCCTCTCTACTTCTCTTCGTGGATTCAGGGACCCTCCCCGCGCGGTGGTAGCTTCTTTCTCCCAGCGTTGCGCGAGCTGGAGCGCAGCTTCGGGTGTCGCGGGAGCTGCTACTCTTGTCTGTCGCCCCGGCTCACCCATGAGACCTTCCAGGAATCGTTCTAATAGAGTGATTCCCGTCCCTTCCAAATTTATACCCTCCATCGCTTCCTGTAGCCTCTCTAAAAACTCGATCGCCTTCTCCCGGGGGTCTTGCATGAGCCCCAAGACGTATCTAACTTTTTGCTGGGGGGACTCGTCCGGAGTAAATCTTGCTCGGAGGCTAGCTTTTATCACCTCCCAGGTAGTTTCAGCTGGCAGTCCCTTTAATACTCGAAGGGCTGCCCCCTCCAACTTCCACTCCAGGGCTGTCCTCCACTGGTCACCCTCCAGTCCCCCTATCCTGGCTAATTGTTCGAATTTGGTAAGGTGCTCCCCCAGGCTGCTCTTACCATCCCACACTGGTAGGTTGTCCAGGACTCGGAAATTCGGGTCCCTGCGGACCGTAACCTCCACTGGGACACGGGGGGTCGGTCGAGCTTGGCAGTCAGCTCCGCTATCTGGGCCTTGTAGGTCTAAAATATTTTGTTCCATGGTCAAAAATCAATAGCCCAAAAATGGCTCAAAAAATTTTGCTCAAAAATGGCTCAAAGTTATCTCTTAAAATTGTCCCCTTAACTTTTCCCGAAATTTGGCCCGAATTCTCTCCTATATCATAAACTTTGTTTTCCACTTTCTTATGCATGGGTGACGCTCTCAACTGGGTTGAGCGAGCGTCCGATTTTTAAAATTTTCAAAAATTTCCCTTTTCAAAAATTATTTACCTCAACTTGCACTCTGAAAATTTTAAAATCGTTTACCCTACACCTCGACACCAATTTGTAAGGTTGGATTTCCGTAAGACCTGAAAAGGGGTCTCATTAGGGGCAAAACATTATATTTAAAAGGATATTTAATTTCACCATTGGTTCACTTGATACAAATGAGGACAAAGATTATATTTAATTTAAAATAATATTTAATTTGATTGATAATCGAACAGATGTTTACAATATATTACTTATATCGACATTGATTATATCATTCTTAAATCTACGTTTGGTACAATACTTAAATCTATGAATTATATGTAACTTAATCTACTCGCTGGCCAGCTTACTCACACAACACCATCAGCGCTATCATCCTCTCGGTGCACATAGCTCGCAGGGCGGCCTCGTCCTCTCTCTTTTCTCAGCTGCTATCACACACACGTCAAAACCAACTCTGGTCTCGCCAGCCGCTGCCGCCTTGCCGCCTGCTGCCGCCTTTACCAATACCAACACACACCAACGAGCGGCGGCCGCCGCCGCATCTATCTCTCTCTGTCCCACTCCTTCTCCCCGATCCTTCTATTTAGATAGCTTAGAATTGCCCGGCGCCTGGCTGTCTGCTAGCTGCATCAGCAGTCTATCCAGTCTATTACTCATTCAAACAAACTTAGTCTTATTGTTATATTTATACTAAATATATTTGTTAACCCTTACACAAATATATATGTATAGTATTCGCCCACTGTACCCCCCACCCCGCTTGACCCCACCCCCGAAACCTCGCCCTACCCCGGATCCCCCACCACTGCTCCTGCACCTGTTTTGATTCAACCATATGATTCATTTTTATTCATCCAATTGTTAATAAATAAAACCTATCAAAATGTGTTGTTTTTCAGAAAATTGAGACCTGCTTATACGAAATATATTTTTAAATAAATTCTTGATTATTTTTATTCTATTAAATAAATAAAGTTCTTTATAAAAACAATTATAAAACGTTTATTAATATTTCTAACGTTTAGGGAGAACAAAATATGTTAAAATCCACAATCACAATACTTCTTCAAGGCCTTTTAGAACAATGAATTAAGGCAACCCATTGTCTGCCTGGGTACAAAAGGAAAAGGGAATCCTTTTTTTAAAACCCTAAGAATGGGATTTGTCTACCTGAGAATAATTAATTTAATTACGAAAAAACCCATCAAAAACAATTTTGTCGAAGATGAGACCGTGACAGATCGAATTGTCACCCCGAAAACCCCCTAACCCGTGAATTTCATCAAATCGGTAAAGCTGTTTTCAAAATAGAACTAAGATACAAATATATAAACAAATATATATACAAATAAATATACAATTTTTGCTCGTTTAATAAGAGTAGATAAAAGCTTTTTCATTTTTTTTTTTATTTTTTATTAAATAATATTGAAAACTATATTATATAATATAAAATTTCAGCCAAGGTCTTTATTCTGCTCTTCTTTCCATTTGGCTTTAATTTCTGCCTTTTTTTTCTTTTTCGCTTTATTTTTCAAACCTTTTTCTTTTTCAATACGTTTCTTTTGTTCTACGACACTATTTTCACCGTTTAACATATTATCTAATTTTGTTATCATTTTTTCACGGGCTATTTTACGATTTATATCTTGACATCGGGATTCGTGACTTTTAGTTACCAAGCCTGGAACAAAAAGAAAAACAATTATTATTATTATTTTATAAATATTAATAAAAAAAAATAATATACAAGGGGAATTCAAAGAGGTTGTCCTCTGCTTGCAATGCGAATAAACAAATATATATGTTGGCTGGTGCCCTGGCGGGCAGCGTCTCGGTCCAAAAATTTTATTCCTCTTAAAAACCACACTCCAAATGTATACCCGTAAACTAGCGAAAATACATCGCCTCTTTAATTTTTGAGTGACGGGGGGGGGGGGGGAGGAATAATTATGAATTTATTTAATGTTTCTTAATTTAAAATGAATTGGAGTCTTTCATTTCAAAATTACAATTATATTTCAAATTTGCCTCCTTAATTAATATGTATTTAATGTTTCTTAATTTAAACTCTATTGGTGTTTTTTCATTTTCATTCGAGTTCAAATGAATACAATATTATCTCGACACAGTCTAAATCAAAAATATATAGTTTTAGTAACAGAAATCAAAAATATAATTATTAATAACAAATTTAAATTTAGGGAACGAAGAAAAGTTTATTTTTATTACAGACAAAAGGATCAGCCGGGGCTCGAACCCGGGATCTTTGCATGTGTACTGCAATGCTTTGTCATAAGAGTTTTAACTCCTATATCCCACTAAGCTACTGATCCCTGAACTCAAACTAATACCTTTTGTCTCATATGAATTATGGAATTTCTTTTTAATCCTCTCCTCGTCATTTTCAACAATACACATGCAAAGATCCCGGGTTCGAGCCCCGGCTGATCCTTTTGTCTGTAATAAAAATAAACTTTTCTTCGTTCCCTAAATTTAAATTTGTTATTAATTGTCTTTACGGCCTCGTTGTGGTTGCGCCCCGGGTGAAGAGAAAATTATTTTCGATCTTTGGGGTCTGCGATCGATTGGGAGGCGCTGGAATAATTATTAATGTTTCAATGGTCTAATGCAGCGGTTTCCAACCTGGGAGGCGCGCCTCCCAGGAGAGGCGCGGACCATTGCCAGGGGAGGCGCCAACATTTTTTAATGAATTATTTTTTATACCATAATATCTACAAATGAATAAAACTTGATATATTAACGTAACAGTGAAAATTCAGTGCATGAATGTTCATTTTTTTACATTTACATATATTTAATTCTATTAAAAAAATTATCTGGAGCGGAGAAATTTAAAAATAAAAGGTAAGGGAGGCGCGGAAATTTTTTTTTTTTTGGGGAGGCGTAGTAACAAAAAGGTTGGAAACCGCTGGTCTAATGGCTAGAGCTAGTGCCCTTTAGTTAAAGAGTTCGTCGGTTCGATTCTAGGCAAGAGGGTAATTTTTTTAGAGAAATTTCTCTAAGCGTTGTTTACAAATTGATTCTAGATGAATATATATAGTAATATATATTTAATATATACATACAAAGATGGGCAAAATACATGAAAAGATGTATTTTCGATCAGTGGGTCTCCAGAAGACTAAAAATGTAAAGTCTAACCGCCCAAAATAGGGGAGGTCAAAAAATGAAAATCTATGCCCTTGGACCAAACTCAAGAAAATATTGTATGTATAACACTGCTCGACAAAAATTAAACAAAAATTTGTTGCCGTAAACCTAACAATGGATCCCAGTAGAGTTATACAGGGTGATTCACGGTCGGTGGCACGTTAGACGTTTATGGAAAACGGAACGCAGGATTTTTCTGAAAATTTAGCTCCTTACATTTTCTTACCTGTTCTATCGATCTAAAATATTTTCAGCATTGTGACGTTTCGGCTTCCATCGAAAAGTCGTAGCAACTTTATTTTTTTAAATGGAACACCCCGTATATTAACACGTTTTTAGAACCGCCCTTTTATTAAAATACTTTTTTGTTAATATTGTCCTATACCTATCTCTATCGGTTTTCGAGATAAAAAATAATTTGTGTTAAATATGGTCCAAAACATGGCCCTAATTAAACTTAAATAAATTAGTGCTCTCAATTCATGGAAAGTTGATATTTTGGTGGTAGTTTAGACACACCCGAAGTATTTAATTTACGCCGAAAAATCGACTCCATATTATACAGGGCGTGCTAAGATTACCATTATTTCCGGTATACATAAAAGGGGTCAAAAGCTCGTTTTTTCGAATGAGACCCCCTGTATATTATTCAATAAATTGAAAGACGAATAAAAATGCTTTAAGACGATATATCATGTGCCTATACCTAAAACATCAAGTTTTCTTTATAAAGCCGCTTTTTCGTGAAAAATTACTTTTTAATTAATTTAATTTTAACTAACCATGGCAATATCAAGCTTATGACAGTTTGTTGACTATTTATAAGTAATTTATAAACAGTTTATTGACGATGTTCAAAAAAATCTCCCAAAATGACAGCAAATATTGATTATTCAAACGAAGGGGAATGGGATTCGAAAATAGATCAAAATGGCCTTTTTCGCCGTTTTGACCGATAATCTCAAAACTATGAGCGGTTGTAAAAAATTGGGAAAGTGCATGATTATCAGCGTATAAAACTCTCCTGGAATCCATTGTTAGATTTATGGCAACAAATTTTTGTCGACCAGTGTAATCCGTGGGCTCACAGAAGACTAAAAATGCAAAAACTAACCGCCCAAAATGAGGGATGTCAAAAAATGGCCGGTTAGTATTTACATTTTTAGTCTTCTGTGAGCCCACGGATTATGTATACAAAATTTGGTTGGGTTTGGTCCAAGGGGCTAGATTTTCATTTTTTGACCCTACCCCCTAAATAATTATAAATGATTTTATTAAATAATTAAATATTAGAGGGGGCCAGGCGTATGGTAAAGTCATATAGATGGCCTCATCGGTATATTTTTTATATATTTATATAATATTCATCTCAAAAGAATATAATAATAATAATAATTTTTTTTATTGTTAGGATAAATAAACTGAATTTGCTTCTTTCCAGTAATTTATTTTGATTTTCAAATGGTTATTCCAAATATTTCGAGAGCGTTCTCAGCATCTCTTCCTCAGTGGAAACTGTGGGACCACACAATAGGCAAGTCAGTGAGTTGTTATAATTACAGGTGTCAAAAAAGTACTCACCCACTCCCCCACCAATGTGCCGACTCCATCAGTTTGTACAGAACATTGATAAAAAGCTCGATCACACAACACACACATACATATATATACAAATTTAAAATGAGACAACATACGAATATACAATTATTTACATCTCCTTATAATAAAGTCTAATGAAATTTAAAAATCGAAAAATGGTCAACACCAGAGCTGGTTTAAATTTAACTAACTAATTACTGTTAATGACCAGTCGAGCGAAGGTCAACGACCACAAAATTGTCTACGCTTTCTGGCACGCGCAATTAATTAATAAAAAAAGCATAAATGTTTATTTATTTGTCATTTCAATTAAAATTTTGTATTCCCTCATTAAAAAGCCCGTGTCTACCTTGTAATTTACTGTCTTTTTTAGGCTTTGTTGGATGAAACACGATTCCTTGAAAAAACGTTTTGTTTTATTTTTTTCATAGTCAATTATATTAAAATTTTCAAAATCAAAATTATGACCCTCAGTCCGCGCATGTTGTGCCAATGCTGTTTGGTTGTTGTTCTCTTTTTTAAGCACAGATCTTTTGTGTTCATATAATCTTTTTTCCATAGGTCTACCTGTTGTGCCTATATAAATTTTATTACAATCAATGCAAGATATTTTATAAACTACATTACATTGATTGATTTTTTTCTATTTTGTCTTTGTTATTGAACAGGAAAGACAAATTATTGCCTATTTTTGGCACTAGATCTATTTTATATTTGGAGAACAACAACTTTAGCTTATGATACGCGGGTGTGAAAGTCATAACCTGTAGCCTCCCTGGTTAAGAATTGTCAATTTTAGCTTCATTAACGACAGGTACTGATCTTGTTATCTTATTCAAGGTCTCGTGTATCGTCCTGCTTATCAATGATGGGGGTAATTATTACAACTGGCAATTTTTTTAAATCTGACTATATTTTCTTTTCAAAATGATTTATTGCTTAATTTTAGCATTCTCCATAATAAACCTCTAATTACGTTGATCTTATGAGTGGGGGGACTATTTGAATTGAAGTTTAGTATTACACCACTCGCATAAGGTTTTTTGTACCAGTTTATAAGTAAATTGTTATTGTTGTTAATTAGCTCCATATCAAGAAAATAATAATAATAGTTGTATACCTGAAGGCTTATGTTGTAAAACTACACAATTGCTATTTTTATTAACCGCTGAGCCACCTGGTCCACTTCCATGAACAAATTGCTCTTTCAGGTCCGATTCTTTAATTACAGGAACGTTAGAATAATCAATAATATGTTTCCATCTTGAAAAATAAATAAAAAAATATATTATTAAATATATGTGAGTATATAAAATTGAGAGAATTCTTTTTTTTTTTAGGGTTCTATTAAGGTAAAAAATAGAACAGAGACTAGTCTGTACTATACTTGACTGTCCCAAGTAGCTTCTAAACTATTATTATTAAAGTAAAAGATTTGAGCATCTTATTTTTGAAAATAGTTGGAATGTTTTTCAAAAATGAGGTCGGGTTCAGATTAACAAATCAATTTTAATCGAGAAAGAATTTAATTTTTAGGACAGATTCTAAGATATTAATAGAAATATTATTAAATTGCGATATCAGAGGATTCATCCCCCAGGAGTCGAACCTGAGAACTAACATGCTTTCCGGGCAGTCAGCTCACACCACTCCAGCTATTTTCAAAAATAAGATGCTCAAATCTTTACTTTTATATTAAAATAGGAGGACTTGTATGAAAAACTTTTTTTTCATTTTAAGCTAAATTTTTTAATTTCCGTTATATATTAATGGAGTGAAGAATTTCTATGCTTATATCAAATATTGCGATTCAGAGGGAGGTTTTTTGTCTCGAGGGTGTGAGCTGACTGCCCGGAAAGCATGTTAGTTCTCAGGTTCGACTCCTGGGGAGATGAATCCCCTCTGATATCGCAATTTAATAATATTTCTATTAATATCTTAGAATCTGTCCTAAAAATTAAATTCTTTCTCGATTATTATTAAAGATAGGTAGTCTAAACGTCACTAAAACAATTTTTGAGATACCTTCTTGAAAAGAAAGTGCTGATAAAACAATATTTTATACATCCAATCGGAAATTTTCTTACTTTATCATTCAGGGTATAGTCAAGTATAGTGTTTTTTTTTTAATGATATTGATCTGAGAAGGAGATACACCAGAAGGTGCATCCCCTAAAGGCCTGTATGGGATGGCCCCTCCATCGTGAAAAGAACAGAGTAGAAGGAAAGAAGCCGGGATCACGATCCAAATTTCAGAAAGTTAGATACAATCCAATTTACTAAGTTTTTTAAGGGCTTCGAGCAGTGGTAAATTCTCCGTTCGATAAATTAGGTTAAATTTATCTCCCACTTAAAAGTATACGTGCATGAAAAAATTAAATGCAACAAATAAAATACACTAAAAGGTATAAAATAATTATTAACTTATTTAGTTACAACTAAACTACGAAACATTAACATGAAATTACTTTTTTAAGTCGGTGCCAAACATATACCTTTTATGAATCGCACTCGACGGATCTTACTTAGTACGATTGGCGGGTACGCTCGCTTATAGGTATAGTTTGTTTGGCACCAACTTCAAAAAGTAATTTCATCTTAATATTTCGTCATTTAGTTGTAATTAAATAAGATAATAATTATTTTATACCTTTTAGTGTATTTTATTTGTTGCATTTAATTTTTTGAAGTCGGTTTTTATTTTTTTCTTAAAAAATTTTTTTTATTTATATTTTCAAATTGCCTAAATTCATCACCAGCTCTTGGACTATAAAAGGTTTAATGAAATAAATATGTTGGAAATGTATACTGCCAATCTTCTAATAACTTAAAGTAAGTTGGCCCTGTGGATTTCCATTATTATAAACATATTAATGTAGCACTTTGAGGTAAAGATTTCGCATTGGAATAACAAAATCTCTGGCGTGTTTTTTTTGAATAAAACTCAATTAAGCCTCTTGGTGCATGCATATTTATATTGCGATTACATTCAGATTCAGTGATTTATACTATAAATTGAACCTATAATAAAAAAAGAAAGGAAAAGATAAGAGTAAATAAATATTATATTTAATATTGATTTACTATGAGTTAAGGATACTAGGTCACTTATTTCACATTAAAATTAAAAAATTAAAAGATATAATTTTTTTTTCTTTTTCAATATATATATTTCGGGCTATCAACCCATCTTCAGGAAGTACAGAAAGTAACTGATTTTTTATATCTTTTAATTTTTTAATTTTAATGTGAAATAAGTGACCTAATATCCTTAACTCATAGTAAATCAATATTAAATATAATATTTATTTACTCTTATCTTTATTAAAGATGTTTCACCTTGCACCAACACCACAATCTCTACTAATTAAAAAAGAAAGGTATTATAATTAAGTAATGGAGAGGGATTCAGCCAATGGGTAGCCTCTGCTGAATAAAAAACTCCCAATTATAGAAAACGTTTTCGGCTTTAATTAAATAATGCCATCATCAGTTCCTAAGAGCTGAAAAAAGGAGCTCAGCTTCAGCTCTTAGGAACTGATGATGGCATTATTTAATTAAAGCCGAAACGTTTTCTATAATTGGGAGTTTTTATTCAGCAGAGGCTCCATTGGCTGAATCCTCTCCATTACTTAATTATATACATATACAGCCATCAAAAGTGTATCAAGAAAGGTATTATTTTGGGGAACTTTTGTGGGTGTACAAAATGATATAACACTAATTGTAAATTAGCATTTTAATATGTCATCGGTATTTTATTAGGTGCACAATGTATAGAGTTACTTATTACTTACTAGAAGCCGGATTTTATGCAGTAAAAAATGCCAAAATATGCATTTAAAAATGCTGAAATATCCAAAGCATATGCAGAATACGGTGAAATATGCAAATATATGCAGTAAAAAAATGACAAAATAAATTTTTTTAATGCACTAAAAAATTAAAATTAAAGACAAAAAGAGTATAATTTGAAGAAGTGCTATGAAAGAAATAAACTGATGAAGTAAGCTATACACCAAGTGTCAAATATATAATTTTATTGCTTAAATAATTCCACAAAATTCTCATTATATATACCGGATGAGTTTTTTATCTTGAGACAGTCTTATAACTCAAAAACAGTGCATATAATGATATGAAAAATAGTTTCAAATAAAAGTTTATTTATATCATGGGGGAAACGAAACTACGCCATTGTTTGTCGACGTAGAACAAGCTTTCAAGGGTATTTCAAGGTCAAGTTCTGCCTTTTAAATAGAAACCAATATTTTTCTTTACATTTCCTAAATTTATAAAAAAATCTGAACAACTTTCATAAGATCTATTTTTTTATAGGACATCAAATAAAAAAAAATATTAATTCAATTCATCATCATTGAGTATACAGTCCTAAGACTGGTTTGATGCAACAATCCGTCTCCACTCGACTCTGTCCCCCGCCAGCTGTTTGACCTCTCTAAATGTCTGGCATCCCATATCCCCAATTATTTGGTTGAAATATTCTAATCTGGGTCTTCCCCTTTTCTTTCCCACCTCCCCCTCCAAGATATCCCTAAGCAATCCCCCATGTCTGTGTGTGCCCCATCATCTGACCTCTTCTCTTCTTCAGACTCTTCCACAAGGTTCTTCTTTCTCCGATTTTTCCAAGAACTTCTTCATTTGTAATTTTATCCATCCATTTGATATTCATCATTCTTCTGTTTTTGAGATCTAATTGATTCATGTATTTTGTTTATTTGATGTCGTATAAAAAAATAGTTCTTATGAAAGTTGTTCAGTTTTTTTTTGTAGAATAAGGTGACTTAAAGAAAAATATAGGTTTCCATTTAAAAAACAGATCTTGACCTTGAAATACCCTTGAAAGCTTGTTCTACGTCGTCAAACAATAGCGTAGTTTACTTTCCCCTCAATATAAATAAACTTTTATTTGAAACTTTTTTCCATATAACTGTTTTTGAGTTATAGGACTGTCTCAAGATAAAAAACTCACCCGGTATACGTATATATATATATATATTTTTTTTCTTTTATTTATTTATTGTCACCGGGGACTCAGTCCATTTAGACAGCACATCGGTAAAGTGTTAGTGAAAGGAGCCGAGTTATAGCCGGTCGAAATTTTATATGCAAGCAAGGCTCGAACCCGGGCCTCCCGCTTGAACATCATCATCAACTAATAAAATAATCCAAATAAATTTTTTTCATTCTTTCTTCGAAAATTTACTTTTAAAAAATCTGTATTTTGCGCGAAATATACAATATTTGACAAAAAAAATCCTTCAAATATGCAATTTTATGAAATATTACTCAAATATGCAAAAATATGCAGTATGAAATTTAACCCACAGTATCCTAGATGCATGATTCGGATAGATAATTGTTCCCCAGGGTCCTAGGTGATGGCGGCAAACAAAATATGCAATTGCATAGGAATCCGGTCTCTACTTATTAGATATTAAAATGCTAATTTTATTTATTTATTTATTTATTTATTTAGATAATTTTACGGACTAGTAGTCCACTTACAAAAATGTCAAATACGTGTATAATTTATAATTAGTGTTATATCATTTTGAATACACCTACTAAATTTTCCCAAGGCCTCCTAATTTTTACCAAAAATATTACTCCCTCTGTCCGAAAATATGGTATACATTTGAAAGAAAATATTAGTTTATCTAGAGCTTCAACAACAACTGGCAATACTCATTATATTGTTAATGTTCCCATTGATAACTAAATATCCTAACATATTGGTGAGGCGTTGCTTTTGAGATAAGTTAGAATTTGAAGACAAAAAATTAGTTTTTTTAAGTAAAATAAAATAGTTACCGCTGTAATTTCAAAATGGAAAATTTTAACTCAAATAACGTGAATTTACAAAGAAGAGATGCCAAATCGAAGCAATTGATTTATGAACAACCTCATGGTGTCTTGTATTAGCTATTTTTTTTTATGATCATGATGAGAGAAGGAGTTACACCAAAAAGGTGCAACCCCTAAAGGCCTGGGTTGGCCCCACCATCGCGAAAAGAAGAAATAAGAATTTTGGATGGGGGTCGAAGGTATCTGTGGATACGGGTCTTAAATAGCTGAAGGTTATAAGTCGCGGGAAAGATGGTGGCAGGGAGCGAGTTCCAGTCTCTGGGGGTCATAGGGATAAAAGAGTTGGCGAAAGCGCTTGTTCGACTTTTATCCAATTTGACAGCGAAGGGGTGCTGAGCGTTAGAAAACCGCGTGTTTCTCGTAAAGAGGGCATTAGGGGGGATAATTGATTTCAGCTCGATTGAACAGACACCGTGATAGTATCTGTAGTACAGGGAAAGGGCAGAAACGGTTCTTCGGTGAGCCAGGGAGTCGAGTGAGTTGGTTAAAGCCGGGTCTCCTATTAGTTTAATTGCTCGCTTCAGAATTGCATCCAGTGTAGCAAGAGAATGCTTGGATGCACCCCTCTACAGATGAGAGCCATATTCGAGACAGGGACGAATTTGAGCCTTTTACAGTATAAGAAGATGACTGGGAGTATAACAGCGTCTAGACCTAAATAGGAGACCAAGCTTGCGCGCTGCCGCTTTAGCAGTGGTTGAGATATGGTCATTCCATGAAAGGTCAGACCCTAGAGTTACGCCTAGCTATTACGCTATTACAGTATTTCAAGAACAAAGAAAAATTAGAACATTGTGCTATTAATGAATTCAGTGAATGTGTTCAAGATATATATATTTAATAAACTAGAGGGAAATACCCTTGATAAAGTTTTTATAACATTACAAACGCGTATAGAATCAATTATGCTGAAAGGAGGGAAATCCCTATAAAATTATAGGTAAATAAGGTAAAACTTCATCGTGAAGGTCGATTAGCTTAAAAGTATATATGTTCTGAAGAAGCGTTCAACAAGGCTCAATCTCACTTTAATTAAATTTGGATTATACTAAAATTATTTGTATTTTCATTATATTGTGATAATAAAATGAATTTAATATTTTTTTTATTTTTAATTTTAGTTTTATTTGATTTTTTCATCAAATGGATAACATATTTTCGGACGGAGGGAGTATAAAATAATAAATAAGGGAAGTACTATCCTGTATTGGCTGTGAATTATATATTTTATTAAATATAAGAGAGGGATCAGGTGTATGGTAAAGTCATGTGGATGGCCACATCAGCTTATTTTAAATTAGAGAACATAATTTCACACACTACACAGTCTTATAATTTATATATTTTAACTATTAAATATGTATTTAATAAAATATAAATAATTACCTTCTAGAAAAATGATTAGGTGTTAAAATAATTTTAGAAAAATGTCGAATTTGGAGCAGATTGAACATTTTTATTTATTTATTTATTTTTTAAATGATACTTTTTCTTTTAAGAAATGTTAATCCTCTCTAAAAAACAAAAAACAAAAACAAAAATAGATTAGAAATTTAGATATTAATATGTCATTTTTTGAAACTTATATTATATAGTAAGATTACTAAGTAAGATTACTTTAAGGTAAAAAGAAGATTATGGTAAAAATTTGAAAATATAGTTTCTAAAAAATGGTCGTTCTATAAAAAATACATCTCGTAACACTTTAACCGTATAAATGGAGAAAAATTTAAATCTTGTGTGAACTTTGGGACACATTTTATATAAGGTGCGGATCCAGAGCTCTGATTGGGGGGGGGGCTACCAAGTTTTACCAGGTGTTTTAATTAATATAAATTGAAGATAATACTACACTAAAAAATTTTTTTATTTCATTGTGCATTTTTATTTCAGTAGTTGCCAGCTTTCCCTGATCCAAATAACTTGCTCAATAGTTTTAAATAAACAAAAAGGGAAAAACCTTTTACAAAAAAATCTTTATCGTCCTGTATATCAAAATAAAGCAAAAACGGACCTTGCGTTATACAGTGGTGCAAAAATGTGGAACACTTAGAAAAATTTAGTTTTTTCAAATAATTTTCAGAAAAAACATATTTTATTTAAACTTTTAATACATTCTGTGATTGTACAAATATTTTTAAACATTTTTAGAGTGAAATCAATGTATTACTTTAATTTAAACCCATTAAAATTAAATTTATTTAAACTAGCATAAATTTTCAGATTTGAAATCTGATCCCTTTATTGAATTGTATTAAATGATTATCGAAGGAGACAATAAAAGAGTGTGTCTTCTGCTGGAATTATAAATTTTATTTATTTATAACGAGACTATAGTTTCGAGGGCTTTGCCTTCTTCATCAGTTTATTACAATGTATTCACAGGAATTAATTCATAAATTAATTCCTGTGAATACATTGTAATAAACTGATGAAGGAGCAAAGCCCTCGAAACTATAGTCTCGTTATAAATAAATAAAATTTATAATTCCAGCAGAAGACACACTTTTATTGTCTCCTTCAATATATAAAAATTCTGCTACTCTCGGCAAAAACTTTCAATTTAAATGATTATCGTCTAATATCGAATTAAATTGAATATTTTAATGTTTCTCAGTTCGATTTGAATATCTTATCTTTTAATTTAATTTCATTTGAAATATTGTCCAAAAATAATGCCTCTAAAAACCGAGGAAGTAGCCCAAGATGTAACTCTAATAAATGATGCAAGATCGTGTCGGTATATCGCAAGACGTCTCCGGGAATTAGGGTTGATGTCAATGACCATATCTCAACCATTGCTAAAGCTGCAGCGCGCAAGCTTGGTCTCCTATTTAGATCTAGACGCTGTTATACTCCCAGTCAACTTCTTATACTGTATAAGGCTCAAATTCTCTAATATGGCTCTCATCTGTGGAGGGGTGCCTCCAAGCATTCTCTTGCTACACTGGATGCAATTCACAAGCGAGCAATTAAACTAATAGGAGACCCGTCTCTAACGGACTCACTCGACTCCCTGGCTCACCGAAGAACCGTTTCTGCCCTTTCCCTGTACTACAGATACTATCACGGTGTCTGTTCCAGTCGAGCTGAAATCAATTATCCCCCTAAAGCCCTCATTTCTAGAAACACGCGGTTTTAGAACGCTCCAGCACCCCTTCGCTGTCAAATTGGATAAAAGTCGAACAAGCGCTTTCGCTAACTCTTTTATTCCTGTGACCTCCAGAGACTGGAACTCGCTCCCTGCCACCATCTTTCCCGCGACTTATAACCTTCAGCTATTTAAGACCCGTATCCACAGATACCTTCCACCCCGCCCAACCCATACAATTCTTTCTTCTTCTTTTCACGATGGAGGGGCCAACCCAGGCCTTTAGGGTTGCACCTTTTTGGTGTAACTCCTTCTCTCATTTTCATTAAAAAAAGAGACTAGCGACAGGCCCTCTTTTGACACCCATTATGTTATATAGTGTTCCACTTTTTGTGCACCACAGTGTATAAACTTTTTAAACTGAAGGTTTTCTACATTTGATTCAATCGCGAATCTAATGTAGGGAATTTTTGTCAAATATTGAGTGAAAATAATATCTGAATTTATATATTTCTAACTTGAAATAATGATATTAAATATATTTTATAATTTTTCCCATTAATATATCAAAGAATAATTGATACGTCAACGAGAATTATTTTGACCGCGCTATTTGAAAAAGATATTTATCGCGAGACTACTGCGGATTACGCTATTGGATCTGCAAAGTCTTAAGTCTGGACCAAGAGAGAAAAAGATGTGACCACTTAGCTACAATCCAACGTCATTTCGCCTATAGCCCGCTAGACATTCGGATGGATCCATCCGAATGTCTAGCGGGCTATACGCTAAATGACGTTGGATTGTAGCTAAGTGGATTACATCTTTTTCTCTCTTGGTCCAGACTTAATACTCCACAGACTCCAATAGCGTAATCCGCAGTAGTCTCGCGAGATAAAAATATCTTTTTTCAAATCAGCGCGGTCAAAATAATCCTCGTTGACGTATCAATTATTCATTGATATATTAATGAGGAAAATTAAAATTTATTATAAACTTTTTGTCTTCAAATCATACACAGATTAACCTTTTTCAATATTGACATTCTCAAGTTTAAATGAAACATCCTGTATATTATATGTTTATTTTCATCAAGCAGAGCACTAACCTCATTGATTTCTCTATATGAAAATAAGTAGTAATAAATACATATATAATTTAATCCTTATCAATTATAAGAATATTAAAATATTACTTATATCATAATAAAAGTAGAATTTTTTCTTACGTTATAATAGAAATCGATTTTATCTTCTGGTTGATCTTTATTCCTTTTAAATTCTCCACGAACACGTTTATAGAAATATTCTTTATCGGTATATTCTAATGATCGTCCGTAACGTAAAATATTCCGATAAAGTGATAGAGTTTGTTGCTTTGACGGTAAATTTATTTTCATTTTTCCAATCTGAAAAAATAAATAAATAAATTATAAGAATAAATCAAAGAGGGTGTCTGTCAATCAAAGAGAAGTTTCGACTCGAACCATTTAGATTGCTTATAGTTAATTAACAGTGTATTTCAAGGGGGTTTTCAGTCGAATTGCTCTTTTCTAAAACAATTCAACAACCAAATCATCAAATCTGCAAAGAATGTATCTTCTGCTTGATCAAAATAAATGTACACATATATATAGCTGTCAGAAAATCGGAAGCCCTTAAAAGTTTGGCCCCCAAAATACATACTCTTCTAGAAATAGATGATTATATTTATTTTATAGAGTGGATTTTGATGAGACAGTCCAAAATTCAAAAAAGAGAGACAGAATCGTCGGTTTTTGAATACAAAAGTTAGTTTAAATTCTCTTTTTTTTTAATTTTGGACTACCTCATCAAAATCCACTCAATTCACTATCAGCCCGTCTCCAAAGATAATTCTCGTGTCAATTCAGTAGATAGTTATATTGTACCTATATATATATATATATATATATATATATATATATATATATATATATTTAAGGTTTTGTTTTGTACATTGGTCCAAATCACGCCAAATTTTGGTTGCACACGTTTCAAGCAAAGTTATGAACGAAAACACCCTCAATAAAATTCCTGTCTGTCTGTTTCAGTGGTTTCCGCGAAAAGTTGCTCACGATTCACGAAAAAACGGCTGAAGGGATTATTATGAAATTTCATATTTACATCAGATGTCTTCTAACTTACGTTTATAGCTATATAACGTTTTGATATTTTGACCCCAGAAGGGGATTTGGGGGGTGCACGAATGAAAATTATCAAATAACTCCTAAAGTATTAACTCTACGGCAAATTATTTAATAATGAGCAAAATTCTTTTGTTTAAAAAAATTCACCCCCCCCCCAAATAAAGGGGGGTCAAAATATGAAAATTCTTGCTCTTGGACCAAACTCAACCAAATTTTGTATACATAATCTGTGGGTCACTAGAAGGCTAGAAATGAAAAAACTGGGGGGTGCAGGGTGGAGTGGAGGGTTTAGGTGAGGGTCCAGAAGCGTAATGGGGGGCTCAGGTGAGAGTCCAGAGGCGTGGTGGGGTGGTGCGGGGTGGGTGGGTGCAGGGTGGTGGTGTGAAGCGGGGTGAAGGGCATGGGGGTGTGGGGTGCAGTGAGGAGTTAGGGTTCAGGTTAGGATCCAGGGGCTTAAGTGGGGTGGTGCGGGGGTGGGGTCCGGGAATGATGGGTGGTGCATGGTTCAGGTGAGGAACCAGAGACTTAGTGGTGTGGGTGCGGGGTGGACGCACGGGGGTAGGGTGGTGCAGTGAGGAGTGAGGGTTCAGGTGAGGATCCAGGGGCTTAGTGGGGTGGGGTGGGTGGGGCGGGGGTAGGTTCCGGGGGATGGTGGGGTGGTGCAGGGTGGAGTGGGGGGTCCAGAAGCGTAGTGGGGTGGTGCCAGGGCTGGGGTGTGGGTAGGAGGCGGTGGTTGGGCAAGGGTGCATGGTGCGGGGGGTAAGAAGTGCTGGGTGGGGTTCATGGGTTGGGGGTCCAGGGGGCGTACCCCCTGGCTAGCAAGAGGTCCACCGAAAGCGGGCCTTGCAGTTAGTTATCATAATAAAAATGAAGCATTTTTTTTGTTGAAGACAGATGTTTCATCCAGAAGAATTATTGCCATTCACAGAACATTGTCGGGAAAAAGATTATTATTAATTGAAAAGTTTTTGTTTTGCCGAGAATAGCAAAGTGGTTGATTCACAAAGAGGTTGTCTTCTGCTTGATCCAAATAAACATACACATATATGTATCGAAATGATATATCTGTATATACAAATAAATAAATAATATATATATATATCTGTATAACAAATAAATAAATAATATATATATATATATATATACAGATATTGAAGGAGACAATAAAAGAGTGTGTCTTCTGCTGGAATTATAAATTTTATTTATTTATAACGAGACTATAGTTTCGAGGGCTTTGCCCTCTTCATCAGTCTATTACAATGTATTCACAGGAATTAATTTATGAATGAAAGTTTTACATTTTTCATGTGTTAAGGTTATAAATTACATAGAGTGGGCAAGTTAAGAATTAAATAAATAAAATTTATAATTCCAGCAGAAGACACACTCCTTCATTGTCTCCTTCAATATATAAAAATTCTGCTACTCTCGGCAAAAACTTTCAATTTTATATACAGATATATCATTTCGATATATATATGTGTATGTTTATTTGCATCAAGCAGAAGACAACCTCTTTGTTTCTCTTTGAAATTATTATTAAATTTTATTTAATAATTAAATATTTGATCATTATTATTTGATAATAAAGTTGAATAATTGTTAAAAATAATTATTAGAATTTTTGTGAGATCTAATTGATTTAATATATTTTATTATTTGATGTCGTTTAAAAAAACAGTCCTAATGAAAGTTGTTCAGTTTTTTTTCTAGATTCAGAATATGTTCAGAAACATATAGATTTCCATTTAAAAAACAGAATTTGACCTCGAAATACCCTTGAAAGCTTGTTCTAGATCGACAAACAATGGCGTAGTTTAGTTTCCCCCTCGATATAAATAAACTTTTATTTGAAAGTTCTTTCATATAATGCAGTTTTTGAGTTATAAGACTGTCTCAAGATAAAAAAACTCACCCGGTATATCAAGCATAACCTTTGATTTATAAGGAATAAAGCAGAGTATATTAAAGATAGGAATATTTATAATAATATACTGAAAATCAAAGTAAGATGTTCGAAATTATAATCTCAAATTAATAAAAGTACCTGGAGCCAACGAGCGATGCACGGTAACTCCTGACCCCCCACAACTCCATTACACCTCCTGCACCTCCCACAATCACCCCACCCCGCACCCAGTTTTTGCATTTCTAGCTTTCTAATGGTCCACATATTATGTGTATATTTGTTTACTCGTACACCAATTTGCCCACATTCGTTCATATTGATAAACATTATAAAAAAATAAATTGAAAATAATAATAAAAAAATATTCCTATAGGATCTGAAATAAAAACATAAAGTTAAATAAGATTTGTTTCCAAGTTATGTAAAAAAAAGCCACTTCAACCACTTTATTTGTAAACACACCTGTTTTGTTATGATTTGGACACCTGTTAATTAAAAACAATCAAAAATTCCTAATTTTAATATATATATATATATATTAATATTTGCTATAACCTATTAGTGGGTTTTAAAATTAAAAATCCAATTAAAAATAAAAGATAATTGAAGAAAATGTAAACAAACTTTTCTATTGAGATTTTTATCTATCAATAATTACTTTAATTAAGAAAAGATCAATTAAGATTAAATTTGTCGAGGTCCAGACCTAGCCAGATCGCTTTCTCATTCTTAAAACTTGTTAATAGAATTTGTTTCATCAAAATACGTAGAGTCGTTTTCAAAATAGAACAAAGATACAAATATATATATATATATATAGATATATACAAACAATTTTTGCTCGTTTAATAAGAGTAGATATTTAACTATGTATACTTATATTGATATCAAGTAGAAGGCGTACTTTTTGGGTTATTCCTTATAAAATATAAAGTAATCAATTCAAATTAATAGATTGTAAAATAACCTTGGTAAATGAAATTGAATTTATTTCCTTTGAAAGTCAATAAAACTAGATATTATTTAATTTTTAAACAACATAAAATGAATGAGTTAAGGTTAGATATTTTCAGTTTGACATTTTGAAATGCAGCATGGCCGAAATCACGTGACTTGAAAGGAAAAATTCAAAAAATGATAATAATTACAATGAAAACTATTTGAAATTGAAGACAATTATCTATCTGATCTTTTACATTTAGTCATGAGAATATTTAAATTTTTTATGTTACTCTAAAATATTGATTATTTTTTTCTACTATAGAATTTAGTATTATTTGAGTATTCTCACAAATTACTCCACTACTGCCATCTGCCGATTAGAAATTGAAACTTCTATCTTTTGTTTCAAGTCTCCTCTCTTTATGTCTTTATCTCTTTAATCGATGGTCTCTATATTTATATCATATGTCATTTCATAGATTTAATTTTAAACAATTTCTTTTTTGTTTATTCAATTAAAATATTTTTAATATTATATATATAAGCATAATGGATACAATTAGAATTGTCGATATTAATAAAATTCTCAACAATCCAAACAATTATCCTATTCATAAAGGTTAGTAGGTATTGTTTAATTTATCAAATAATTTAAAATATCACATTTAGAGACTAATTACTATCTATTTGTATTATATATTAATCAAAATATAAGCTATTTATCTCTCTATGAGGGACATTCATAGATTTATTAATTTTAAAGTGAAAAATTGGGTTATATTCTGCTTGGTGCAAATAAACACATACGGTATTTATATACCGGGTGAGTTTTTTTATCTTGAGACAGCCTTATAAATCAAAAACAGTGCATTATATGAGCAAAACTTTCAAATAAAAAAGTTTATTTATATCAAGAGGGAAACTAAACTACACTATTGTTTGTCGACATAGAACAAGCTTTCAAGGGTATTTTAAGAACAATTTCTGTTTTTTAAATAGAACCATATATTTTTCTTTACTTCTACTTATTCTATTTAAAAAACTGAACAACTTTTATTAGAACTATTATTTTATACGACATCAATTAAACAAAATATTAAATTAATTAGATCTCCAAAAAACACTCCTAAAAATTATTTTTAACAATTATTCCACTTAATTATTAAATAATAATGATTAAATAATTAATTATTAAATCAATATTTACTAAATTGTAAAGTCACAACAATAAAAATAAGTGTTTATAATGATATTAAAACTTCGTTATACTCAGATTTAAGAGATTGATTTCTACTTTTAATAGATCTATTTAAAATTCTTGAGTTTAAAAAAGTTTATCTCTCATGTCAATCCAGTAGATAGCTATATTGTATTACTATAATAAAAATGGAGTATTTTTTTTTAATGGTGAAAATGGAAGAAGTGTTATGGGGATGCCATTGAAATGGATGGCGAGCGTCTTCCTGATAGGAATACGACCTCACAAGCTTCATTTTATCGTCTTGTTAAAAAAAAAATAAGGGAATTTGAATTCATCCAGAAGACTTGTTAATACACTCTAGAATGTCTCAGAACATAGTCGGAAAATTATTAAATTATTTATTTAATAATGAAATATTTGATCATTATTATTTGATAATTAAGTTGAATAATTATTAAAAATAATTATTACTTGAATTTTATTTTAGATCCAATTGATTTAATATTTTGTTTATTTGATGTCATATAAAAAAATATTTCTAATGAAAAGTTGTTCAGCTTTTTTTTGTAAATTTACGCAATGTAAAAAAAATATAGGTTTCTATTTAAAAACAGAAGTTGACCATAAAATACCCTTTAAAGCTTGTTCTAGGTCGACAAACAATAGCGTAGTTTATTTTCCACTTCCATATAAACAAACTTTTATTTGAAACTTTTTTCCATATGATGCACTATTTTTGAGTTATAAGACCGGTATATACCGGGTGAGTTTTTTATTTTGAGACAGCCTTATAACTCAAGAACAATGCATTATAGGAAAAAAGTTTCAAATAAAAGTTTATTTATATCAAGGGGAAAACGAAACAACTTTATTGTATGTCGACGTAGAACAAGCTTTCAAGGGTATTTTAAGGTCAAGTTCTGTTTTTTAAATGGAACCCTATATTTTACTTTTCGTCTACTTATTCTACTTAAAAACTGAACAACTTTTATTAGAACTATTTTTTTATACGACATCAATTAAACAAAATATTAAATTAATTAGATCTCAAAAAAAATCCTTTGTAACAATTATTTACCTTAATTATCAAATAATAATGATCAAATATTTCATTATTAAATAAATAATTTAATATTTTTGCGCCACTGTTCTATGACATTTCAGAGTGTATCGTAAGTCTTCTGGATGAATTTCAGTTCCAATTTCCTTATTTCGGCTTGTTTCAGTTTCTTCGGGCCTTTACATTTCCTTTTTTTTAAAACAGATTTACAACACAATAAAATGAAGCTTGTGAGGGTGTATTCCTATCAGGAAAACGCTCGGCATCCATTTCAATGGCAGCCCCATAACACTTCTTCCACATTCATCATAAATTAAGACCATTTCAATTCTGCCTTCAACAAAAAATGCTACATTTATATTATGGTAATACAATATTTAACTATTTACTGGATTGACACGAGAAAAAAAACTTTTTTAAACTCAAGAATTTCATCTAGTTTTATTAAGCAGAAAATAATCTCTTAGATCTGTGTATAATTAAGTTTTAATATCATTATAAACACTTTATTGTTGTGACTTTTCGATTTAATAATTAATTATTTAATCATTATTATTTTATAATTAAGTTAAATAATTTTTAAAAATAATTATTAAAATTTTTTTTGGAGATCTAATTCATTTAATATTTTGTTTAATTGATGTCGTATAAAAAAATAGTTCTAATAAAAGTTGTTCAGTTTTTTAAGTAGAATAAGTAGACGTAAAGAAAAATATATGGTTCTATTTAAAAAACAGAAATTGTTCTTAAAATACCCTTGAAAGCTTGTTCTATGTCGACAAACAATAAATAGTGTAGTTTAGTTTCCTCTTGATATAAATAAACTTTTTATTTGAAAGTTTTGCTCATATAATGCACTGTTTTTGAGTTATAAGACTAAAAAAGAATAAAAAAACTCATCCGGTATATTAAGATTAATACCCCCATTATAATATTACAATTTTCTCATGATATTATCTATTAATTCATTTCTAGATAATATTTATTATAACTGTCAAATTAATGTAAAATTAGTTGTTGTTTTTTTTTTTTTTTTATTAATTCATAAATCTTAGATAAGGATTCAAGAAAATACCAATTGAATTGTGTTTTATTTCAGGGCCACTTCATCCCTGTTGCTATTGCAGTATGATCTTTATAAGCGAAGCATTTCTAGAAAAGCATCAAAAGAAATGCTTTAATATGAAAATATATAGCCTATTAAAAAATCAGTTAAATATTACTGCATCAAAAAAAGGTAAATTTAATCCTTAATTTGCAGTGAAATCCATTTTGAAAATGATTTAAAATTTTGTAATTCATTCAGGTCAGAAATTCATCAAGTGTACAACATGTCAAAAGAGATTCACTTCAAAAGCAGATCTCAATAAACATTTGCTGGAACATTCAGAGGAAAGGCAATTTGGCTGTCCCCATTGTGCAAAACGCTTCTCTCAAAAATCAAATCTCTCAAGCCACTTAGTAATACATACAGGAGAAAGACCTTTTGCCTGTGCCCATTGTGAAAAACGCTTCTCACTTAAATCTAATCTCAAAACTCATTTAAGAATACATACAGGAGACAAACCTTTTAAATGTAGTCAGTGTCCGTTAAGATTTGCACACAAGATCAGTCTTAATAGTCATTTACAGATCCATTCCGGAGAAAGACTCTTTGCCTGCGCCCATTGTGAAAAACGTTTCTCACTTAAATCTCATCTCACAAGGCATTTAAAAATACATACAGGAGACAAACCTTTTAAATGTAGTCAGTGTCCGTTAAGATTTGCACACAAGATCAGTCTTAATAGTCATTTACAGATCCATTCCGGAGAAAGACTCTTTGCCTGCGCCCATTGTGAAAAACGCTTCTCACTTAAATCTTATCTCACAACGCATTTAAGGACACATACAGGAGAAAGACCTTTTGCCTGTGACCATTGTGAAAAACGTTTCTCAGAAAAAAAAAGTCTCAAAACTCATTTAAGAATACATACAGGAGACAAACCTTTTAAATGTAGTCAGTGTCCGTTAAGATTTGCACACAAGATCAGTCTTAATAGTCATTTACAGATCCATTCCGGAGAAAGACTCTTTGCCTGTGCCCATTGTGAAAAACGCTTCTCACTTAAATCTAATCTCACAACGCATTTAAGGACACATACAGGAGAAAGACCTTTTGCCTGCGCCCATTGTGAAAAACGCTTCTCACTTAAATCTTGTCTCACAACGCATTTAAGAATACATACAGGAGACAAACCTTTTAAATGTAGTCAGTGTCCGTTAAGATTTGCACAGAAGACCAGTCTTAATAGTCATTTACAGATCCATTCCGGAGAAAGACTCTTTGCCTGCGCCCATTGTGAAAAACGCTTCTCACTTAAATCTAATCTCACAACGCATTTAAGAATACATACAGGAGACAAACCTTTTAAATGTAGTCAGTGTCCGTTAAGATTTGCACAGAAGACCAGTCTTAATAGTCATTTACAGATCCATTCCTGAGAAAGACTCTTTGCCTGCGCCCATTGTGAAAAACGTTTCTCACTTAAATCTCATCTCACAAGGCATTTAAGAATACATACAGGAGAAAGACCTTTTGCCTGTGCCCATTGTGAAAAATGCTTCTCACAAAAATCTTATTTCATAACGCATTTAAGGACACATACATGAGAGAGATCTTGTAATTGTCCTGACTGTCTTTTAAGATTTTCCCAAAGAATAATCTTTGGATTATTTTATTTATTCATCAGAACCTTCTTAAAAGAACACTTGATAAACGTCACGATTTCACCACCGGTTCGTGAAATACTTACTCTGAGAAGAACCCAGAACAAAATTAATAGATTAAGATATAAATACAATATGTAAAAATATTCAAGTGTGTGGGGTGAGGTTTGGGGATAAAATGAAGCTTATTCGTGAAGGGTAAATGTTGTTGCTATATAGAGAAGGTATCTGGCTCTGATAGCTTATTTATTATCTAGTAGAGGTGGCTGAAACTCGGTGGGCTCTCTCTCGATGTTACTGAATTTATAATTTATTGATTTGAAAATAAAAAAAACAAATATTTAAAAGTTTAAGGTCAATATTTTAATTCGAATTTTACTAAAAATAAATCATTCTATTATTTATTTTCTTCATTCATTTTATTTTTTTAAAAGTCCAACTAGAATAAATTTGAGTCTGGTCAGAGTAAAGCAATCCCCCTTATTATACTAGTACCTGGAGGCACCGAGCGATGCTGGGTAACTTCTTCCTTCAGTTAAAACCTTTATTTTAATATTATTTTTAATTTAAAATTCTGATAAAAAGATCGATTTTTATTTGAGAGCCGTTTTCAAATTAAAAAAAATACAAATATATATAATATTCGCCCACTGCCCCCCCCCCCCCGCTTGACCCCACCCCGAAACCTCACCCTACCCCCGGATCCCCCACCACTGCACCCCACCTCCTGCACCTGTTTTGATTCAACCATATGATTCATTTTTATTCATCCAATTGTTAATAAATAAAACCTATCAAAATGTGTTGTTTTTTCAGAAAATTGAGACCTTATGCGAAATATATTTTTAAATAAATTCTTGATTATTTACTAAATCATACCATCAATCATTTACCCAATCATGCCCTCAATCACTTACTCAATCATATCCTCAATTATCCGCTCAATCATTTACTCAATAATACCATCAATCATTTATTCACTCATACCCTCAATCATTTACTCAATCATACCATCAATCATCCCCTCAATCATCCCATCAATCATACCATCAATCATTCACTCAATCATCCCCTCAATCAGTATTTATAATTTTAGTATAATTAAGCTTTGTTTTTTATTTTGATTAGAAATAACGTTGTGAGCATCTCCCAAGTGGTCATTTTTAGGCGTTTTTGTACCAGCTCAATTTTATCTAAATACTTAAATTAAGAAAAATATAAACGAAATTAATATCTCAAGTATTTTAGTAAAAATATAATCTTTTGTCTAAGAATAAGCTGACGTGTTATGATGTGGCCATCCACTTGACTTTACCATACAACCTGGACCCTAAAATTATTTTTAATCATGTAAGGGAGGGGTTAGTTTTGGCATTTTTATACTTATGGGGCCCCACTGATTATGTATACAAAATTTGGTTGAGATTGTTCAAATGGCCTAGATTTTTAATTTTTAACCTCCCCACCCCTTTAATTTTGGGTCGATATGCAGCTAAATCTATTCAGCTCCTCAGACTGGGGGTTGCCCTCAGAAACAAAATCAATTATTATAAGGGCAACTCCAGTCTGGTGAGCAACATTGCAGCAAGGTTTGGGGTGGGCTTGGGTTCTGTGAGAGTTGAAGCCATCACACTCTCGAGAAAGAGAGTGTGGTGGCATAAAGCGGAACCTCCCCTAGTCGCCCTGGGAATTTCCCAGAGAACTTTATGCGATATGACCTTCAGGGCGTTGAGATGTTCTTTGATGAATTTTTATAGCTTCAACAGGAGAACTTATAGGGAAATCGCCATGCGCTAGAAATTGTATAAAGAAAAAAAAATTGTAAATATATTATGTAAATGTTCCTATAATTATGTAAATACTCCTATAATTAAATTCACCCGACTATGTAAATATTTCTTGTTAGTGGAGGCCCCCACCTGCGTGGCCCAATAAGCGAAAAATCAATGGACCAAAACCACGTGTGAAATTTGGTTTCGATATTCACACTAGTTTTTGAGCTACCTCGTCCACAAAAATTTGGTAACGCACAGACTAACGGACAACCAGACCACCAGTCTAACAGACATTTTGACAAAACAATTATTATCTCGAAAAATATAATTTTTTCGATGTTCACTTATTAGAGCAGGTTGCTGATGCCGAGTGCGTGATAGTTTTTCCATCATAAAATGAAAACCACTTATGCTAGAAACTTGATTCCTATCTCATTCTCTAGGAAATTTCGTTGACTTGAACATTTACTTGGACTTACAACTCTTAGATTTATAGATATCCGGGATTTTACATGACGCTTTTGAGGAATCGGATCATTTCCTTTCCGGAAAATGTAGGATATCTATAAATTTAAGAGTTTTATCAAAAAAGTGGTCCAAGTAAACGTTCATGTAAATAAATTTCTATTTTTTGTAATTTGTTTTTCTAAAATTGTTAATTTATTATTATAGATGAATCTTTTGACAATTATTCACAGTCATTTTGTGGTAAATTTTTGAAATGTTTAAGTGCTCTATCTGCTCGAGTTTTTAAGTTTTAGCATTCAAATTTGGTACATACTTAGTTTTAGCATATATTATTAAAACTTTCCCGAAATTTAGCATTATATTAATGCTAAATTTCGGGAAAGTTTTTTTATTTTTTTGAAATTTGACACCTGAACTGAAAAATGGGGGATTTTTGAATTTATGGGGGAGGAATCAGGGCCGTCTTAAACTAGGCTGGGGCCCTTGGGCACACAAGAATTTGGGGCCCTTTTGGAAAGTAAAAAAAGCGAATTATAATAACATTTTTTTACTAAGTATGACCATTTATTATAGGTAATTAAATATAGTATGATATAATATGTCATTAATGATATTAGAATGCTGCTGTTTTTTTGGTTACGATTACGATAACGGTTTCTTTCGGGATTTCTGTTGAGCAAAATCTTCTATTATATCCTTAAAGTCAATTTTTTGAAGGATATCACTTTCTATGCACATAATTGACAAATTACTCAGTCGTTCTTGTAACATTGTTGTTCGCAATTCATTTTTTATTCTCTTAAGCTGTGAAAATGACCGCTCTCCGCTACAATTGGTAACCATTAGGAAAAGGAATATTCTTGTAGCAATTTCTTTCTACGTTTGGAAAAGTTTCTTCCAATTTATCTGATTTTATTAGGTTATTTAAGGTTGAGATATTTAAATCCGCTGATTGCTTTGCTATGTTTTTTAAATATTGGCTTAAATGAAAACATCTGTTTTGAGCTCATCTGCATTAATATCTTCATGATAAAATTCTGCAAATTCTTTGCATTTTTTTGGTCAACTCACCAGATTCGATTTTTGTTAACTGACAAAGAAAACTAATTCGACTATCAATTTCTTGGTATGCTGCCGAACGTTTTTTTAAATGTGTATTTAATGTGTCAAGTGTAATGTGCACGACAAAAATGTTTTGAGAATAAATGTGTGAGAGAAATTGTCCTTCGGGGCCCCCTGAGAATGGGGGCCCTGGGTACGGGCCCCGTGTGCCTTATGATGAAGACGGTATTGGGAGGAATGGGTGCGTAGTGGGGTACAGGGTGGGTGCAGAAATGGAATGGGGTGGGGCTTCGGGGGGGGGGGTGCTTCAGGGGGCGCCGCAACTAGTAAAGAAATAATTGTATTATAAACAAAAGTATCTACGGGGATTCAAACCCGTAATCCCTGCGCTTTATGAAAAAAAAGTATCCAAATCTTTGGGTGACGTGATAAAATGGGAGGTATTTGAATATAGTACAATAATTATTATTAACTATATTTTTAAGGGGTGTTTATTACTCGAAGAGCAAATTAATTTTCAAATATTAATATTTTAGACAATTTCAGTAGAATTAAAAAATAATAAATCCAAAAAATTTGGGCACTTTTCGACTTCGCTTCCTCTGTCCTACCACAATATATATACTATTCCGGTAATATAATTTTGCCACGGGGCAAATCTCCCCTATCTCAACGTCCATTAATAAATAAGGGAGCTTTGAATGAGTCATATCGCTTAGATGATGACAAGCAAGTTTATAGATATAGATTCTGAATTTCCCGCAGTTCAAATTGTAACTAAATGCAAATTAAAAATATATTATTTTATTTTATTTTAAAAAATATATAAATGAATTGTAATAGATAAATAATTGATAATAATTCAAATAAATTGAACCATGTTTTTAGGGATTTCTATTGATTTTATGTTGGTATGATTGGAAATCTTTTGTGTTGATTTTTCCATTTCACGTTTGTTTCTGAAATGTTAAACTCATTTCCCAATTTCTCCTCCTCATTGAAACAGTGAGGGAAAGAGAGAGGGAATACACACAACAAGAAAAACTCCACAAATATATATATATATATAAAAGTAAATGCGTAAAATCTGAATTTGGATCATCATCGTCGTGAACGCGAACGGGAACTTGGCTTTCGTTGACGATCAAGTGCGCGTTGCTTTAACGTAACAAAACAGAGACATTTAACTAAGCTAGCTAGATCGCTTGTTTATTTGATTATTTTTTTCCCCCAATAATGTGATTTTCGAACTTGACGGTTCTATATTCTTTGTTCATATTTTGTGTGCTTTTTTTTATTATTAATTTATATTGATCAAAAAATCGGAAAAAATCATGACAGCTTTTTTCCAAAATATTTTCAATAGTTATCTAAGACCTCTTCTTAAAAAAGATCGTCCTCCTCCTGTAAGATCATCATCCAAAGAGAAGCTCCCTTCTCTGGATCAGCTACCTCAACAACAACAACAACAACAACAGCAGCCAATAACAAATTCATCCAGTGTTTTTGAACCTTATTTTTTGAAAATTCAAAATATATTAATATGGGAGAATCCTCTTGTTTCATTGATAACAATCGTCGGTATAAATATTCTTTTCTGGTAAGTGACACTATCTCTATTGAAAAAAACAAACAAACAATTCTTGTGAATAAACAATGGAATTTGAATTATACATTGTTATACTCACATGAATTAATTTTATTAATATTCTTTCCTGCTATGTAACAATATCTCTCATTTGAGTAAACAATGTAATAATTTTAGAATTTTAGTTATTATTAGTCCATTTCAAGTATAATAATTATAATAAATTAAAGAGTAATGAATAAACAATGGAATTTGAATTATACATTGTTATACTCACATGAATTAATTTTATTAATATTCTTTCCTGCTATGTAACAATATCTCTCATTTGAGTAAACAATGTAATAATTTTAGAATTTTAGTTATTATTAGTCCATTTCAAGTATAATAAATTAAAGAGTAATGAATAAACAATGTAATTTGAATTATATTGTTATACTCACAAGAATTAATTTTATTAATATTCTTTTCTGCTATGTAACAAAATCTCTTTGTGCGTAAACAATTCAATAATTTTAGAATTTTAATTATTACCAGTCCATTTCAAGTATAGGTAATATAATAAATTGTAGAGTAATGGGAATTTTGACATTGATTAGTGAAATAGTCGTATTGAAAATTTTTTATTGATTGTGAGTATATTTAAATATATTAAAATCAAATCTTTTATAAAACAATCCAGAAACAATTATACATTGTTATAATCACAAGAATTAATTTTATTAATATTCTTTTCTGCTATGTAACAATATCTCTTTGTTGAGTAAACAATGTAATAATTTTAGAATTTTAGTTATTATTAGTCCATTTCAAGTATAATAATTATTATAGATTGAAGAGTAATGGGAATTTTGACATTGATTAGTGAAATAGTAGTATTGAAATTTTTTTATTGATAATGAGTATATAAATATGTATATACAAATCAAATCTTTTATAAAACAATCCAGAAACGATTATTAGAATACTTGAAAAGTTTTTATTTTGCCTAGAGTAGCAGAGTTGTTTATTCATAAAGAGAAACAAAGAGGTTGTCCTCTCTCTGCTTGATGCAAATAAACATACACATATATATGTTGAAGTAAAAACCCGTTTTTTAGTAAGAAAAGGTCTAGAATCTTCATTTTTGACTTTCCCACTCATTTTGGGTGTTTATTTTCAAAAAATTTTAAACGAAAATGTCAAAAATTACATCCCCTACAACTTTGCTTGTAATTTTTGACATTTTCGTTTAAAATTTTTTGAAAATAAACACCCAAAATAAGGCGTAAGGTCAAAAATGAAGATTCTTATGCTTTTGAAACTCAACCAACATCATCAGTAAACTCTAGTTGCCACAAAGGTTTTAACTAAAACGCATTTTAACTAGTGAGAATCCGTTCTTACTAAAAAACGGGTTTTACTGCAACATATATATCAAATGTATATATATATAATTTATTTGTTTGAGACTATAGTTTCGAAGGCTTGGCCCTCATATTTGATAATCTTATCAAATCTCATCAAGCAGAGGACATCTTTGTTTCCCTTTATTAGAATACTACTTAACTTTTTGGGAAAAATTCTCCCCTTAAACAAATTAGAAAAAATAGTTACTTTAAGTAAGATTGTCTATTTTCAAAATATTTATAAGTTTATAGTTGTTTTCTAATTCCTTTCTAAAAGCAACTATTTTTTCAGAATTGTTCAAATATGCCTACTTTGAAGGTGTCTTCTGCTGGAAAAATACATTTTTAATTTATTTATAACGAGATACGAGACTATAGTTTCGAGGGCATTCTCCTCTTCATCAGACTTACAATTGATTCACAGGAATTAATGTATAAAAATTCTGCTACTCTCGACAAAAAGAAACTTTCAATTTAAATTTATATTGACAAAATATTTAGGATTCTAATAAAAATGTTTGAAGATTGTTTTTTTTTTTTTTATTATAAAAGATTTGTATTCAAATTTTGTTGATCGGTTCTGCAAACTAACTAATCCAAATACAAAAGCTACAATCCAATAGGCTGGCTGGCTGATCGCCTGATCGCAACTCAAGGCTTACTAGATTGTCGTTATTTGTCATCACTAAACAAATAAACTATTATGCTCTAGGCACAACACGCGGCTTTTCAATTACTCTTAATTTAAACAATTATAACAAATTTATAATTTTATATAAAAATATATATATACCTATATATATATAAATTATTCGGTCAATCGAACGTCAATAAATAATTCATTTGAATTGAAGAAATTTCAATTTATAGAAGGAAAAAAATCCATTTATACTGATCCTACGATTTGTAGAGGCTAGAGAGATAACAGATAAATTCAATTTAATAGATCAGAAGTTCTTACTTAACCTATGTGTCGCGACCCAAAATTGGGTTAATCAAATATCTACTCTTATTAAACGAGCAAAAATTGTATATTTATTTGTACATATATATATTTGTTTGTTTATATATTTGTATCTTGGTTATATTTTGAAAACGACTCTACCGATTTTGATGAAATTCACTGGTTAGGGGGTTTTTGGGGTGACAATTCGATCTGTCACGGTCTCATCTTCGACAAAATTGTTTTTGATGGTTTTTTTTCGTAATCAAATTAATTATTCTCAGGTAGACAAATCCCATTCTTAGGGTTTTAAAAAAGGTTTCCCTTTTCCTTTTGTACCCAGGCAGACAATGGGTTGCCTTAATTTATTGTTCTAAAAGGCCTTGAAGAAGTATTGTGATTGTGGATTTTAACATATTTTGTTCTCCATAAACGTTAGAAATATTAATAAACTTTTTATAATTGTTTTTATAAAGAACTTTATTTATTTAATAGAATAAAAAAATAATCAAGAATTTATTTAAAAATATAAGCAGGTTTCAATTTTCTGAAAAAACAACACATTTTGATAGGTTTTATTTATTAACAATTGGATGAATAAAAATGAATCATATGGTTGAATCAAAACAGGTGCAGGTGGTGGCGGATCCGGGGGCAGGGCGAGGTTTCGGGGGTGGGGGTACAGTGGGCGAATACTATATATATTTGTATTTTTTTTTAATTTGAAAACGGCTCTCAAATAAAAATCGACCTTTTTATCAGAATTTTAAATTAAAAATAATATTAAAATAAAGGTTTTAACTGAAGGAAGAAGTTACCGAGCATCGCTCGGTGATTTTGATTTATTCAATACTATTCAAAATGAAAATATGAAAAACACGCTCTTTTTCATTAAATTTTCTTGAGATCGAAAAGTACTTTTGGTTATTTTAATTGTTACAAAATAATATTATATATGTGAGTTAAAAAAAGTAATCATTGAAAATTGAAGAAAATTTCTTTTTTTTTTTGGGGGGGGGGGGTCGTTCTCAAATTTGGGTCGCAGCTTAAAAATGCTAAGAACCATTGTAATAGAGGCTTGAATTATTATTATTGTTATAGATTTTTACTTAAAAATTACGAATTTAGAGTGTAAGTTCTACATGAAAAATGTTTTTTTTTATTTTAAATTTGCATTAACAAAAAATACCTAAGCTTTTTAGCTCATTTCCTGAATTAAGTAAAGGGAATGATCAGAGATTTTTTCCATTAGAATCCATATTGTTTTTGAAAGCTGCTAAAAGACCAAAATCACCTAAATTTTCTTTCATTTGAAAAGAGGGTGTTTTGCCGATAGCAGCTGAGTTGATGATTCATTATGAGAAATAATTGAGGTTCTCCTCTGCTTTTGATCAAGTGACCAGCTCACTATTACAACAAAACGAAATCATCCAATTGGGGGGGAGGGGGTCCATAAATTACGTCACTTAGTAAGGAGGGAGGGCACATCTCAGATTTGTGACAGAGGGGGCCCGGGGATCTTAAAAATTGTGATGTCACAAAAGTCAAATTAAAATAAATTATAAATAATAATAATTAATAAATAAAATAATTTTTTATTTTAAATTCCACTAATAGATCATTACAAATACTACATATAAGAGACTAGATTAATTTGTAACAACGCTGAGAGAATTTTCTTTAAAAAATTTACCCTCTTGCCTAGAATCGAACCGACGAACTCTTGAACTAAGGGCATCAGCTCTAGCCATTACACCAATTCAACATTAATATTTATATCTTGATTTCTGTCACTAAAACTAAATATTTTTGATGTAGACTTTGTGTAGAGATAATATTGTATTCATTTGAACTCGAATGAAAATGAAAAAACACCGATAGATTTTAAATTAAGAAACATTAAATATATATTATTTAACGAGGCAAATTTGAAATATAATTGTCAGTTCGGATTTTAAACTGACAGCTCCAATGGATTTTCATTAACCAGGCAAATTTGAAATATAATTGTAATTTGGACTCGAATTTTGAAATGAAAGACTCCAATTCATTTTATTTTATTTTATTTATTGGGCCTCCGAGGAGCGGGCCGCCTCTTACAAGAAAATTCAAGATTATTACACAAATTTACCCACAAATCCTTCACACTTTCGGCTTCAGAACAAATTAATTCAGATTCAGAGCGGGTGGCTGAGAGAGCCAGGATTAATCCTGGCTCACATTTCACATTTCTTTTTTTTTTTTTTTTTATTCACAAAAAATAATCATACGCCACCCGCTCTCCATGTTCTTCTGCCGAAAGTGTAAAAATTAAGAAGAGATCCCCTCATCGCCCTATATGTCAAATCGTTTATTGTTTTTTGGGATATACCCAGGGCGATGAGGGACTCCACCGCTTTATGCCACCACACTCCCTTCCACGAGAGTGTGATGGCCTCGACGCTGACCGAGCCCGGCCCGACGCCAAATCGCTCCGCAATATTATCTACCAGACTGGAGTTGCCCCTATATTTTTCTATTTTGTTTCGGTGGGCAACACCCAGTCCTGAAAGCGCGGAGACACATTAGAAACATTAAATATATTGATAATTATTCCTCCTCCCCCCCCCCCGCCACTCAAAAATTAAAGAGGCGAAACTTTTAAGAGACGATGTATTTTCGGTAGTTTACGGGTATACATTTGGAGTGTGGTTTTTTAAGAGGAATAAAATTTTTGGACCGAGACGCTGCCCGCCAGGGCACTAGCCCGGAGGTCCGAGCTTCGAGGGCGTGCCGAAGGCACGCACGAAAAGCTCGTTACAAATATTATTATATATTGGAATTTGCCAATTTAATTAATTAAAGGTATTTTTCTATAAAATAATTTATTAGAATTTATCAATTTCAATCTCTTAAATTCAAAGAATCGTACTTCGTTCTTCAGGATTTAAAAGGGTCAACGAAAGAACCTCGGTATAATTACAATTAAATTCAAAACTTTGTGGCCAGTGATAGGTCTTGATGATGGCCATATAGCGGGTCAAAACGTTGGTAAAAATATAAATTAAGTTTTACTTCAATTTTATTTTATTTTGACTGCGATTAAAAATCGATCTTTTTACTTGAATTTAAAATTAAAAATAATATTAATATCATAAATCGGTGTCCCAGGTTCTAGTTATTACGTAACCATAACTTTTCTACAAACAAACAACTCATTTATCAATTGTTGAAAATTTCAGAACTTGTTTTGTTAGAGTGGCTCAAATATTGAACCCATTGCGTAAGCCTTTAATAAATATTCCTATAAAATTTTATTAAATAAGTAGACAAGGACGTTAATGTAAATATGGACTTGAGAATGCAATGATGATTCACTCAATGCTCTAATTTTTAAAAAATTTTCATTATAAATACTTATTCTCATACACATTAATGAAAATTTAAATTTAGAAATGAATTTTATTAAAATAAGCTGACGTATTCTGATGTGGCCATCCACTTGACTTTACCATACAACCTGGCCCCTAAAATTATTTAAAATCATGTAAGGGGGGGGTTAGTTTTTGCATTTTTAGAATTCTGGGGTCCCACTGATTATGTATATAAAATTTGGTTTAGTTTGATAAATGGCTAAGATTTTATTTTTTGACCCTGCATCCCCACCCCCTTATTTTGGGCGGTTAGTTTTTGCATTTTTAGACTTCTGGGGCCCACTGATTATGTATACAAAATTTGGTTGAGTTTGCTCAAACGGCCTAGATTTTTAATTTTTAACCCCACTTCCACCCCCTTAATTTTGGGTCGATATGCACCAAAATCTAATCAGCTCTTTATCTCAATGGACCAAAACTACGTATGAAATTTGTTTTCGATATTCACACTAGTTTTTGAGCTAGCTCGCCCACAAAAATTTGGTAACGCACAGACTAACAGACATTTTGACAAAACAATTATTATCTCGAAAAATATAATTTTTTTGATGTTCACTTATTAGAGATTTTTTGTAGAGCAAAATGCCATGGTTTCGCTCAATTTTTTTAATTAAAATAGTTTCAGCCGTTTTTGAGATATTTCGAAAAAAAGAAAGAAAAAAACACTTTTTTCATTCACGATTACAATACTTGACCATACCCTGTATGGTAAAAAATTACCGAGCATCGCTCGCTGCTCCAGGCACTAGTTATTACGTGACCATAGCTTTTCTACAAACAAACAACTCATTTATCAATTGTTGAAAATTTCAGAACTTGTTTATTAGAGCGTCTCAAATATTGAACCCATTGCGTAAGCCTTTAATAAATTTTCCTATAAAATTTTATTAAATATTAAATTATTGTCGGTAAATATGGACTTGAGAATAGAAAATGATTCACTCATTGCTCTAGTTTTTAAAATATTTTCATTATAAATACTTATTCTCCTACACATTAATGAAAATTTAAATTTGTAAATGAAATTTTTTGGAGACCGGGGGAAGTAAAATTTTCGTATAATAGTGCAATGTCCGCCTCCCTGGTCTAATGATCAGCATAACTGACTGACAACCCGGAGGTCTCGGGTTCGATTCCCGGCTATACCCAGACATTTTTTCTGTAAGTATAGGGTCTGGTAATAAAAATTAAGTGGGAGATAAATTTAACCTAATTTATCGCGCGGAGAATTTACCACTGCTCGAAGCCCTTAAAAAAACTTAGTAAATTGGACTATATCTAACTTTCTGAGATTTGGCTTGTGATCCCGGCTTCTTTCCTTCTACTCTGTTCTTTTCATGATGGAGGGGCCAGCCCATACAGGCCTTTAGGGGATGCACCTTCTGGTGTATCTCCTTCTCACATCAATATCATTAAAAAAAAAAAAAATCATTAATATTGACCTAGAAACAATGGATGATAATATTGAATTGCATATTCCTTATCATGTCTAAATAGAAAATTAACATTTTATAAGTAGATTAAATATTTTTTATGACATTTACATCATTAGAATAATTTGTGCATTAATTAGCGATATATTATAGATTCTTTTTCTACTTATACGTCATCTATTACAAGCAATTTTATATTTTCAAGGTATTGGATGTACAGGAATAATTTTTTTTCTATATTTATATTAATCATGTGAACCAAATAATTAGACAATTGATGGTTTGTTGGGCATTTTGGCTTTCTCACGAATTCCAATACTTAAATAGGTTTATTTTCACAATACAAAAGGGTCCACCGCGGACCGAGGTTATACCTTTTTGGTGCAACCAGATACTGTATATACCAATACAGGACAGTCTGTCAAAATACAATAGAAAAGCAAACCGTTTTTGGTCTCATGAATTTGAGCGCCACCATGCGAGCAAAATGGAAATCTTGCAGTCAAATCCGACTTTCGGCTAACGGCAAAATTAAAAAAAAAAACCTGAGCGTCATGGAAAAAATATATATTGTGTCCGTTTAATGTTATATATGATTTAATAAGATCGATTTTAAATAATTTACGCATTTTAATATTATGCGCTTTATGTAGCTTACTTTTTCTCGCTAGAGTGTGCTGTTTTTCAGGGTACCATATTTTTGACAGGCTGTCCTGTATTGTCATATACAGTATTTGGTGCAACTTCTTCTTGTATCAAAAAACAGCCCCCGGGATCACTTGAATATCCCTAAAACTCATACTTTTTTCGATTTTTCTCCATTTTGACCATGAAAGAGCACGTTTTCGACAAAGACCACTCTATACATTTTTAAACTAGATTAAATTTGCTACAATTTAACCAAAGTTTCAATTGGAAAATGGTAACCTGTGCCGCAATGAATTCAGCATTTTCCATGACGCTTTTGAGGATTCGGATCATATACTGTCCGGAAAATGTAGGATATCTATAAATCTAAGAGTTTTATAAAAAAAAAAGTGGTCCAAGTAAATAAAATTTCCTAGACAATGAGATAGGAATCAAGTTTCTAGGATGAGTGGTTTTCATTTTATGAAGGAAAAACTGCGATTTTCTGAAACAATGGATTATTTCCTGTCATGGAAAATGCTGGATATTTATAAATCTAAGAATTTTAACAAAAAAGTGGTCCAAGTAAACGTTCAAGGCAACATAATTTACTAGAGACAAGCTGCGTCAGGCGTGCCTCCGGCACGCCATCTGCACCTTGGCCCTCCGGGCGGGTGGCCCTGGCGGGCAGCGTCTCGAGACGGCCAAAAGTTTGTTTGCAATATAATTTTGTTCAACTGTATTTTAATTAAATATACTCGTATTTTATTAATTAAAAATCAGCTTCAAGAAATAATCTAACTCATTGCGAAAGGAAAATAAAAATTCTGAGTGTGTCAAGCTTACGCACGACGGAAGTGAAACTTCTAGTATTCCTCTCTCTCTTTTCATTTCATTCACTTTTTTCTCTCTTACGTTAGTTTGAAGATTATAGGTTAAATAATTCAACGACGAAGCATAGATTTACTCTTTCTAATATTTTCTTATACATGAATGAATTTTGATTTATGTACAGTTCCAAAAATTCTTTTTAATGTTACATACAGCATTTTCATTTGTTTGAATGTTCAATAATAATTTTAGTGTTGAATGTGCTGTTTTTCCTCCGTCTAATAAAGTGGCAGCAATTCCAGATGATGTCATTTGTGCCAATATGAGCGAAATTAAAAATGTTTCCCTGTTCCACCTGGTGCATCCAAAAAAAGAAACCATCTTCTTGAGCAGCGACTGCATGCATAATTTTATCATAAAGTAATTTTTGTTCTGGTAACAATTTTGGTTCATTTGCTTGAACATATGCATTTAAACCATCAACATTGTACGATTGTTCACGTTGCATATCGCGATTAAATAAATCACTTACTGGCCGATTAGCTGATGGCATCCCTAATTTAATTAGTGGTTGATTCGAAATGATCATGCATAAATCTTCCAACTTAATCAAAGATTCATTATATATTTCTGGCGAGAAATTTATATCTGGATCTCCTCGAATTCTACGTAGAGCATGTAATACATCTTCACTCATTGAAGCCTTATATTTTCCCCATAATTTAGGCGGGTTAGTTGGAAAACACGTTGTCAATAAAATGGCAAACAAACATCGTATTTGATGTGGCGATGAACCGAGAGCAGCATCGGCAAGAGTTGTATCCCAATGCAATCTTCTTCTAACAATCGTAATGCTAGGCATGCACCATGATTCGTTGTATGTAATGCACTGAGATACTGGGAAATGTATTTATAATAAGAAACATTGATTAAGATTTGGAATGTTTCTTTCCGACAGGCTCAGGTTAGCCAACTAATAACAATAAAATAATCACATTTAAAAATATGAATTTTTCTTTTTACTTAAGAGAGAATGGTGTATTTCTGTGAAACAGTTTAATTATAAAGTTTAGGGAAAACAAAATATATCTATAATATAATCATAATACTTCTTCAAGGCCTTTGAGAACAATGAATTAACCCACACCCATTGTCTGCCTGGGTACAAAAGAAAAAGATAAACCTTTTTTTAAAACCCCAATTGGCATTCTACCTGAGAATAATTAATTTAATTATGTAAAATCGTGTGAAATCAAATCAAACCGATTTGGCCCAAAATTTAGATAAACCATTTGGAGCACTAAACAAACATATGGTGTGATTATGGTTTCGATACGTTCAGTGGTTTAGGCATGGGTCGATCACGCACATACATACTAAGGATTATATATATATATATATATATATATATAAAAATTAAATTAACAAATTATGTCTGTATTCAAAATAGATTTTATTATCTTAAAAAAAAAAAAAGTTTCTGAAATTTTGACTCTGACTACCTGACCTTTCAGGGCAGGGATAATGTATTGTTTGCTTGGCCCTTTTAGAGGCTCTATTTCTATAGATCTTATCTGTCAATCAATTAAATATAAAAATAAAAAATAAAATCAAACCGATTTGGCTCAAAATTTAGGTAAACCATCCCCAGCACTAAGCAAACATATGGTGTGAATATGGTTTCGATACGTTCAGTGGTTTAGGCGTGGGTCGATCGCGTTCATACACCCAAAGGATTTTATATATATATAGATAGATAAATAAAAAAAAAGTTTCTGAAATTTTGACCTGACTACCTGTATTCCCCTTTCTTTTGTTAAGAGGGGTTTCATTGTTTAAGACCTGACCTTTCAGGGCAGGGATAATGTATTGTTTGCTTGGCCATTTTAGAAGCTCTATTTCTATAGATATTATCTGTCAATCAATTAAATAAAAAAATAAAAAATAAAATCAAACCGATTTGGCTCAAAATTTAGATAAACCATCGCGAGCATTAAGCAAATATATGGTGTGAATATGGTTTCGATACGTTCAGTGGTTTAGGCGTGGGTCGATCGCGTACATACACACAAAGGATTTTATATATATAGATTGAGATCGGAATCAAGTTTCTAGGATGAGTGGTTTTTCATTCTATGGAAGGAAAAATCAGGCGATAGTTTTGCAAAAAAATTGCATTTTTTCAAAACTCTCATCTCACCGTTATCCAATTAGAATGAAATTTCATTTTCAAATTGTAATCAAATTTAAAAATTTAGTAGAGTCGACTTAGTCGAAAACGTGCTCCTTAATGGTCAAAAATGGGGGTAGAAAAAATCAAAAAAATAATATTGAATAGATAAATTGAACCTCTTTAAATTACGCGTAAAATGATAATAATTTCATCTATTTAGGTTAAATAGAATCGGTACTAGCGCCTTGTCAAAAAACAGCCCCCAGGATCACTTTTGAATTTCCCTAAAACTCGCACTTTTTTCGATTTCTCCCCATTTTGACCATGAAGGAGCACGTTTTCGACAAAGACTTACTCTATACATTTATTTCAGGACTCTTACAACACAGAAGGTCTCGTATCTTCCTAAAAGTCAACACAACCAACTCGACCTTTTTATCAGAATTTTAAATTATTAATAATAATAATATTATTAATATATAGCTTTCAACTGAAGCAAAAAGTTACCGAGCATCGCTCGGTTGCTCCAGGTACTAAATATTATACGAAAATCGCTCATTTAATAGTATAAGATAAAATATTGATTAACTCATTAAGACGCAACCACCTCTTTGTCTTTAAAAGACATTCCATGTCATTTATTATCAGTGCAATATATTTTAATCTACGCGTCTTTGATGGGAAATTTTACGTTGCTTATTCTATGGATTTGTAATGTGATGGTTTTCCAATTCTTTTCGCTTAGGGTCCATGATAAAAGGGGGTGTAGCACCCCTCTCCAATTCGGGGTAGGTTAGGATATCTATTGGGAGAAGATAGAAAGGCTGCCCCTCGTCCCTTAAATGGATCACTCTTTAACAGGAGGGATTCGAAAACTGAATAAGCCATCTGCTACAATATTCTTCGACAAAAGAAATAAAGTAAAAATAATATGGTAAGCCCGAGGGGTGAACTGCAACCTAAAATCGTGTACACCTACTTCCACTTTCATTTCCAAGTAGAAGACAATAGATTATCTAATGAATTCCAAAGTAATTCCAAATAGTTCCAATGACGGTGTACACCTAATTCAATCGCGGTTCACCCCTTGGGTAAGCCTAAATAAAAGATATGCGAACAAAATCAAAATATTATTTCAATTACTATGTAGAAATACTATATGACGCATCGAGTTTTTTCCCCTCAGTGGATTTCAGAATAATAATCTAAATTGCTTAATTTTAATGAATTTTATTTGTCATGAACTATTAGTAGATTTTAAAATAATAATTTAAATTTCTTAATTTTCATAAATTTTATTTGTCATGAACTATTAGTAGATTTTAAAATAATAACTTAAATTCACTAATTTTAATAAATTTTATTTGTCATGAACTATTAGTGGATTTTAAGATAATAATTTAAATTTCTTAATTTTAATAAATTTTATTTGTCGTGAACTATTAGTAGATTTTAAAATAATAACTTAAATTTCCTAATTTTAATAAATTTTATTTGTCATGAACTATTAGTGGGTTTTAAAATACAAATTTAAATTGCATAATTTTAATAAATTTTATTTCTCATGAACTATTAGTGGATTTAAAAATAATAATTTAAATTCCTTAATTTTATTTGTCATGAACTATTAGTGGTTTTTAAAATTCTAATTTAAATTGCCTAATTTTAATAAATTTTATTTGTCATGAACTCTTAGTGGGGTTTAAAATAATAATTCAAATTTTCTAATTTTAATCAATTTTATTTGTCATGAACTCTTAGTGGGTTTTAAAATAATAATTTAAATCGCCCAATTTTAATCAATTTTATTTGTCATGAACTATTAGTGGGTTTTAAAATAATAATTTTAATTTCTTAATTTTAATCAATTTTATTTGTCATGAACTATTAGTGGGATTGAAAATTAAAAAAAATCACGTCGGCGTCGTCGTCCAAGCTGATTATAATAAGTATAGATACCATAAATATTTTTTTAGTTTACCATACAGACAGGGTGTCCGCATGTAAAAGTATTTTTTTTTTGAAATATCTCAAAAACGGCTCAAACTATTTTGATAAAAATAATTGAGCGAAACCATAGCGTTTTGGTCTACAATAAAGTCTTATAGAGTGAACTACAAATTATGTATACGCTCTAGTTTTTCAAACCGGAGCAATTTCGAGAATTTGCGCAAAACAAAAATTGAGCTCTTTCTATGTGATTTAGAAAAAGTTAATAGTATATTCAGCTAAATACTTTTGATTCAAAAAGACTAAGTATTAATTTTCGTAACTTTCACCGCGGAGGATTTGATATATTTATGGACAAAAATTATTTTTTGTAAATATCTATATTTTTCAAGGTAATTTCAACTCCAAGATAATCTGTATCATAGTCTATCTTTACAATATTTATATCTTTATAGTAGCTTTATCATTCCTTTATTCTTTTTAACCGACTTCGAAAAAAGGAGGAGGTTATCAATTCAACGGAATGTCTGTTTTACTTTATCCAATGCGAAGCATGGGAGAAAGTATTGGAATCACTCTCGCGGCAAGCGTGGCTTCAAAGGGTCCTCAGGTAAAGACTACGGAACCCATGGACTCAATTAAAGTCACAAATTGTAGTATATTGTAGTATTGGCTTCACGCCCTGTTGAAATCTCACGCTTGGTCCCAATAGATCTTTAAAGTTGGAACTCGAAAACAACAAAATAGGACCACCACTAGTGTCGCAACCACGGGGTGGGGGGGCTTCAGCCCCCTTAGTCCCCTCAAGGCAAATTAGACTTCAACTGGCCAATAAATATGCACAAGCTGGAAATAATTTAAATTGACGTTAGGCATCCCAAATAAGAGTTATATGAGTTTGTGATGGTTTCTGGTTCGTGCTAAATTTTTGAGGGCCTAAAAACCACGAAAATTTTGGATTTTTTTCAGATTTTCGCTTATAATTATTATTATTATTAATACCATGCGTCCTACAGAAAATTTCACTCTTACCAAAATGAAAGAGCATAAAATTTCGCGTCGAATAACCTACTTAAAAGTTAAAATCGGTTCAACCATTTGGCCACATTCGATCGTCCAATATAGGCAATTTTTTACAACTTGGGGGAAAAGTGAATTATGCTTATAAGATGGTCACAAGAATTCACTCTTTGAATTTTGGTGCTGAGCCCCATAATAGTTGCCAATTGGCTAAAAAATGAGATTGGCAAAGTTTCATCTTTATTGGACAAAGGTAACCCGTTCCATTAAAAATTGCCTATCTTTGACTATTGACTGTGGCTAAACGGCTTTACCAATTTTAACTTTTAAGTACGATATTAGACGTGGAATTTTGGGCTCTTTTATTTTGGTAAGAGTGAAATTTTCTTTACGACGCATGGTTTTCGAGTTATAAGCAAAAGTCTGAAAGGGTCCAAAATTTTCGTGGTGTTTAGCACCAGACAGAAACCGTCGAAAACTCATATACTTAACTCTTATTTGGGATTACTAACGTCGATTAAAATTATTTTCATATATTTATATATAAAGATAAGAGTAAATAAATATTATATTTAATTGAAAGTAATGGAAGGCAGCCCAGAGGTAGTGAGGAAAGAAAAAATTAACACATATAAAATAAGGTGTAATTTATTGGAATCCTTCCTCCTTTCCTTTCAAACCGACGTTTCGGAGAGTTTTTTCCTCCCTTCTTCAGGGTTTCAAAGGGTCAATGAATGAAACAAATAAAATGTTTCTTTCTTCTCTCCACAGTAGTGTTCAAAAACCTTCTTCATTTGTAACAAAAGGCATAAGACAAGACAAATTTTTGTCTTTCTATGCCTTTTGTTACAAATGAAGAAGTTTTGCTTACTGTGAGAGAAGAAAAACATTTTATTTGCCTGTTCATTCGATTGACCCTAGAAGAGGACCTCCGGAAGGACGTGAAACGTTCGAAAGGGAAGGAGAAGGATTCCAATAAATTACACCTTATTTTATATTGTTAATTTTTTCTTCTACCTCGGGCTGCCTTCCATTAATTTCAATTAAAATTTCTACCAGTCCGTCTCTCTCCAGAGAAAATTTCGTTGCAAAAAAATTATATTTAATATTGATTTACTATGAGTTAAGGATACTAGGTCTTCTTGAATCCACGGAAATAAAATATGCCTTGTCGAACGACGAAAATATTATCAATAATCAACTGGATGTAAAACAAAATATAATAATTGACCTTTTAATATCGTAAGCGGAAAAATTACCCTCAACCTAGAGACACAAGTCAATGAACTTACCACCTTTCCTTTCATCTAAAGATGCCTATGTCAACAAACGCCAACCTGATATTCTTTCTTAACAATAGCTTAAGAGAAAGTGTCCTTTTAAAATAATTTAAAAATTCTTTCCCTCTGTTCAATAAACACATATATAACCTGTTATTCAATAAGATGAATTAGTTACTTTCTGTACTTCCTGAAGGTGGGTTGATAGCCCGAAATATATATATTGAAAAAGAAAAAAAAAATTATTTCTTTTAATTTTTTAATTTTAATGTGAAATAAGTGACCTAGTATCCTTAACTCATAGTAAATCAATATTAAATATAATATTTATTTACTCTTATCTTTATTAAAGATGTTTCACCTTGCACCAACACCACAATCTCTACTAATTATTTATATATAATTCACATACACGCACACATATGTGTAAATTAACCCCCACCCCCACCCCCAGACAAAATCCTGGATTGCGGCGCCACTGATCCCCCACTATTTGTTTTTGTTTTAGGTTAAAAATAAAATAAAATGAGAGTCTTCTGTTTTTTAAATAAAATAATTTTTAATTATTTCTAGAGACTATAGTTTCGAAGGCATTGCCTTCATCATCGAGTCTATCACAAATATTTCAAATTAGTTACAAATTAAGATTTATACATAGAAAATTTTGAAAAATATATAATGTCTTTTTCTTCATGTTTCCTCTTGGGAGATTAGAATATAACTCAGAGTTATATATTAGAATATAACTTAGTTATATTCTAATCTCCCAGAGAAACATGAAGAAAAGACATTATATATTTTCAAAATTTTCTATGTATAAATCTTAATTTGTAACTAATTTGAAATATTTGTGATAGACTGATGATGAAGGCAATGCCTTCGAAACTATAGTCTCTAGAAATAATTAAAAATTATTTTATTTAAAACAGAAGACTCTCTCATTTTATTTTATTTTTTAACCTAAAATAAAAACAATTCTGTTACCATCGACAGTGAAATCTTTTATTCAACTAATATTTGTTTTTGGTTATGCCTGTCTGTTTGGGTTTATTAATTATTAATATTAGTCGTAGTTTTCACATAAAAATAGTACATACATGTATTTTTAAATAACATTTATTTTCGAATGAACAGGAATAGAATGTTTTCATCCTCATCTCAATAGATATTTTTTTTTATTTTTTTTATTTATTTTCTTTTTTAATGGGATCGAATACATCAGGGGTGGCCAAACTTTGTTGGTGGGCGAATTTTTTTGTGAAAGTGTACCTGAGGGCGGCTAGGTTTTTATTTTTTATAGTACTTACGAATTATTTGTTTCTTTAACAACCTTGTAAACAATAGACAAAAATAATAAACAAGCAATCATATTGTTTAATTTTTATTATTAATAATAAACACAACAAACAAGATATTAAAATCAAATAAATCAAGGGATGTATATCATTTGAAAACAAATGAAATAAGCTGACGTGTTCTGATGTGGCCATCCACTTGACTTTACCATACAACCTGGCCCCTCACTTATATTTAATATTTAATAAAATTATTTATAATCATGTGTGGGAAGGGGGGTTAGTTTTTGCATTTTTAGACTTCTGGGGACCCACTGATTATATATACAAATTTGGTTGAGTTTGCTCAAACGTACTAGATTTTAATTTTTAACCCCCCCCCTCCTCTACCCTCTTAATTTTGGGTCGATATGCATCAAAATCTAATCAGCTCTTAATCTCAATGGACCAAAACTACGTGTGAAATTTGGTTTCGATATTCACACTAGTTTTTGAGCTAGCTCGTCCACAAATTTGGTAACGCACAGACTAACTAACAGACATTTTGACAAAACAATTATTATCTCGAAAAATATAATTTTTTCGATGTTCACTTATTAGAGCTTTTTTGTAGACCTAAATCCCATGGTTTTCGCTCAATTTTTTTAATCGAAATAGTTTCAGCCGTTTTTTAGATATTTTGAAAAAAAGAAGGAAAAAAACCCACTTTTTTCATGCACGATTACAATACTTGACCATACCCCTGTATGGTAAAGTAAAAACTGACGTCGCCACTGAGTTCTCAAGAAGTTGCGATTTTTTGTTGGGGCGCATGTTCAACACCCCTGCTCTACGGTAAAGAAAGGTTTAGCCTTAGAGTTAATTTCTCGAAAAATAGTTTATATTAATAAGATTGAAGTAGTTTTGGGGGACGGACTGATAAGTGAATTGAGTGGAATTTGATGAGGCAGTCCAAGGTTCAAAAATAGAGATTATTATAACTATCATTTTTTATTCAAAATCGACGTTTCGGAGGTTTATTCCCTCCTTCTTCACTACACTAAATTGTGCTGAGAATGAAATACGTACTAGACGAAGGAGGAGGTATCAGCCAAAGATGGAATCACTGGGTTCAATAAAACACCTTTAATGAGACGTTTCGGCCATCTTCAGTCAATTAGAGAATGAAATACTGTATATTATCCTCAATTACGTCTGAGAGAGTGTTCAACACCCCTGGTTTACGGTAAAGATACAAATTTTTAAGAAAAATAAAAACCGACTTCAAAAAATTAACATGCAACAAATAAAATACACTAAAAAGGTATAAAATAATTATTATCTTATTTAGTTACAACTAAACGACGAAATATTAACACGAAATTACTTTTTGAAGTCGGTGCCAAACATATACACTTTTATGAATCGCACTCGACGGATCTTACTTAGTACGTTTGGAGGATATGCTCGCTTATAGGTATAGTTTGTTTGGTACCGAATTCAAAAAGTAATTTCGTGTTAATATTTCGTCGTTTAGTTGTAACTAAATAAGATAATAATTATTTTATACCTTTTAGTGTATTTTATTTGTTGCATTTAATTTTTGAAGTCGGTTTTTATTTTTTCTTAAAATTTTTTATTTTTCTCTTTTTAGTGATGTTATTAATAGTGATCATATCATCAGAACTTGACCAAATTAATATGACACCATCCCTAAGACACCCCTTTCGGATAAAAAAAGAACCATCGAAATCGGTTCATAAACAAAAGAGGTTAGGTCTAAACAAACCTAATAAAAAAGGTCTAATACCTATGAAAAAAATCGAAAAAAAATGGGACCAATCGGAAGCTAGACTGGACCCAATGCAAAAAAATTTTTCAAAATCGGTTGACAATTGGCGGAGATATGAGGTAACATAGGCACAAAAAAAAAAAAAAATTCAGTCGAATAGAGAACCTCCTCCTTTTTTGAAGTCGGTTTAAAAGGTTGAGAAGCAGCACAGCTATAGAACATTTCGGGATGGTGGGGCGGATACCCCCTGGCAATTCAGCCAGACTTGTTGGCTAATTTCTTTATTTATTTATCTGTGAGTTTATTAGCATGAATTGACCAATAAGTAATTGAACGACCGACCTACATGCGAGATCACACCTGTCTGTCTGTCTGTCCAGCCTGAGGAGGGACCTTGTCTTCTCAGCTGGATCTACCATTCATTTCTTTGTCTGTTTCTTTGTTACCTGCCACCTGTACCTATAGACTAGCCAGGCTACTTCGTCCCCTCTCTTTACCCTTTAACTTTTAACTCTCAAGCACCCAATAGATTAACTACCCCACCCTGCCCCCTGTCCCCTGTCGCCCTCTCTATTCTTTCTTTCTTCGAACACTCTCTTTAAAAGCCAGCAGAGACCAAACAAGCTAGCTGTGCAATTGATATTGGACTCTATCCACAGAATTCTAAATAAAATTGAAGAAAAAAATCTTTTTATTTTTTACTTTAATCCTGGCTGATCTACCTAGCGTATAGGAGTGGAATCATATGTTTGTGGAACTAATGTCACGTGCAGTTGTTAACACAATGCAAATCATTCTACACAAAAAATGTTTTCTCTTCGAAGTATCTCAAAAACGATTCATATCTACTTTGTTTAAAAAAAAAAGAAATTCAAGCATATAATTATATGTTGTCAGGGCCCAGTTGTATGTCGGTTGGTAGACTCTTTTTAAACGTTGACAAAGGTTGCAAAACTTTAGGAATTCACCTTGTGCCCGATGGGATGGCCAATCAAAAATCGAAAATTCCTGTCATCTAATTGGCCATCCCACCGGGCACAAGGTGAATTTTAAGGTTTTACCCTATGATTCAAAAACGTTTGCCTGGCATCGGCCTTACAACTGACCCATAGGGCCCGGTTGTATATCGCCAAGTAAATGCTTTTTAACCACTAACAAACGGTAGATGGTAAATGGACAGATTGGGATGGCCAATCAGATGCCAGGCACTTTCAGTACCTGTCATCTGATTGACCATCAGGATCCCTCCATTTACCATCTACCATTTGTTAGTGGTTAAAAACATTTACTGCGACATACAACCGGCCCGCTCAGACCGTGGCTGCGATTGAAACTGTAATATAGATAGAAGGAGGGAGGTAGTTGCCAAAGTTGGAGTGCTTCGGGTTCAATAAAACACCCTGAATAAAACTATTTCGGCCTGAATTTATTTGGCCATCTTCAATTAGTTGGGAGTTATACACAAAATGCGGTACACATATATGTGATCCAGACCAACAAGCCTTCTCAAAAATAAAAATTTGGCGGCTTCACGCAAATTTCTAACTTGCCTGTGCCCCAAATGTTCAGAATTGACATGTCATTCTGAGACATTTGGGCGCCTGCGATATAAATTTGCGTGAAACTACAATTTTTTTATTTTTGAGGCTAGTTGGTTCGATCACATATATATTCTACTGCATTTTGCTCCAATTAACTGAAGATGGCCAAATAATTCAGGCCGAAACGTTTTATTCAGAGTTGTTTTGTGTAGCGCATCCAACTGTGACAACTACTCCTCCTTCATCTAATTGTATTGAGATTTGTGGTTGCTTTCTGCGAACATCTGAAATTGCAAATTTCTTATATACAGAAAAAATACTATTCCGTCAAATTTAAATTCGTGTTCTATTACCCTCACGAACAATAAACAAAATATTACAGTCTGAATCACTACAAATAGCCTCACAGTGTCAAACCCAGAATTTTTCATCTATTGACACTTCAGAGGGGCAAGAATGCCGAAATAAAGAATATTATATAATATTATAAGATTCTTCCAGAACTTAAATAACTTAATTTTTCAGATTATTTTTTAAATTGAAAGAGTTTTTTAGTCACAAACTAATAAAAGACAATAATTTCAGTTAATTATTATTTTTTTTTTGTAGAATCAATAAAATAAATAATAATTGGCTTAAATTCATATTGTCTTTTTATTGGTTTGTGACTACGCATACCTTTCAATTTAAAACTCAATTATATAATACTGTGTTTATGGACGTCTAAAAATTTCGAAAAAATTTAAAAATGCTAGAAACTTAGAAATAGTCTTAAAATAATTCTACCTATATTGGGCATTGAAAAGAACTCATTTATGTCACAGGTTATCCAAGGGGTTAACAGATATCCCCTTTTTTCTCTTTTACAAAATAATAAAAAATTTTGAGGTTTTCGAGACTTTCTGAAAATATTTAAAATTTTGGGATTTGAGATCCAATTAAATTAAATTTAAGCGAGGTTAAGCGATTTCCCTTAAGTATACCTATCATCATAGGCATAATATTTTAAAAAGCACTACGTAGTCCAGGGGGCGTAGTCCCCACGCCAGCAAAATGCCCGCCGAAAGCGGGCTTCGCAGCTGGTTTAATATAAGATTAACGAAATATCTCAAATCAATCTATATGTGTCGTATCTGTTTTTCATATTAAATTGCTTGAGAGTAACGTGACGGAATGTTGTTAATATAGAGAAAGGAAGGGGGATGGGGAAAATTGTGTGTGTGTGTGTGTGTGTGTGTGTAAGCATCCACCTCGTGGAGGGTTTCTATCTTTATCTTGTTTGAAAACTTGATGTGATAAAAATATATCTATGCAGGAAAAGATAGATATGGTGTCGCTTATTCAAAAGACGGCAAAAAGCTTGTTACTTTCACTATTTGAAAACGAGCTTTTCGTGCGTGCCTTCGGCACGCCCTCGAAGCTCGGCCCTCCGGGCTGGTGCCCTGGCGGGCAGCGTCTCGGTCCAAAAATTTTATTCCTCTTAAAAAACCACACTCCAAATGTATACCGGTAATCTACCGAAAATACATCGTCTCTTAAAAGTTTCGCCTCTTTAATTTTTGAGTGGGGGGGGGGGGGAATAATTATGAATATATTTAAATTTAAAATTTAAATTTCATTTTTCCTTTTCAAAACAAAAATAATGAAATGATTTATGAACTGCAAAAAAATTCGCAGGCTGAATCATGGAAATTATTCAAATTTACGCGGTTCAATTAATTTCATTAATTACAAAAAATATATTTAATGTTTCTTAATTTAAAGTCTTTTAGAGTCTTTCATTTCAAAATTCGAGTGCAAATTAAAATTATATTTCAAATTTGCCTGGTTAATGAAAATCAATTGGGCTGTCAGTTTAAAATCCGAACTGACAATTATATTTCAAATTTGCCTCGTTAATTAATATATATTCAATGTTTTTTAATTTAAAATCAATTGGTGTTTTTCCATTTTCATTCGAGTTCAAATGAATACAATATTATCTCGACACAAAGTCTAAATCAAAAATTTATAGTTTTAGTAATAGAAATCATGTTATAAATATTAATCTTACATTGGTCTAGGGGTTAGAGCAGATGACCTTAGTTCAAGAGTTTGTAGGTTCGATTCTAGTCAAGAGGGAAATTTTTTTAGAGAAATTTCTCTTAGCGTTGTTACAAATTAATCTAGATCAATATATATAGTATATGTATATACGGCACCGCTCGGTCCTCCGGGCTGGTGGCCCTGGCGGGCAGCGTCTCGAGATGTGATTATTAGCTGTCCGTAATTACATGTTTTGAAAAAAATATTTTTCGAATTATGATTATTGATCAAAGAAATGATTAAAAATATCAGTAAATGCTTTATAAATACTTTATTAGAGCATGCAACCATTTCTCTCGAAGTTCCCGATCGGTTGGAAACCTATTTCATTATTATATTAAGATAAATATTGAAATTTTAAAGGAACACCTTGGTTATTTTTTAGGGGAATAATAGATACATCGATATTGGCCAAATTAGCGATCGTTAGAGGCCACGAAGGGGGGGGTCCAGAGTGCACCCGTGGGGACCGGACCCGGCCAAGTGGCTTTTTTTTTAATTATTCCGCTTTATAAAAAACACTTTACCCATTCCCATAAGGGCCCGCTTCCAGATTTTGGACCCCGGAGCCCGGGGCTTCATGCGGGGGCTATATGCTCGCCCCATCGGTGAATAACAAACATATCCTTAATGAAAATATGTTGTTCTGTTGCTTTCTATACTATATATTTCAGAAGTCAAATCGCATTGAAGTGAACCTTATTAATGCCTTATATCATGAATAGATCTCACCCCTATCAGTATTTTTGACAAAACATAAAAATCCTACAAATTGATAAAAAACACAAAATTAGCAAGATAAAATTTCAAATTTTCTTAATATATGGTACAATATTAGATAGTTGAATTCTCGAATCATAAAACCATTCTAGCGTTTTGTGGAACACTTATTCTCTTTCCGTGGAATTTAAGGGCCAATCGTGACTTCAAAGGGTCCTCAGGTAAAGACTACGGAACCCATGGACTCAATTAAAGTCACAAATTGTTATATTCAATCAGGTTGAATTTTAGGCCGTGTCAGTTTTGTCAAAAATTACATGGGTCCCGCCCAGAGGCCAAAAAGTGTGATTTTTTTATGATATGTTATCTGCTTCTCATGGATAAAGTAAAAGTGAAGCTTTTATTTTTGTGATTAATTTGATTAAAATTTGAATTTTAAAAACACTTTTTTCATTCACGGTTGGTTACTATATGTACTTGACCATACCCTATATGGTAAAAAAAAAAATTATAGCCCAATCAATGCCTGTATTTGAATTATCTAAAGATGAGGGGAAATTAATATAAATTTGGCATTTTTGTACAGTTCAATATCCCGATTAACATACTGTGTTTGCTATCTATTATTACGATCTTGGTTCGCAGCCTTGTCTAACCGTGTCTGTCAATTTTTTTTTCGAAAATATCTCTGACACCTTAGGCTAAAATATATTTTTCTTGTAAATTTTCCAAAAACAACTTCATCGGTTTTGTTTAGTATTAGCCATTTAGAAAATATCTAATCGTTATTATCTTGAAGAAAATCACAAGAGGGATTGTCATCTAGATCCAAAATGGAATGGATTATTTTTAATTATATGTCAAAAGGGTTTTTTTTTACCCCTTCTGGAATCGAACACGGGGCCTAAATTAGCAATCCGAGCAAATTGGCTAACCTGTGAGGTGAACTTCTCTGACATTATATTATGTAAATACACCAAGGAGCTAAGGAGGAACAGCTAGGCTAGAAAAGCAGGAGTGGGGGTGTCTCCAGTCAGGACAGGCATTTCCCCTCCAGCCGCCATCTTGCGACTGGCGGCTGGTGACGACGTCATGTGGAGACACTTTCTCGAGCTAGCCTTCCCTCCCTACCTCCCTGAAACACACTCATATATATGTATAATTATTGTTTTGAGCATCTTTTTTTTTGAAAATAGTTGGTAGTTTTTTCAAAAAATCAGCTCGGGTTCAGATTAACCAAGATGTATTATATTTTAAAAGAGAAAGAATTCTGAAGGTTTTCTACATTTGATTCAATCGCGAATCTAATGTAGGGAATTTTTGTCAAATATTGAGTGAAAATAATATTTGAACTTATATATTTCTAACTTGAAATAATGATATTAAATAAATTTTAATTTTCCTCATTAATATATCAAAGAATAATTGATACGTCAACGAGAATTATTTTGACCGCGCTGATTTGAAAAAATATATTTTTATCTCGCGAGACTACTGCGGATTACGCTATTGGAGTCTGCGGAGTATTAAGTCTGGACCAAGAGAGAAAAAGATGTGATTCTATCAATCTTTTTCGGACAAATTCTAAGATTTTAGTAGAAATATTATTAAATTGCGATATCAGAGGGGATTCATCCCCCCAGGAGTCGAACCTGAGAACTAACACGCTATCCGGGCAGTCAGCTCACACCCTCGAGACAAAAACCTCTCTCTGAATCGCAATATATAGATATAAGCACAGAAATTTTTCACTCCATTCTTCTAGAACGGAAATTAAAAAATTTAGCTTAAAATGAAAAATAATTTTTTCATAAAGTCCTCTTATTTAAATGTATAATTAAAGTTTTGAGCATCTTTTTTTTGAAAATAGTTGGTAGTTTTTTCAAAAATCAGCTACTAAAATCATTCTACTAAAATCTTAGAATTTGTCCGAAAAAGATTGATAGAATTCTTTCTCTTTTAAAACTCATATATATATATGTTGCAGTAAAAACCCGTTTTTTAATTGAAAAGTTTTTGTTTTGCAGAGAGTAGCAGAGTTGTTGATTCACAAAGAGAAACAAAGAGGTTGTCCTCTGCTTGATGCAAATGAACATACACACATATATATCGAGATGATATATCTGTATGTATATTATTTATTTGTTTGAGACTAGAGTTCCTAGCCCTCCAGCAGTGACGAAAGAACACCAAGTTTTCAATATCCATATGATATTGACTCCATGAAAACCATTTATAATTGAAGAAAGACTGATGATGAAGACCAAGTCTTCGAAACTATAGACTCAAACAAATAAATAATATACATACAGATATATCATCTCGATATATATGTGTGTATGTTTATTTGCATCAAGCAGAGGACAACCTCTTTGTTTCTCTTTGTGGCCCTTTTTTTAGTAAGAACGGTTTCTTACTAGTTAAAACCCGCGTTTTAGTTAATACCTTGTGGCAACTAGAGTTTACTGATGTTGGTTGAGTTTGGTTCAAAGGTTCTAGAATCTTCATTTTTGACCTTCCGCCTCATTTTGGATGTTTATTTTCAAAAAGTTTTTAAACGAAAATGTCAAAAATTAAAAGCAAAGTTGTAGAGAATATAATTTTGACATTTTCGTTTAAAATATTTTTGAAAATAAACACCGAAAATGAGACGGAAGGTCAAAAATGAAGATTCTAGACCTTTTGAACCAAACTCAACCAATATCAGTAAACTCTAGTTGCCACAAAGGTATTCAGTGAAACGCGTTTTAACTAGAAGAACCCGTTCTTACTAAATAACGGGTTTTTACTGTAACATATATAAAATTAAGGTTTTGTCTCTACATTGGTCAAAATCAAATCAACGTTTTAAGTAAAGTTTTCAAAGAAAATACCTTCAACAAAATCCCTGTCTGTCCGCGCTCTTTTTGTGTCCAGTAGGCATAAAAAAGACTGGAGATATTCTTATGAAATTTTGTAATTGGATTAGATGTCTTTAACTTAAAATCTGAGCTATAGAATATTTTGATATATTTTCACCCCAAAAGGGGGTTTTGTAGGGTCAATAATGGAAATTATAAAATAACACTCATACTATTAACTTTACGGCAAATTTTGTCAGAAGCAAGGTTTTAGATGGGATTTCTGAAATTTTTGTTTAAAAAATTCCCCAAAAACCCACTTAGGGGGGGGAGGCTGGAAAATGTAAATTCTAGCGCTTTGAACCAAACTCAACCAAAATTTGAATACATAAGGCAAAAATGGAGGGGGGGGGGGGTCAAAAAATTGAAATGGAAATTGCATTCGTAGCCGGCGGGCTAAGCCCTTTGGCTAGTAAGATGCCCCTGAATGCTGGCTTCGCAGCTTATATATTTATATATGTACTATATATTATCTTTGACCCCATCAAAAATTAACCCTTTCAAATTATTCATAAAATTTTAAAACTATTATTATTTAAAAAAACACAATTTAAGGTCAAATCTAAGATCTTAGTAGATAATTATGTATATGTATATTGGATGTCAGAGGGTTTCTTTCGTCCCCTCAGGATTCGAATCAGACTGCTAACTTGCTTTCCGGACCCTAGAGACAAATTTCCCTCCGACATACATATATTATATAAGTAAAGCTAAAAATTTTCGCCCCATTCAATCAGAACAAAAAGTAAAAATTAAACTTAAACTGAAAAAAGTCAAGTCTAAGATCTTAGATTTGACCTTAAATTATGTGGTTTTTAAGGAATTTGGTGTTGGTACTTGGTGAAACATTTGTTAAAATTATTAGATAAAAAATACTTAATATTTAAAAGACTCCCCTTCATTTCGAACCACGTTACAAACCCTATAGCTTCAACTCTTTGAACATCTGGTATAACTCCTGCTTTATATAATAAAAACACTTTAGGTTCACAACTAATTAATAATAAATTAGACAAAATTGACAAATTAGATAAATCAGGTGTGTATAAAATTGACTTAGTGATAATTGCGACGCAATCTACATAGGACAAACTGGACGCTCTTTTAGAACTCGCTACTCGGAACATGAAAGAGCGTTTAATAGTCTTAGCAGATCAGATGATATTGATATGGAATCTACTTCTACCTTCGCCAATCATCTACATTTGAATAAACACACCTCTTCTATTAGCCACCTCGTTTTTTATTTTGCGAAAGAAAGGGCTTACGTTTAGATTTTTTAGAGTCAACCGAAATAAAAATTAGCTCTCTCAAATAAAACTAATATACTAAATAATCAATTAGAAGTTAAGAAAAGTACAATCATTGATTACATTCTTTAAATATTTGCAAATTTGTTTTAATTAATTCTTCCTCCCCCCCCTACATCTACACTGAGTGTAGATCCTCATTTCTCAGAAGGCCTTCAAAATTAAACAAAATAGACTTCCTACCTTTCTCCCTCCGCTAATCTATATAATAAAAATGAATTTCTGTTTCTTTGTAAGCGCAGATCTCTCAAATGCCTGGACCGATTTGGCTAATTTTTTTTTAAATGTTCGTAATAGGCCAATTCAGGTTAATACGTAAAAAAAATGCCCGGAAAATTGGAAAATTCAGGAAAAACTAAAAAAAAATCAGGTTATCCAACATAGCTTGCCAGACAATAAAAGAACTAACGAGCAAAAAAACAAATGTTGGCGGCCCTTTTTTGAGTGTCATTCATTCTAACCACATTATCGTTGAAGAAGAATTTAATAATGCAACAAAGATTTAAAAAAAACTATCTATTTTTTTAAAGTGTATTTAAAAACAAAAATTAAAAAAATAAACTGCAACGGATCGTTGCTAAACTTTATCCAAATTCATTTGAAATATTAATATGTTTATTTCTTTATTATTAATCAGATATCACTTGCAATTTGCAGTTCATGTTGACTTTAATTCAAAAATAATGATCGATTCTCTTTTAACAGTCGAGGAATAACCATTCTACATTCGATTTTTGACGTTTCGGTTTTTATTGGTAGCCATTGCTGAAGACATGGAGGAATCGGCTTAAAATCAAAAATAACGATCGATTCTTATCTAATACTAGAGGAATAACCTTATTGCATTCCATTTTTGATGTTTTGACTATTAATGGCAATCTCTACTGAAAACGTGGTAGAATCGACTTAAAATCAAAAAGACTAAATTCTTTTATGATAAACAACTCAAGCTTGAGAATAGGAGAATTATTGGATAAAAAATACTGGTAGGTTTCACATTAAGATATAAAAAAATAAAAGGAATTTATTTTTGGAGAATCTTTAATTTCGATATATATATTTCGGGTGACTAACCCATCTTCAGGAGAAACAGAAAGTAACTGACTTACTAGAGTATATATATCGAAATTAAAGATTCTCCAAAAATAAATTCGTTTTATTTTTTATATCTTAATGTGAAACCTACCAAGTATTTTTTATCCAATAATTTTAAATTATGTGTTTTTTTTTAAATATATTTGGTTATATGCCAGTAAGATGTTTTTTTGAAAAAAATCAATCGATTTTTCAAAAATAAGACACTCAAATTTTTGTATTAATTATTATTATTATTTATTTATTTGTTTCTGGTTAATTGTGAGTTTTGGGATCAGTTTCTATACAATTATATTTGGATCTATACTATGGGCTTTTCTCTACGATGATTGGATTAAACGAATTTCCATGAATATCTTCCCGATGAATATCTCAGTACAAGCATTCAATTGTGATCAACCGGAATACAATCCCAAGTATGTATTTATTTTTTTATTTTCTTTATTACTTTACCATAAGTGCATTAACCTGGAATCTCATGGCTTACAAGTTATTATTATTATAAAAGCGTTGATTACACTGTTCGACAAAAAATTTTCCCGTAAACCTAACAATGGATTCTAGTAGAGTTTTATACGCTGATTATCATGCAATTTCCCGATTTTTTACAACAGGTCAGAGTTTTGAAAATGACGAAAAGGGCTATTTTGACCAATTTTCGAGTCCCATTAAATATTAAACAGCAATATTTTAAATCAAAATATTTTGTTGACCTAATAGAAAACAGCTTACTCTTTGATTTTCAAATTATCACTTGTTTTTAGCTGAATTAAAACTCGAGTTATAGCTATAAAACTAAAACTACATCATTATAAAGGATAATAAACATAGATAAAAACATATGGTTTTAGTTTTTTTAGGTATAACTTGAGTTCTAATTGAGCTAAAAACAAGTGGTAATTTGAAAATCAAAGAGGAAAGTGTTTTTTATTACGTCAACAAAATATTGTGGTTTTAAATATTGCTGTTTAATATCTAATGGGACTCGAAAATAGATCAAAATGGCCTATTTCGTCGTTTTGACCGATAATATCTCAAAACTCTGACGTGTTAAAAAATCGGGAAATTGCATGGTAATCAGCGTATAAAACTCAACTGGAATCTATTGTTAGGTTTACAGGGTAAAATTTTGTTTAATTTTTGTCGAGCAGTTCCTAGTAGCATAATGTTGATATAGTAACTACATAGTGCCTATATAGTTACTATACCGGGTGGACTTGTTAGCCGACGTAGCATGGCGATTACAATGTTAATTTTTGAATGTGCATTTATTTGCTCCCCTAATTATTTTAGAGTTAAAGTTCTTTTAGGTTTTTTGTAGAGAAAAATACTGAATCCGAACATATTTTTGTTTTCAATTTTGGAATTTCAGAACCGTAATAATCAACATTATAACTAATTGTATTTTTACAAAAATCACTGAGGCCATTGAATTATTAAAACAAGGCATTTTCATTTGTTGTTTCTATTAAGTGACGTTTGTTATATTTGAACTTTTTAAAATCAGTTGTTATTAGAATTTATTGATTACCATAATGAGAAACTCGTTAAATTTGAATGGGCTGAGTTTTGTATTCGTCATTGATAAATAAAATAGGAGATTCACGTAGATGAAGTTTAGAACGATCCTTTTAAATTTTCACAAGAATAATCAACGAAATTATAAGTAATATTTTAAAATTTAAAATTTAAATTTTTTTTTTTATTTTAAAATATCTACATTTTTAAAAATCGTTTTTTGGACTTTTAAATTATGAATTAGACAAAATCTGATGTAATTATCTTTTAGAATTTTAATTCTGCTCAGTTTTTTGTATTCTAATTATGCTCTAAAATATCACTAAAGCCATCAATATGAACGTCAAACAGAAACAACAAATGAAAATGCCTTGTTTGTTTTAATAATTCCATGGCCTCAGTGATTTTTGTAAAAATACATTATTTATAATGTTGATTATTACGGTTCTGAAATTTCAAAATTTGAAAACAAAAATATGTTCGGATTCAGTATTTTTTTCTCTGCAAAACCTATAAGAACTTTGAATCAAAATAATTAGGGGAGCAAATGGATGCACATTCAAAAATTAACATTGTAATCGCTATGCTAAAGCGTCGGCCAAGTCACCACTCTCGGTATAGTTCGAAACATTGTGATACTAGGGGTGTTATTATTTGATAACAATACCTTTTTTATATCTACATTTTTCTTATGATAGATTATAGCTATTTTTTATTCAGGATAAAATTGTATGTATTTATAATATATTATATAAAATCCAAATACCTCCTAATCATTTATTACATAGCGTTTTCTCTCAATCTACTGGGCCTAGGTGCTTGACATTTGGCATGAATATTATTATACTTTTAGAACAAAGATTCTCGCTAAGAAAGATTTTTTTTTAATTTAAATTTTAAAGGGGTAAAGCAAAGGAAAAAACATTAAATTAGACTCTTTCATTTTAAAATAATACGTGACTTTTCCGGGTCTATTTGGCAGTAACGGTCCGAGGCAAGGATGGAGCGAGACCCAATTATGGCGCCCCCGAGAGGTGAACCGCGATTGGAATTAAGTCTACACCTCTTTGGAATTATTTTGGAATTCGTTAGATAATGCCCCTTCGTCTATTGTCTTCTACTTGGAAATGAAAGTGGAAGTATGTGAACACTATATTAGGTCGCGGTTCACCCTCTGATGCTACCCTTACTATCAAAATATCGAACAGCTAAAATAATATTTTTTTCCTTTATTTTTCTTTACCACTGAGGCGCTCCCTGGGGCTTGGCAGCTGGAGCGGCCACTCCTTTTGCCATATGGTATGGCCGCCCCTGCTATTGGGTCTAGAAACTTGCAATTTTTATTAAATTTACTTTTAAAACATGAATACAGGGGATGAAACAAGGGAATACAAATTAAAATTAATTTTTCATCTTGATTTCTCATGAACTACTGGGACTAAAATTTTGAAATTTTAATGTGAGTTAAGTATTTTTAAGATATAAATGCTTGCAAAGAATAGTTTCAAGGCGACCCAGGCGCTGTCTAACAAGAACGCGAACATCGCACTTAATTATAATTATTATATTTAGTCATTATAACTAAATATTTGAATAAATAAATTTTATATCATAAATTATTAAAAGTAAATGAACCTCCTAAGTTGATTTTACAGATCTAGAAATTATTTAATGTATTGCTGTTGCTAGCCCTAGCGTCCCCACCTCCACGGCTGCGATCTTCCTCTATCCCGCATCAACCCTATCTCTTCCCTCCTGGATCCTCCCCTTATTTTGATGTAGTTGATTTTTGCATTATTCTAGTTCTCTAGAAGTTCTCGGATTATGTATACAAAATTTGACTAAGTTTCGTCCAAAGGTCTAAAAAATTTTTTTGACACTCACCCCCCATTATGGGGTGATTAGTTTTTGGCATCTAGAAATAAATATAGTCCTGGAAAGAACGCTTCTTTCTATACATGATAGACACAAATTGGGGAATATACGGCCTTTCATTTGGGCGTCTGTAGATAAATATAAATCTGCAGACAGAAATCTAACATTTAAATTTTTTTTTTTTTTTAAATAATAAATAAATTCTAAATCTATAGAATTAACCAGAAATTATATCTTCAATTAATTGAGCTTTCATACGGTTTATTTACTTAATTAAATATATATTAAAATTAAAGTTTAAAGTAAATTTAATTTGTTAATTGTGGTTAAATCACTCATAATTAATTAATAACTATTTATTAAACACAAACAACAAATAAAGTACAATATAATTACAACTATTTGTGTTCAATAAATAGTTATAATTTCAACCTTTAATTTAAAATTAATCACCAAAATATAAGCTTTAACAGCTTTATATCTAACATAAATTATACAATAATTATTTATTTATTTATTTTTTATTCCTCCAATTTAGCATGATTTCGTTCAGTGAATTTAATCAATATATTTCCAATTCACAAGTCTGGATCAAAGGGAATTATAATCGATTGAAGAAAATGAGAGAAGAACATCCTGGATTGGTAAGTAATGATTCTTCTATTTATTCTTTATTTTTGCCTAAAAGGCGTGTTGAAAGTATCCGAATTCATAAGATATCAAGTAAACAGAGGGTAGAGCTATCACATAGCAAGAACAAGCAAAACTTTTTGACCCTGAAGGGCCCCAAAAGGGCGGACCATATTATCAGGCTTGCAGCTTCTTTTTTTTCTCATTGTGTTGAAAAATGTCCGGAACTTGGATAAAATTTATTTTCAATCATTATTTTTCTTTGTCTGTTTGTATGTGTGTCAGATACCTACGATATCGAAAGCCGTAAAAATAAGCCGACTTGTTCTGATGTGGCCATCCACTTGACTTTACCATACAACCCGGCCCCTTACTTATATTTAATATTTAATAAAATTATTTATAATCATGTAAGGGTTAGTTTTTGCATTTTTAGACTCCTGGGGGCCCACTGATTATGTATACAAAATTTGGTTGAGTTTGGTATAAGAGCCTATATTATCATTTTTTGCCTCCCCCCCTTTGGGCGGTTAGTTTTTGCATTTTTAGACTTCTGGGGTCCCACTGATTATGTATACAAAATTTGGTTGAGTTTGGTACAAGAGCCTATATTTTCATTTTTTTGCCTCCTTTGGGCGGTTAGTTTTTGCATTTTTAGACTTCTGGGGTCCCACTGATTATGTATACAAAATTTGGTTGAGTTTGGTACAAGAGCCTATATTTTCATTTTTTGCCTCCCCCCTTTGGGCGGTTAGTTTTTGCATTGTTTGACTTCTGAGGTCCCACTGATTATGTATACAAAATTTGGTTGAGTTTGCTCAAATGGCCTAGATTTTTAATTTTTACCCCCCACCCCCTCCACCCCTCTTAATTTTGGGTCGATATGTACCAAAATCTAATCAGCTCTTAATCTCAATGCAACAAAACTTTTTGTTAAATTTGGTTTCTATATTCACACTTGTTTTTGAGCTAGCTCGTCCGCAAAAATTTGGTAACGCACAGACTAACTAACAGACTAACAGACATTTTGACAAAACAATTATTATTTCGAAAAACATAATTTTTTTTGATGTTTACTATTAGGGCTTTTTTGTAGACCGAAATGCCATGGATTTGCTCAATTTTTTTAATCAAAATAGTTTCAGCGCCGTTTTTGAGATATTTCGAAAAGAAGAAGGAAAAAAACCATTTTTTTCATGCACGATTACAATACTTGACCATACCCTATATGGTAAAGTAATTAGATTTTAATTGAGAAGAGATGGAAGGCAGCCCAATGATAACGAAAAAATGAAGAGGGAAGTAGTGTGTATGTTTCCCTTATTGGCCAATTTTAAACCCTGAAGAAGGAAGGGAAAATCCTCCAAAATGTCGGTTTTGAGTGTGAAAAAATGACTGTCCACAATAAATCTATTTTATTCGAAAGAATTTTTTCATTATCCTTTGGGGGGCCTTCCGAAATCACTTCACAGTAATTAAAATTTCTACCAGTCCGTCCGTCTCTCTTCAAAAAGAAAATTTCTTCTAATATATGTATTATTAGATTTTAGGCTTTCTAGCTCCAAATTTTTTGATGTTCTCCTTAAAAAAATGCAAAGTTATTCAGAAATTGTTTAATTTTTTTTTTAATTTTAATCGTTTTCTTATGGTATAAACAATCGAACAGGTGTGTTTTGAATTACCATTTAATAAAATGTATACAAAAATATATATTCTATTATCTTATCCAATGCGAAGCAGATAAACAGGTTTATCCTCTAAAAACAGACGTTAAAATTTAACATCCTAAATTGGGTGTTAAAAAATAAAGTAATAACACCAGCGTTAAAAAATACCTATTCCCTAAACCAAGTTTTAACAGCGACGCTAACATTTTATTTTTTAACACCAGGTGTTAACGATCCATATGAAGATAGCTACGTTTTCTGCTTGTTCGTGTTTTTACACCCCTCGATAGCCTCTCGCGCAAGCGCATTACTAACTTGATTTGTTATTCTCAATCTATGTAGAATCTGACATCTATTTGACATTTAATTTATTTTTAATAAAAATTTTTATATTCTGAAATTATTATTACTTAGAAGAGAGATCATTTTTTATGATGTCTCAAAACTGAAAGTTAAAATATTATTCCTAAAATAAACAAATATATCCTAAAAATTGTAATAAATCTTATTTTAACATCAAAAGTTTTTGAAGGCAAAAAGCTGAGAAGTCCAAGGACTACTAAAAAACAAATAAAAATCTTAATACAATCACAGATTGCTTTTATCTCAAAGCTGTTAAAATCAAACTTACTTTTTGGTTAAAGACGTTAAAGTGTTAAAAATTAAAGTCATGCCAGAGGGAGCCTTTAATATTTTGACGTCGAATTTAATGCACAAACATGGGTTTGTTGTTAAAGTTTTTGCTTACAGAATAGGAATTTGAGGAAAGGAGGTGTTAAAATGAATTAACGCTGAATTCGGATGTTAAAAGTTAACTTTTTACTTTACCATACAGAGGGTATGGTCAAGTATTGTAATCGTGCATGAAAAGTGTTTTTTTTCCTTCTTTTTTTCGAAATATCTCAAAAACGGCTGAAACTATTTTGATTAAAAATATTGAGCGAAACCATGGCATTTCGTACTACAAAAAAGCCCAAATAAGTGAACATCGAAAAAATTATATTTTTCGAGATAATATTTGTTTTGTCAAAATGTCTGTTAGTCTGTCTGGTTGTTAGTTAGTTAGTCTGTGCGTTACCAAATTTTTGTGGACGATCTAGCTCAAAAACTAGTGGGAATATAGAAACCAAATTTCACACATAATTTTGGTCCACTGAGATTAAAAGCTGATTAGATTTTGGTGCATATCGACCCAAAATTAAGGGGGTGGAGGGGGAGTTAAAAATTGAAAATCTAGGCCCTTTAAGCAAACTCAACCAAATTTCGTATACATAATCAGTAGTCTCCCAGAAATCTAAAAATGCAAAAACTAACCGCCCAAAATGGAGGGGGGAGAGGCGTAGGGTCAAAAAATGAAAATCTAGGCCCGTGTACCAAACTCAACCAAATTTTGTATACATAATCAGTGGGTCCCCAGAAGTCTAAAAATGCAAAAAGTAACCGCCAAAAAATGGGGGGGGGGTCGTTAGGATCAAAAAATTAAAATCTTGGCCATTTAACCAAACTCAACCAAATTTTGTATACATAATCAGTGGGACCCCAGAAGTATAAAAAGGCAAAAACTAACCCCCCCCTACATGATTATAAATAATTTTAGGGGCCAGGTTGTATGGTAAAGTCAAGTGTATGACCACATCAGAACAAGTTAGCTTATTTGCTTAGATAATAGACCTGAAAGTATTGTAATAGGTCTCGAGGCAAGCGCGATCTCAAAGACGAAAGCGATTCTCTCAACCAAAGTCACAAATTGTAGTATTCATTCAAATTGTATTTTATGACCTGACAATTTTAATTTTGGCAAAAATTACATGGGGTCTTTTCTAGAGGCCAAAAAGTGCGATTTTTTCATTTAGTCTGTGTGTATGTATATGTAGTCCTTTTTTCTTTGACGATTTTTTCCACACCGTTCAAGCAATTAAAATGAAATTGAAAATATACCAATACTTTAACAAAATGAAGCGCTGATTAGTTTTTTATACAAATCGGCCGAAAAACATTAGTACTTTTATTCTAGCTAGTACCTACTTATTTTAGTTTTTTCTAAATATTTTGTAAATGGCTTAATCAATTTTTATCAAATTTAATATTCTAATTAGCTACCTAGAGAACCCCAAAAAAAGGTTGTATAACGTTTTTAGTAAAAATTAAATTTTAAAGTACTTTACTTTACAGTAAAATTTTGGTCGGTTTAATATAGCTTATTTAACCTTGCTTTAGTAATAATGGATAGGTTTCTCTCTGTAAAATGCTAAATTTGAGAGGAAATTTTACAAATAACCATAGTAACTGCGTTGTTATAGTATCCGTTAGGTACCTTTGATAAAGATCTGGATGAATCGACTGAAAATCAAAAAAGCGATCGATTCTCTTCTACTACTTGAGGAATAACCGTTCTACATTGCATTTTCGGTTATTATTGGTAGCAAGTGCCAAAGATAATGATCGAAACGTCAAAAATGTTATTTCTCAAGTATTAGATAAGATCAATGGCTATTTTTGATTCTAGGTCAACATTGACTTGAAATATATATAATTAAAGTATTTTTTCTCCTTTCTTATTTTATATTCTCCTTTCTTATTTTATATCTCTATCCACTATTTCTCTATTTTTTCTTTCTTTTTTTACAGTTTTGTGCAACGTTTTGTTTTCTATTTTTCCTCCTATCTGTGATTGGACGCAACGTTTCCGGCTTGACCCTCACCTATGGCCTCCTGATGTTTGTTTTGATTACGCCGGGCATCATCTTCCATTTGCCAATTACACGAATAAACCACGCCTGGTTACAAAAACACACACATGGTTAGTATATATATATCATCATCATCATCATCATCAGCCTGTCGATAGCGACAATCCACTGCTGAATATAGGCCTCTTCCATCAAATGGAAGGGGGTTGGCATTAAGTATATATATATATATATATATTAATAGAAAAATTGACATATAACAGAGTGGCTGGCGTCCACATTGATTGACGTGCACATTTAAAAATATTCAATTCCTAAGACTAGAAATAAATAAAGTGAAATATGCTGATTATTCTTGAATTTTGAAAAATAAATATTTTTTCAAAATTCAGTTCACTAGAGGTAATCCTAAAATTAATTTAATTAAATAAAGAAAGAAATTAAAAGGGCTGTATCAAAGATGTTGTTAGATATATGTTTAATTTAGATGTCAGAAGGGAAACGAGCCCAAGCTCCACTCGACTCCCTGGCTTGCCGAAGAACCGTTTCTGCCCTTTCCCTGTACTACAGATACTATCACGGTATCTGTTCAGTCGAGCTGAAATCAATTATCCCCCCTAAAGCCCTCTTTACGAGAAACACGCGGTTTTCAGCACCCCTTCGCTGTCAAATTGAATAAAAATCGAACAAGCGCTTTCGCCAACTCTTTTATCCCTATGACCCCCAGAGACTGGAACTCGCTCCCTGCCACCATCTTTCCCGCGACTTATAACCTTCAGCTATTTAAGACCCGTATCCACAGATACCTTCGACCCCCGCCCAACCCATAAAATTCTTTCTTCTTCTTTTCACGATATAGGGGCCAACCCAGGCCTTTAGGGGTTGCACCTTTTTGGTGTAACTCCTTCTCTCATCATTTTCATTAAAAAAAAAATTGCTTCCGGCCACTTGGTTTAGAAAAAAATTTCCGGGGACTAGGTGGGGGGGGGGGGGTTAGCTACCCTCCGAGGAGTATGGATATTCTCATAAGAGTTAAAGACATGACCTCTCTGATGCCTAGATTGCTTTTTTTTAAAATTATTATTTTGATTGAACTATTTATTTATATCCTGTAAAGTTTTGACGTTTACCACAACATTTCGGGGGGGGGGGGGTTAACACCTATAATCCCCCTCTGGCTACGGCCTAACCCTTTTGAGATAAAATCCTTCTGATATGTATTTTATAAATAAATAGAAATCTCTTGTATAAAAAACAATCTGAAAACGTTTTATTGGAATAATAGACTGTTTCTTAATATCTATAAAAAATCTTAAATATTTACTCTCTGATAAGCAACATAAAATTATTTCTACTAAAATCTTTGAAATTTTGACCTTAAATTTAGAATCTTTCTTAATTAAATATTTATATTTTTATTCAAGATAATTTCATTTCCAAGACAATTCGTATCATTATTTTCAAAATATTTATTTGTTTATATTTGATTTATATTCATTTCATAAAGCAATTTTTTTATTTATTTTTTTTTCAACTCCTAAAATAAAATTCCATTGAAAGTAGGGAGAAATTCTCTCGAAACGTTTGGTATTTTAATAAACGTTTGAAAATTGTCTTTTACTTTATTTATAAAAGATTTGTATTTATCTAATATATTACAGACAATTTCAAAAATTAATTAAATTTGTCGAATTTTAATGTTCCTATAAGATTGAAGTAATTTTTGGAGACGGACTGATAAGTAAATTGATTGGATATTGATGAGGCAGTTCAAAATTCAAAAAAAGAAGATAATTTAACCTATCTTTTTATTCAAATTTAGGGAACGCTGTGTTGGTTTATAGTGAAACATTGTTAAAATTAAATTAGGTTGGAGTTGGTGGTGTTTCACAAGGAGAAAAATTAAAATACAAAGATTTTTTTAGTTTACTCTATATATTTCGAGCTTTTAACTCATCGTCAGGAGAACATTGACTGAAGATAACATAAAATAATGAACAGAATTTATTTTAATATGTTGGACAGTTATTTATGAGTTAGTGTAAATATAAAAGAATTATCAGAAGATGGGATGGCCTTAGAGCCGAAAGAACAGATGGAGCGGACAGAGGGCTAAACTGGGAATAAAGAAAAGATATTTATCCTTGGAAGATGCCGAAAATTATGTATGTGCCATAAAGGGGGCAATAAACTATGGAGTGAGGATGTATAGTGAAATTTTTTTTATTTTTAAAATTCAAATTAAATATCATTGATTAAAATGTCAATTATTGGTGAGGTTTTGATATCTGTTTGATTGTTCAGGATATTTTGATTAAGGTGTATGGCCTTTTTAATTTCGGATGACTCAAACAAATCTCATTTCTTGCTTTTTGAAATGAAATGTAAAGGGAGGGGGTTGGTCGATGAAGGTGAATGGTTGTGGTCAAACAAATGATCTGCAAAAGCCGAATTGTAACTTAATGGGGGGGCATTAGGGTTCAAACTATTCACCTGTAGATTGCGAAAAGATCTCATGTGTTCAACGTGACGTTGATTGAAAGATCTACCTGTTTGCCCAATATAAAACGATTGACAGTCATTACATTGCAATTTATATACACCACTTTTTGTTGTTGGTTTAATTATATCGATTTTATTGTTAACCAATATGGATGAAAGGTTATTACTGTTATAGAATGCGAGGGTAATATTAAGTTTGCGAAACAAATTAGCTAAAGGGTAGCTGAGTGGTGAATGGAAATAAAGTTTTTTAAAAAAATTTCTTTCTTTTTATTCATAAACCGAGGCTTATTCTTCTTCCTTCTTCAGGGTTTTTTTCACATTGGATTTCCTTCACTGACATTTCAAAACCCTGAAGAAGGAGGGAATAAGCCTCCGAAAAGTCGGTTTATAAATGAAAAGATAATTTTAGACTGTCTCATCAATATCCACTCAATTTAATGTTCGTGTTGAATAAACTTATATATTATTTTTGTATTATTGTTAATTCAATGTTCATTAAAAAAAATTGACAATATCTTTTCATCGCAATGGACTCGTCGTGCTTAATCTTGATATATACTAATGATTATAATTATTCTATAATCTCTATTATAGATTGTTTATTTTTTTAATTTACAAATAGACAACCAAGGACATCTAAGATTTGTAGACTAAACGTCATTGCCAATGAAAAATGTTATTGTATTATTATATTATGCTGTAGTTTGAATACGTTTATCAAAATTCTTTTTTTTTTTTTTTTATTTAGATCTGACAAATACCATATTTAAAAATTTCTTTTTTAATTCAGGTGAATATTGATTTTTTTTATTTATTTATTAAAATTACGATTTGTTTAATTATCTATTTGGAATATTAATAATTTAGAAATGCATATATATATATATATTATATAAAGAAAAAAAATGTATTGATTGTTTATATAAATGAAAAAAATACAAATCTTTTATAAAAAACACTCTAGAATACGTTTATTGAAAAGCCAAACGTTTCGGGAGAATTTCTCCCTTTATCAATGGAACAATTTTTTCAAAAAAAGAAAAAAGTTGCTTCCTCTAAAATTTAGAAAGCAACACTAAGATATTAAATATTTATATAAATAGACAATTGTACAGATTGTCCTGGTGGCCAGATTACCTTTAATTAAAAATATAAATATTTATGAAAAAATCACGTATTCTAGATTGTTTTTTATAAAAGATGTGTATTTTTTCATTTATATCTAGAGAGCTAGAAATGCAAAAACTAACCACACAAAATGGGGGGGGGGGGTCAAAAAATAAAAATTCTTTCTCTTGGGCCAAACTCAACCAAATTTTGTATACATAATCTCTGGGTCACTAGAAGGCTAGAAATGCAAAAACTGGGTGCGGGGGTGGAATGGGGGTGGGGTGAGGAGTGAGGTGGAGTAGGGTGCAGGGTGGAGTCCAGGGGCATAGCGGGGGTGGGTCCAGGGGGCTAGGCGGTGGTCTGGTGCGCAGGGTTGTAGGGCGCGGGGTGGGGTCCGGGGTCCGAGGTGGGTGGGGTGCGGGTGGTGGTGTGGGGGCGGCGGTTGGAAACGGGTGCGGGGGTGGGATGGGGTGAGGGGGTTAGTGGGTTAGGGTGCGGAATGGAGTGTTGGGCTGGTGATGTGGGGGCGGGGGTTGGGCATGGTGCGTGGGGTGGGGGTGCTGGGTGAGGGTGGGGTTCGAGGGCTGGGGGTCCAGGGGCGTGCCTCCTGGCTATGCCAAGCGGGCCTTGCAGCTAGTATTATATATATATATATATATATATACCATATTTTTAATTGAACATCAAAAATGCCAAGTTTTTTTTTAATTCTCAAAAAGAATAGTACGTATTATAGATTAAAGATTGTATCTACAGCTTTATATAAATATATTTTCATTTTTAAATAATAAATTGAAAGTTTCTTTTTGCCGAGAGTAGCAACATTTTTATAAATTAAAGGAGACAATTAAAAGAGTGTGTCTTACTAACTCCTATTGGATTTTTATGGTAGAATTCAAAAATACTAGAATTTATGCTTGAAAAAATTGAGTATTAACAACTTTTTGATTTTTAGAAATAAACGATTATTATGGTCATCCTGGATATAAGATTTGAATTTTTATGATTAAGTAAGATTCTTTAATGTCTAATTAAGAGTCCTGTTTGATCAAATTAATTCTACAAAGAATTGTTTAATTATTATTAATTTTTAAAGATGAACGCTAAATTAGTAGATTTTACAAACTATCTAAAATAACTCAGAAATGATAAATCTTACCCATCAAGTGCATTATACAAAATCATCTTAATTTTTAACACTTAATCTAATGATGCAAAAATATTTGGGGGGTTCCATAGAAAATAAGAAAGTTGATAGCGATTGCGGCAAAGCAGAAAGTGTCCAGAAGTTGTTCATAATTTATTTAAAAAGAGCATATTACAAAACATAAATAAGTATTAAAGGAATCGTAGGGAGTTGGACAAGACTTTAAATTAAATTAAATACAAAGTTTTGATTAAATATGCCATACGTTTCGTTGCTGTTTTGCAACTCTTCAGTGGCTGAAATAGCGAAACAAAGCTATTAGATATCTTTTTATTGATCATTTTTACAAAGTACATAATGGTATGTTAGGTTAGTTTTTCTCACCTCATTTATTAAACTTATTTGTCAGGATTTTTAACTAAGAGAAAAAACATTTCAAACAGTAATAATACATAATATAAAAAAATTTCTTTGTTCAATTTGATTCTTTTAGTTTTTTGACAGAAAACAATTACTTTGTTTAAAAGGTTTATATTTTATGTTATTTGATGAATTGAATGAATTGTGATAGAAAAAAGAATACTGTTTGAAATGTTTTTTCTCTTAGTTAAAAATCCTGACAAATAAGTTTAATAAATGAGGTGAGAAAAACTAACCTAACATACCATTATGTACTTTGTAAAAATGATCAATAAAAAGATATCTAATGGCTTTGTTTCGCTATTTCAGCCACTGAGGAAGTTGCAAAACAGCAACGAAACGTATGGCATATTTAATCAAAACTTGTATTTAATTTAATTTAAAGTCTTGTCCAACTCCCTACGATTCCTTTAATTATTAATCATGGACACGAATAATGAAATATAAATCTAATAGTAATCTAATAGTAATAATAGTTGTTAATAATTAATTTAAAAAGAGCATATTCCAAAACATAAATCAAGTCAAAGTTCAAAATTTTCTCTCACCTCCTTCCATGAAAACTTTTAATGAACGAGCTCTTTGGAAAACCGTGTATAGAGATATATTAAGGAAAAAGACCTTTCTTTTATTTATTGTTTAAAATAGTAATATCAACAAACGTCGCCAAACTTGAAATGAAAACTCCAACTTATAATTATTTATTAGACACTTAAGAGAAATTAGCATTTTCTTTTTTATCATTGAATTTATTGTAATATTGTAAGAGTTCGTGGCTGTGATGAAACTATACTAGATGAAGGAGGAGGTATCAGCCAAAGATGGAATCACTGGGTTCAATAAAACACCTTTAATGAGACGTTTCGGCCTAAATTTTATTTGGCCATCTTCAGTCAATTAGGCTAAAAATTTTTTTTTTACAAATGGATGTTAATTGATATATTTTTTTTATAATAAAATTATGTTGACCAAGTTGATTATTTAGACTTACAGTTATACACAAAATGCGGTACACATATGTGATCGAACCAAGCCTTGTCAAAAATAAAATTTCTTTTAGCTTCATGCGAATTTTTAACGTGCCTGGACCCAAAAGTTTCAGAATGAAAGTAATTAGTTTATATAAATCTTTTTCTATATATTACATTATAATTAGAGTATTTGACCCTTATGTGAGGTCATCATATATCCCATCATTATTCATTTACAAACAGAAAATCCAAATTAGAATCTAATCACTTTTAAATCACATGCATTTTTTCATTCAATCAAATTATACAAATTCTTATTAAAAAAAAAAAAAAATTTTCAAAAAGTTTCTATACATTAAGTTCAAGAAAACAACTGTTGGCTCATATCACACAGGATAGATGTATAAATATTGGAAAGAAACATACAATCTCTTTTAAAATTGATAGCCTTATCACCTGCTATTTTTATATATAGCATTTCGGCTATGGATCTTTTATATATCAAATAAAATTTAGGCCGAAACGTCTCATTAAAGGTGTTTTATTGATTTATATATCAAATAAAATTTAGGCCGAAACGTCTCATTAAGGGTGTTTTGTTGAACCCAGTGATTCCATCTTTGGCTGATGCCTCCTCCTTCATCTAGTATAGAATTTATTGTAATTAATAAATAAATGAATGATCATTGTCCGAAATAGAATGAATTTGAATAATAATTAAAAAAGTTAATGAATTTTAAATTTTAATTGATTGCCCTTGAGAATGACTAATACTAGTTAATTTTTATTAATCTCATTTATTTATTTGTTCTTATTCTAAAAAAAAATGTTTTCTAGACACTGACTCAGAGGTGGAGGAATATCTTCCGGAGGCGACAGGAGAGGCGCTTGCCTTTTTACAATTGGCCGGCAACGCCCAAATCAAGGACGACGATAGCCGAGAATCAACAACTCATGGTAAGTATCTATTGTCTCTTTATTAGACACTAGGTGAATAACCCGGTGCTTCGCCCCTGGCAACACCTACGCCCTCCTGCCGCGCTCTCTTATCTTAATAAAATAAACTGATATGGCCATCCACATGACTTTACCTGAATTAATAAAGTAAAGGGTGTGTAGTTTCACAGTGAATGAAATAAAACTCAAAGAGGTTTATACAAACTCAATATATAAAACAAATCGTATTCATATCCCGAGTCACCGGTCCGAGGTGGTGAATAGGTCATTCACTGTCACTGCTTCCCGACTGTGGAATTCATTACCATCATTCACCCGTTCATCTTCATCATCACTTATCTTCAATCGTGGTCTCTTGGCATGTATTCGTGGGGGCGGGTCTCGGGAGTGAGCGTCTCTTTTTTGGCGTCTCTCTTTTATGGTATATCTTTTCCTCCTGCTGGCTCTCTCCCACCTTCCCTTTCGCTTGAGCTTTCTTTCTTTTTCTTCGCACACACTTGTTTTTATTTTTCTCCTCTTTGTTTTATGTTAATTATTATTTTTTACTGCTCATATAGGGGCAAACTGCCTCCAGAGCATTGTGTAAAGTTAAATTGTAAGAATTATGAATGAATAAATAAATAAATCTAAACTTAGTTTTAACTTGTAAACTCCTGATGATGGACTTCTTCTTCGAGTACCATACCTGGAACGGGTGTCAGCTCCTCTCCACATATACCTGTGCTGAGTGTGTTTAGTTGTTTTTTACACAGATATACGGGACCTACTTTTTAACGCCGGTTCCGAACGGCTAATTTGGAGAGGTTACTAGGCATATTATACTCTTGGTAGGTTGCCATTACTTTCCAAGAGGAGGCGACCGCAAATATCTATCTGCCGAGACTCGGTCTCTCCGATCCAGCGAATCTTCCAGTCAAGAAAACGACCCAACACTCCTAAACACATGCTTCGCATTGGATAAAGTAAAAATGAAGAGTTCTTTTTAGGACAGCATCCTTTGGTTCAAAAGTCACCGCCAAATTACTGATATATATTATATATTTATTTAAATATAAGTACTTATATGTTTATTTGTATCATACAGAGAGGACACTCTCGTTGATTTTCAATGCAACTCTGCAACTCGTGGCAAGAAAAGATTTTAATATTTTTATTATTATTACTTTTTTTTAGGATCATCAGATCTTGCCGGCTTAGGTTCCTTCTCCACTGAATTTGTTTCTCTTGCATCCCTTGAAGGCAGCATCGATGGACTTGATCTCGATTTAGAATTAACAAATCCGGTAAATATTTTTTTTTTATTTTCTATTTAATTATTATCCGTCTCAGGGAACGTCTCAGTTTTAAATTCACTCAAAAATTTACTTTTATTGTTAGTGCTAAGACATTTCTGAAACGTGGAGAAAAACATAAACAACATTATTTTTTTGCTGTCTGCAAGAGTTCTGGTATTCAGGATAAAACAAAAACATAAGGTCGTAGAAGGATGTTTTTTTTTTTGTTTTTTTTTTTTTTGGCTTTTCGACCTTTCTCAGCCATAAGCCTAATTACGATACTGGATTATCTTATTTTCTAAAATTTGTCTCCTTAACCCCGGGAGTCAGATTTTAGCTGGATGCCTCGAGTCGGAGTTCGAGCCCGGGTCCCGTTGGTTTGAGCATCAACGGCTCACGCTACCGCTAGCCTATCGACCAGAAAGTTGTTATTTTTTTAAATAAAGAAATATTTGGAAGGGCTTTCTAAATTAAAAACTTCAAATTGAAAATCAGAAAAAATTGAATTATACGGATTATTGAGCTGAAATTTGGCACACAGCTTTGAATTAATAAGCTGCACGTTTATACCAAGTTTCAGTTTTCTAGCTCAAACCATTCTTTAACAAAAATTATTAGATCACCGTGATGGCAACATCTACACCCTTCTGGCGCTCTTTTTATCTTAATCCAAAAATAATAATACAAATATAATTGAATCTTAAAGAGAAATTAACACACAGTTTTGTATTAATAATCAGCACTTTTGTACCAAGTTTCAGCTTTCTAGCTCAAACTGTTCAATGACACAATCAAAAAAAATTTCAGAAATTGTATAAAGTCATGAAAAAATTCCACTTTTTCTTCCAATTTTTATGATATTTAAAGTATGTTATGTATGCTGTGATTTGGTGTGCTAAAGTCTCGCAATATATTTTTATTATTATTATTATTATTGGGAATTTAAAGACGCATCGACTAATAAGTTAATTAACGCCTTATATATTTTTATATTAAATTTTAATACTACTTTTGATAATTCAATTTTAATTTCGAATTCTTATTAAATTGGGATAAGTGAGAGTCTAGTGGTGTCCTCAAGTAGGCCTAATATTACACTTAATGGTAAACAAATTCACTTTAACTTAATTATACCATTTGGCTATTCTTCAGCTTTTTCAAATGAGCAGACCAGATAATAATATAACATTTTATGAATTAAAGGAGTTTTTAAGTCACATAAAATAAATAAATACATTAATTTTAATCAATTATTATTATTTATTTGATTGATTTACTAGTTAGTTTCTGTCACCTCTGGTTGACCATCTTCAGTAGTACTATAAAATGAATTATTGGATAAAAAATACTTGGTAGGTTTCACATTAAGATATAAAATAAAACTAATTTATTTCAATGCTATCATGTTTAAATGCACAACCCACTTTAGTTTCAGATTTTGAACCCTCAGTGTAAATTAGCGAATAATTGTGAAATCTATTGATGATATCTTGGAATAATATCTTAAAGATATTGCTGCTTGTGGTTTGTTTATTGAATCTATGAAGATCCCAAATAATGGTGGGGTTTTAATAAGCCAAGAGGTTTGGGAGCACTTATGAGTGCAATTTAAGCTCCCCTCCATCTCTAGCATCTTTACTGGTGAATTAAAAGCTATTGAATTAGCCCTCTCCTATATTAAAAACCGTGGACTGGAGAAAAGCCTTATCATCAGTGACTACACTAAGCTCCCTTCTGCCATTCAGAAATTCAATCCTTCTCACCCCTTGGTACAGAGAATTCAGTCCTTGCATGGGGGTCAATCGGGGGACGATTGCGTGAAATTATTTTTATGTGGGTTCCAGGACATACAGGGATTGAAGGCAACGGTGCAACTGACCTTCTTGCCAAAATGGGAGCTTAATAAGGCGGCTGTTGATTTTTCTCAAATATTTTTAGAAGACTCGAAAAAGTTTTTTAAAAATCAATTAAAGAATTCTCGGTATGATGTGTGGGCGAGGGAGAATGCAATCCTTAAGAGAGTCAAACCTAACATTTGTCCACTAAGTACATGTTTTTTCTTTTTTTTTTAATGATATTGATGAGAGAAGGAGATACACCAGAAGGTGGATCCCCTAAAGGCCTGTATGGACTGGCCCCTCAATCGTGAAAAGAACAGAGCAGAAGGAAAAGAAGCCGGGATCACGAGCCAATCTCAGAAACTTAGATACAATTCAATATCCAATTTACCAAGGTTTTAGGGGCTTCGAGCAGTGGTAAATCCTCCGCGCGATAAATTCGGTTAAATTTATCTCCCACTTAATTTTTATTACCAGACCCTATACTTACAGAAAAAATGTCTGGGTATAGCCGGGAATCGAACCCGAGACCTCCGGGTTGCCAGTCAGTTGTTCTGACCATTACACCACCGAGGCGGACAAATATGATATGCACTAGAAGAATGCAAAACCAAACTGTTCACGAGCGTCTACGAATAGGGCGCCTGCTTTTTTCTCCGCATGGGTTCTTGATTTCTTAGAGAAAACACCCCATGGTGTGGTATATGCAACTCTAGAATCACAATGGACTACATGTATTAATTGAGTGTCCTAACTATATAGTTCTGCAAGATTAAATTTTAATATTGAAATATATCTATCCTAAATCTTTTAGGAAATCAAGAAAATTTTGAAAATATGTTCCGGGTATTTTAGATCAAATAGGGCTTCTAAATTTAATTTAATTTTTTTTTTTTTTAACACTCGACAAAACCAATAACACGGTTTTGCGATTTTTTTGTTCTGTGATATTTTTGAGTTATTGTTGCTATCACTTATTAGATATTTATTGAATACTAGCTTTCGAACCCTATTGGCGTAAACTGTAAAGCAACAGACAGATGGATATGATCTGATAAAAAAAAAATAGATTGAGACAGATGATTAAATGGATAAGATAGGTTTTCTGAGGCGCTAATGGCCCTGGCAGTCGATGCGCCCTTAAAAAAAACTAATTTATTTTTGGAGAGACTTTAATCTCGATATATATATAATATATTTATAACAAATTTATAATAAATATATATTTCGGGTGACTAACCCATCTTCAGTTACTTTCTGTTGCTCCTGAAGAATCCTCCGAAACGTCGGTTTGAAAGGAAAGGAGGAAAGAATCCAATAAATTTCACCTTATTTGGATATGTGTTGATTTTTTCTTTCTTCACTACCCCTAGGCTGCCTTCCATTACTTTCAGTTATAAAATTTAAATTCTACATAGGTCACTTAAGATTTGGAAGAATAATATTTTAATAATAATAAAATTAGGTCAGGTCCTCTTGACTCATCCAATTTCTTTTCTGTATGGATTGCAGCCCCCAAGTGAAGCCCGTCTTTTAGACCCGGAAATTTCTGAAAGTGACAGCGACGAAGAAATCACTGGCATGAAATTTCAAACAAGACATTTCAATGGCGATGCCACTTCCTCGTCGGAAGATGAAGCTGACGCATTTTCCAACGGACTTACTTTCACGGTATTTAAATTATTTAATTAATATTACTCGGCACGCCCCAGGTTTCATCTACCTGCCGGGCGGCCCTAATCTATATAATATTATATATGTTATAAAAGCGAAATACCACTCACTCAACATGATATCTCCAAAACTACTAGACCTACGGTCTTGAAATTTGGAATAGAGGTACGCCCTGCGTAGATGTAATCTAAGAAGGGATTTTACCAAAAAACCACCTCTAAGGGGTTAAAATGGGGGTTAAATTAATTAAAAGATCTGTGATTGGCTGATTCTGTTGCCATGTTTTTATTTACTCATATTCTTTGTTTTTTAATTATATAAAAATTAAAAACATGAAGAATAACCATTCTTTTGGATTTTTGATTTTTCGGTTATTATTGGTAACTATTGATGAAGACATGTGTTGTGATATGCCTTGTCGACATGTTTTGATGGTCAACGCAAAAGCATTAGGCTTGTGTAATGCTGAATTTGCAGAGCTTGACCTGAATATAATTATACTTAAGCGAGAAGTCTCGGATGATCGAGGAGAGAACATACGGGGTGGATAACTTACGAGGTGGTTGACATACGATCGTAAGGCCTGTGACACACCTTGCCGCCCTCCCATTGTAACTATTCGCAATAAACCCATTGTTATAAATATATCTTACGTCTATTATTTACCCAGTAACCCTTAATTATAAACCAATACTAAATATATTATAACATTTTGGCGCCCGAACAGGGACATATTATAACATTTTTCGCCCGAACAGGGGCCTGAATATAATTATACTTAAGCGAGAAGTCTCGGATGATCGAGGGAGGTGGGAGAGAAGATACGGGGTGGATAACTTACGAAGTGGTTGACATACGATCGTAAGGCCTGTGACACACCTTGCCCCCCCCCCATTGTAAGATTCACAATAAACCCATTGTTATAAATATATCTTACGTCTATTATTTACCCAGTAACCCTTAATTATAAACCAATACTAAATATATTATAACATTTTGGCGCCCGAACAGGGACATATTATAACATTTTTGCGCCCGAACAGGGACATATTATAACACATGAAATGGAGTCAAAAAATGAAAATTCTAGCCATTTAGAGCAAACTCAACCAAATTTTGTATATCTACATATACTGTGGGCACTTAGAAGACTAGAAATGCAAAAACTAACTACCTAAAATGGCGGAGGGTGCAAAAATGAAAATGCTAGCCCTTTGGCCAAACTCAACTAAATTTTGTATACATAATCTGTAGACCAGGGGGAGTGGGTCCAGGGAGCGGGGGTCAAGAGGGAGTGGTTCAGGGGTTAGGGGTCCCGGGGGATTGGAGAGAGGGTCGTTGGGGTGGAGGGGCGTGCGTCCAGGGGGGTTGAGGAGAAGGTCGGTTGAGTCCAGGGGGCGGGGAGATAGAGGGGTCTAGGGCCAGGAGTGGTGCTCGAGGGGCTTGGGTCAAGGGGTGGTGGGTCCTTGGACAGCAAGAAGGCCACCAAATGTCCGGAACGAGACGCTCCCCGTCAAGGGCTAGGTGTTGCCCGGAGCGAAGCGACGGGGGACAGCTAGTATTGAATAAAATCAAACACCCGATACACTCACCACTGGACATAGAAACATGAAATTTAGAGACTTCTATAATAATAGGGGTTCACATTAAGAAATAATTTTTTGAAATTCGACACCTAAGGGGTTTAAAGGGGGCAAAATATTTTTTCACTGATTATGAAATATCTCTTAAGGACGATAAGATATCTACCTGCTTTTTAATTATAAAAATATCTAAAAAGTGATTTGAGGGTTTTTTTAAACTCATTTTCGAATGGTGTTAAAAGTGGAAAATATGTTTCATAAAGTGTTTACACTGATTTATGCAATATCTATTAAAAGAATGGTAGGATATTATCTAATTGGTTTTTGTTTATAAAAATACTCCATACAAATGTCTAAATAGTAATTTCAGGATTTTTTGAAATTCAACCCCTAATCGGGTCTCAAAAGGGGAAAATAAGTTTACACTCATTTATGCATTATCTACACTGCGCTTCCAAAAAAGTGGAACACTTGAAAAATTCGAATTTTTTTTTCAAAGAAATATCAAAATTTATATTTTTTATTTAAACTTTTAATAGATTGTATACAAGTAGAATTATTTTTAAACAATATCACATTGAATAAAATTCTTAAACAGGTAGTAAAAATATACATTAACAAAAATTTTCATTTTATCACAAAATTCTTAAAAATTTCAAGTTCTAGTAAGGAATATTACCGCCCCTCGTCTGAATCACAGCCGTCAGCCTCCTAACCATACTTCTGATTAGGCGTACAACTAGGGATGAACCGCGATTGGAATTAGGTGTACACGTCTTTGGAATTATGTGGAATTATTTTGGAATTCACCCCTTCATCTATTGTCTTCTACTTGGAAATGAAAGTGGAAGTGGAAGTAGGTGTACACGATATTAGCTCGCGGTTCACCCCTCGGCGTACAACCTGCGTTTGGTCCAGATTTTCCCACTATTCTTGTAGGAAGTCTCGGAGCTGCTGGGTGGTCTCTGGAGCAGGATCTCTAGCAGGGACTCGCCTCCCCACCATGTCCCATACCTGCTCAATGGGATTTAAGTCCGGACTGCAAGCTGGCCAATCCATAGTTTGAATTCCTACATCATTTAAAAATGTTCAAACTGTTTTCAAATGTTCCACTTTTTTTTGAAGCGCAGTGTATTAAGAATGGTTGATAAAATTTGATGGCTGTATATGTATATAATTAAGTAATGGAGAGGGATTCAGCCAATGGGTAGCCTCTGCTGAATAAAAAACTCCCAACTATAGAAAACGTTTCGGCTTTAATTAAATAATGCCATCATCAGTTCCTAAGAGTTGATGAGTCCTGAAGACGAGCGCCATATTTGTGTATAAAGGTGTCGAGCATGATGATATTCCTCAATGGTTATAAAGTTGATAAAACCATTGAGGAATATCATCATGCTCGGACACCTTATACACAAATATGGCGCTCGTCTTCAAGGACTCATCAACTCTTAGGAACTGATGATGGCATTATTTAATTAAAGCCGAAACGTTTTCTATAATTGGGAGTTTTTTATTCAGCAGAGGCTACCCATTGGCTGAATCCCTCTCCATTACTTAATTATATTAAGAATGGTTACTACTGGTATACAAATAAATCTTATAATTGATTTTAAAACATATTTTATAAAAATTTATAATCTTGTATATTTACTTATTTTATTTTTTCTAATTTCATCCAAAACTAATCCTGATTGGTTTGATTGCAGCAACACTCAACACAAACAACACAATCACATGAACACCAACAACGGGAACAACCACAATTGTTAGCCACGGTAACATCATCTGGAGCTTTGAATTTTGCTAGAGGATTTGCTTCTAGGATGGGACAAACACTTGTTACCTCTGTACTTGCCGTTCAAGTAAGCCATTCAAACAATAATCAAGCCTAACATAATTTTTAAGAGGAAATCAATAAGGCTGTTTTCTGCTTTATGCAAATAAACATATATAGTCCAAGAGCTGGTGACATATTTTTGAGTACGGATTTGACCCAACTAGAAATAATGCGTAATAGTACCGTCTATGATATTTGTACAAGGAATGGCCAGTCTGGCTGGTCTAAGCAGGTGGACCAGGTACTGCGGCATTATGTGAGTGCGGTAAAAAATACATATGTGTTAAAAAATATTTTTGACCCACAATGAAATTATAAAAATTATAATTTATAGTCAATTATAAATATAATATATTCACCCCAGACCATTTGAGTGGTGGGACGTGGAACCAGGCCACCTAAAGTGTATTTTTACAACATGCAAAAAAATAGGTCAAATCCGTACTCAAAAATGTGTCACCAGCTCTTGAACCATTACCCATATTATCCATTAATAAAACAATCTGAAAACTTTTATTAGAATACCAAACTATTCGGCAAAAATTCTCCTTCCTTTATCAATGAAAATTTTAAGATATTTGAAAAAATAGTTGCTTTAAGAAAATATTTTATAAAGCAACTATAAACAAATACATACCTATTTTGGAAGTAGACATTGATACAACAAAGAGATTGTCTCGGAGATGAAATTACCTTGAATAAAAAAAAATATATAAGTGTTAGTCCAGGCAAATTACGATTTTAAAAGAAAATAATTCCCGGTAAAGATTTTATTGCTGGAATACCTTTATTGGTACTCCAATATTACTACCCTAAGGTTTCCCTTAAATCTGTGTTGTGGGATTTTTTCTACGCGCCTCAAAATGATAAAATTTCGGAGTTTTTCCAGTATTTCTTGAATAACTCTAAAACCGCTTATCAAATCAAAAAGATATTTATTAGATAAATTAAATCTCTTTAAATTACACGTAAAATAATAACAATTTCATTTATTTAGGTTTAGTAGAACCGGTACTAGCGCCTGTCAAAAAAAACAGCCCCCGGGATCATTTTTGAATATCCATAAAACTCGTGCTTTTTTTGATTTTTCCCCATTTTGACCATGAAGGAGCACGATTTCGACAAAGACGACTCTATACATTTTTAAACTAGATTAAATTTGTTACAATTTAAATAAAGTTTCATCTTAATTGGATAATGGTAACATGAGTTTGAAGTTTTGAAAAAATGCAATTTTTTGCAAAAAATCGCAGTTTTTCCTTCATAAAATGAAAACCACTCATCCTAGAAACTTGATTCCTATCTCATTGTCTAGGAAATTTTATTTACTTGAACGTTTAGTTGGACCACTTTTTTTGATAAAACTCTTATATTTATAGATATTCTACATTTTCCGGACAGGTTATGATCCGAATCCTCAAAAGCGTCATGGAAAATGCTGGTTATCTATAAATCTAAGAATTTTAACAAAAAAGTGTTTCAAGTAAACGTTCAAGTCAACAAAATTTCCTAGACAATGAGATAGGAATCAAGTTTCTAAGATGAGTGGTTTTCATTTTATGAAGAAAAAACGGCGATTTTTGCAAAATATTGCATTTTTTTCAAAACTTCAAACTCATGTTACCATCATCCAATTAAAATGAAACTTTATTTAAATTGTAGTAAATTGAATCTAGTTTAAAAATGTATAGAGTGGTCTTTGTCGAAAACGTGCTTCATGGTCAAAATGGGGAAAAATCGAAAAAAGTACGAGTTTTAGGGATATTCAAAAGTGATCCCGGGGGTTGTTTCTTGAAATTTTTATCATTTTAAGCGTAATTTAAAGAGATTTATTTTAGCTAATAGATTTTAGCTTTTTGATTGATAACCCGTTTTAGAGTTATTCAAGAAAAACTGAAAAACTCCGAAATTTTCTCATTTTGAGGCGCGTAGAAAATTTCCACAACAGAGATTTGGGTGAAAACTTAGGGTAGTAATATTGAAGTGCCAATAAAGGTATTCCAGCAATAAAATCTTTACCGGGAATTATTTCCTGTTTATGCCATTTTTTAACGTAATTTGCCTGGACTATATATAAATATTTACGAAAAAAATTTAGAAAAAACAATTGGTAAATATTTATATTTTGTAATTTTTATTCAAGGTAATTTCATCTTTAAGACAACCTGTTTGTTGTATTGTATCATTGTCTACTTTAAAAATATTTATTTGTTTATATGTAGTTGCTTTTTTAATTCTTTTTGTTTTTTTTAAAGCAACTATTTTTTCAATTATCTTAAAATTTCCATTGATAAAGGAAGGAGATTTTTTCCCGAAACGTTTAAAAAACCGGAATTTAGAAAAATGTTTATTTGCATCCTGCAGAGGATAGAATATAGAAATTCTCATTCATTTCTTATTATGTATAGTGTTTTATTTTAAATAACTAGTCAAAATTCCCATTAACTTAAAATTATATTATATATCAATGAAATGAATGAAAATAATTTAATAAATAATGTCTAACCTTGATAAATGGTTATTTAAAGTAAAACAAAAATTTAAATATAGATTTATTTAAATTTGTGTATATATATATATATATATATATATATATATATATATATATATATATATATGTATTTATATACGTACATAAATAATTACTAAATAAAAGATATACTGGTTTTGGACAATCTTTTTGAATTAATGTTTAATTTTAATAAATAGGTTATAATATCATGAAAGGCAGTCTATAAATTATTTACTTTTATTCAATTTCCGACGTTTCGGAGACTTTTTCTCTCCTTCTTCAGGGTATTGAATAGTTATTGATGGGTGATTATAACTCGGTTTGTATTGTAATTTTGTTGCTATCACTGAAAGGAGAGACAAATGGGAACCAAGTTATACTCACCCATCAATACCCTGAAGAAGGAGAGAAAAAGTCTCCGAAACGTCGGAATTTGAATAAAAGTAAATAATTTATGGACTGCCTTTCATTCTAACCTACTTATTTCGCTTACCAGTCCGTCTTTCTAAGAAAATAAATAAAATTTTAATTTTTGTACAAAGTTTCGTCCTTTTCAGGACTTTATCAAATTACGCAAATTACTCAAAACATTAATCGTTGATACAATAGTAAAATAATTGAGACAAGAAATATATTCATAATATCTTTCTTATAACAAATTTGCACAACTAATTTACAAAAAAACAATCTTAAATTATATCAAAAGTCTGGTCGCGTAAATTGGTTGTTCTAATTTGTTATAAGATAGATATAATATGAATATATTTCTTGTCTCGATTATTTTACTATTGTATCAACGATTAATGTTTTGTATTATTATTTATTTTATTAAATAATATTGGTCAATTTATGTTACGAGTATTACATTGTCATTTGGTTGAATGATCATGATTAACTGATAAGATGTGTGAATGTATTATATTGCTACTAACATTACTGCTGGTTGCCGACAGTGATACCAATGATAATACACCCTTCCCCTTAAGTATCTAGGCCCAGCCTTTGGGGTCGCTTTACAAGGCGGCCGCTTCTGGTTGTATACCCAGGCGCTGGTTCCTGATTGACCATACCATCATTAGCATCAATGCCGGCAGACTTGACAGGGCTCTGATTGTAGGTCGAGTTTTCACAGTTTGACATGTTGTAGTCGTTAACATCTGACTGAACATTGAATTCATTTTGCGATTTCCTTAAATCTACACGATTCCGTCTTACAATAACACCACTTTCCAGTTGCACATTGTATGAACGGGGGCTTCCATGTTTACTCAAAACTCGGCCAGGCTCCCAATAATTTTTAATTTGGTTATGAATGGTGACGTTCTGACCTGGTATATCCGACAAGGATTTAGAATTTTTATTAAAATGAGATTCGTTTAGACTAAGCCTATTTTTTAACCTTTCAACAACATCCTCACAAAGAGTGGGATTCAGCAAAGCTGTTGGAATGGGAATTTTTGTTTTGCAAATTCGGCTCATCAAAAGCTGTGCCGGGGAGTAATTGATGTGTTTTAAAGGTGTGTTTCGATATTGAAGAAGCGCCTCAAACACATTTTTCTCGATGAGTGCGTGGGTTCGAACCCCACACCTGGCACCATGTATTATTATTTACTTTATTAAATAACATTGGTCAATTTATGTTACAAGTATTACATTGTCATTTGGTTGAATGATCATGATTAACTGATGAGATGTGTGAATGTATTATATTGCTACCAACATTACTGCTGGTTGCCGACAGTGATACCAATGATAATACATGTTTTGAGTAATTGAGTACTTGATAAAGTCCTGAAAGGGACGAAACGTCGTACGAAAATTGAAATTAAACATTAATCAAAAAAGCTTGTCCAAAACTAGTGTATCTTTTATTTAATTATTATAATGGACATGAATCAACTAAATAAATAATTATTAAAGTTGTTATAGGGAAATAAGGACTATATCTTTTATGCAGATAATTTATATTTTATTACCAACGTTAGGTCAACTTTGTTGACTTCTTCAGGGCTCAAATAGTTAACTTCCCTGCATATTTATTGATCTGATTGATGTTGATGAATTGTCTTGATATGTTTACTAAGAAAGAATAATTGTAAAATGACAAATATGCCGGGAAGTTAACTATTTGAGCCCTGAAGAGGTCAACAAGGTTGACCTAACGTTGGTAATAAAATATAAATTGTCTGCATAAAAGATATAGTCCTTGTTTCCTTATAACAACTTTAATAATTTAATCGATGGACATAACTAATCAAAATAAATAAATAATTATCATCTCATGTTGATTATATGTTAAACGTTCTTTAATTATTAAGATTATTCTATTTTCTTGTTTTTTTCTAAATAGCTGGCCCTTGCATCCGAACAGGAAAGAACGAGAAAAGAATTCACATATCACGTCTGTGTTTCTAAAACTATCTATATATGCCAATTTTTTTCTTCTTTTATATACATATATTCTAGAATATATTATTGGCTCGCTTCTCCTTGACTTGCGTTTAATGTAGAGCGGATATGTTCACAAATACAATAATAATTATATTTATTCCTGAAATGAATATAAAAGTTTATTTTGAAGAATTAGATTTCATTTGGAAAATCACTAGGGTTTGTTTCTTCCATTGAATTCGAGGTATTATGGATTAGTACCTGGCAAAAAATTTTTGTGAGACTGATCAGGACCGGCCCTGAGACTGATGATGACACAAGGTTGTCGAAACCTCTCATCATAATGTCAATGAAGAAAATTTTAAAAAAGAAATTGATAATTATCAAGTAAAATCGATTCACACCACCTATATAATCGGGAAATTTAACACTCAAAATGTTAACAGTACAGTAAAAAAATAATTTCAAAAAAAAAAAATAGATTTCCATAACAACTCGAATTCAATGGAAGATGCTCTAATTGAAAAGTTTTTGTTTTGCCGAGAGTAGCAGAGTTGTTGATTCACAAAGAGAAACAAAGAGGTTGTTTATTTGCATCAAGCAGTGGATAACCTCTTTGTTTCTCTTTTTGGGAAGATGCTCTCATGATATTTTGCATTTTTATCCGTTTTCTGAAATCAAACCAGTCAAACCGTGCTCAGAGTTCAAAATTTGCTCAGTGCAAAAAATTAGCGGCTTATAATATGGCGCCCTACCAAGATGGCAAGCCTGCTAGGTTTATGGCTATAAACCCAACCTATAAACTTTTACTAGTGAACTAAATTGCTGAATAATGTAATAGCGTATATGTACATTGTACAATATTAAATTTTGACTTTTTGGATTTTGTCTCACAATATAAAATTAGACATTTAGATTATACATATGGGGCAGAGCACTTTGCTTATTTAGAAATTCAATTAAGAAAAAAGTAACTCAGATATATATTTAATTCTTGGAACAGTATCAAGTATAATGTTTAAATTTTATGTTTACACAATTTTAAAGATGATAATTTTATCAGGCAGATGGCGTCCATTATTCTCAATACTCTGCGTTTATCGAACTCGGAAGTTTCGTTCAACTCTTTCCAGCACATCGACGGGTATGCTGGCGACAGCTTGACGAATGTTGTTCTTGGGTCCTAGGAGTGATTTTAGATAGCCCAATAAAAAATAGTCTCAGGGGGCTAAACCAGGCGACCGTGCTGGCCAGTGCAGAACGCCCCTCAATGAGATGACGCAGTGTATTGAGAATAATGGACGCCATCTGTCTGATATCATCTTTAAAACTGTGTAAACATAAAATTTAAACGTTATACTTGATGCTGTTCAAAGAATTAAATATATATCTGCTTTACTTTTTTTTAAATTGAATTTCTAAATAAGCAAAGTGCTCTGCCCCATTCTATACTTTTCCTTTTGCACGTCATTTTATTTGCACTTAAAACATATAAGAACCAACTTTTTTTTCGATTGAGAGTTTGATGAAATTTTGCACACAAGTTTGTATCGATAAGTTTGTGCCAAGTTTCAGCCTTCTCACTCATACTGAAACAGAAAACTGCCTAACACCAAAATATACCGTAAGCACACATTTTCTTAATTTTTGCTTGGGGCACTATATATATATTTAAATATATTCTCATTTTATTGGTTTAATTATTAATTAATTTGTTTTTTTGTTTTTGTTTTAAAGGATTCTTCCCAAGCTGAAACACCATCAAAAGAGTCATCAAGCGAGAGTGGTGATGATTTCGAGATGATCTCAACAGACGATTTACTTTCGTAACGCCCTTCGGAATAATTTTCTTAATATTATTTTTCTTTTTTTTTATATAAAGAAAAACAATTTTTAGATAGTCTTTGTTTCGTCATAATATAAACATTTGATTGTTATGCAATTAAATTATAATATATCAATCAAATAGTCTTTGTTTCGTCATAATAAACATTTGATTGTTGTGCAATTAAATTATAATATAACAATCAAATAGTCTTTGTTTCGTCATAATAAACATTTGATTGTTATGCAATTAAATTATAATATAACAATCAAATAGTCTTTGTTTCGTCATAATAAACAATTGATTGTTATGCAATTAAATTATAATATAACAATCAAATAGTCTTTGTTTCGTTATAATAAACATTTGATTGTTATGCAATTAAATTTTAAAATATCAATCAAATGGACACTGTGCGTGTGGATATGTGTGTGTGTGTGTTAGGAGGGGAGAATAAATATAACCCTACCCTAATTTGAATTTTCTAAAAATAATTGATTTTTTTTCAATTATTTATAATCTATTAGGAAGATTAACTTAAGAATAAGTAAAAATAAAAAAAGAGGGTAGAAGGTTTATACCTCCTCATTTCGTATGCTAATTATATTATCAAATGAACACTTACTGCATACATTTACTAATCTATTTTTTTCTCTATAATAAAAGCCCCTCGCCTGTCCATTTGACTCGTTTAAAAGCACAAAAAACCCCTCAATTCGTACGTCACTATTTTTGTGATGTCAGAATACAAAGACTATCTATTTATCTATATCCATCAATATATATTATGATTATTATTAGTTTCTATTCAGATATCGCTCTCGGGAGTTTTGAATTTTAAAATTTTGCCTTGACTTTAATATTTCAAAAAGTACAAGAAGAAAAAGTTTTCGAAAAATAATAAGCGAGAGCTTTTTTAATAAGTATTGACTATTTAAAAAAAAAAAAACAATTGAAACTAATAATAAGTATTATTATAATCGCGAATGTATCTTAAATTTATGTATATTGAGGATTTTTATTCCATTTACACGATTTTTTTTTAATATTAAAAAATTTAAAAAGAGAATTAAACAAACTCGAAGTGATTATGAAATTCTAAATATTCTTGAACTGGATTTGTTCCAGAGAAGAGGGGGGCTAAGAAAATGAACTTTTTTTATTCATCGACGTTTCAATTCGAAATTTAATCTTCATCAGAACGGTAGAAAATTTTATTTTTTCCGACCTACCCCCTCTTCTCTTAAGTTACGTCTTCATTTTATTGAAATAGAGATATTTTATTTTTAATTGGAGGATCGTTATATTATACACTAGATCAGGTGGGATCGCCAAACTCCCCAGCTTATTGAATTGTCCATTTCCAAAACTGTCTAGTTATATTGGGTGTGGTTTCCAAGGAAACGAGAAAAACCTTTAATGAATAAATAGCATGATTATTTTTTGATGTGTTAAGGTCTCTACCCACTAAAACGTATCATACTATGACCGTACTAGGAACGTATCAGACATGAAAAGCAACATGAGACGTCCTGCTATCTCCACTGAATCGGATCGACGGCGTTCTGTGCCCGTATACATCCCGTATGATGCCCGTATATTGCCCATATGTAATCTGTATCATCATACAGATCTAAATCCACCAAAATCGAAATGAAACCGTTTCATTCTCGCATGCGACTAAGTAAATCCGTTTACAACGCTCATTTAAATACAAATCTTAAATTAATTAAATAAATAATTGGATACCAATAATTTTAATTGCAGTTCACCGTTTCGCCGCCTGCGCGCATCGGTTTGGCAACGTCGCGTGCCATACGCGGAGCGTATCGGCACCGGCAAAATATTCTCACCGACAATTTATTAACGCTCCGTGCATAGTAGGCGACGGTGCTGGTCGGTGACGGAACGGTCTAGTGGGCATAGTCTCATACTTTTCAATACAAAGAATATTTTTTTACCCGACACGTTCCTAGTACGGTCATAGTATTATACGTTGTAGTGGGTAGAGACCTTTAAGATTAAATTACGGGGTCGGGTTAGGCTAGTGGTTAGCGTACCAGCCTGCTAACCAAGTGGACCTTGGCTCGAATCCGACTCGAGGCATCCGGCTTATATCTGATCCCTGGCTAGAGACAAATTTTAAAAAAGCCAAAAAAAAAAGAAAAAGATTAAATTATCCGTAAATGAATAATAAATACAATTTCAAATCCTTATCACTTTATATAATTTAGCTATAAAAAATTTGATATGCAATTAGCTAGTTTTGGAAATGGCTAATTTTGCGAATACCCAGTTTTAACGCTCTAAATGCAATTAGACATTAAAGTTTAATTATTAATTTCTCAATATATTTCGGGTTGTTAACCCTTATCAGGGGTACATTTACTAAAAAACAAAGTGAATGATGGGCTATTCTTCCGAAACATATTGAGAATTTACAAATTAAATGGTTTAACTCAAATTATTCTATTTTTCCTCACTGTAAAACACCCCTCAACCTATACTTAATATATAATTTAATAATGTTTCACTATAAACCCCTAAGTTTTATTGAGCCAGGAGTTCAATTTTTTTGAGATCTTGAGCGTTTCTGAAATTGCTCTCTTAAACTAGAAACATTATTTTTTGTCGTATTAGTATTGTGAGAATTTCAACAACTTTTTCGGATCTGAGATGAAAATATATATAAAAAATAAAATAAATAAATATTTATTCCTCGACCTGCTTAGAGGCACAAGTCCTCGGTGGCTAGGTCTTCCAAACATCAATACAATCTACTACAATACATTAACAAACATCAATAGAAATTAATTACAACTGATAGAGATTTTCTTTAGGAGACGGACTGGTATAAATATGCAATTGGATGTTGATGAAAGCAGTCCACGGTGGTTGTAAAAAAATAAATAAGACTATAGAGGTTTTATTATTTTACATTTATTTGTTGAACCGACGTTTCGGAGATTTATTCTCTCCTTCTTCAGGGTAACAAGGGGTCAATGAAAGTAGTTCAAAACATAACAGAAAGTAATTATGTTTTGAACTACTTTCATTGACTTTTTGTTACCCTGAAGAAGGAGAGAATAAATCTCCGAAACGTCGGTTTGACAAATAAATGTAATATAATAAAACCTCTATAGTCTTACTTTTTTACAACCACCGTGGACTGCTTTCATCAACATCCAATTGCATTAATTACAACAATTTAACAAATAATAAACAAGTAAAAAAAAAAGAAAAAAAAATAGAAATGTATGCTCATTAACAAATAACATGACCATAGATTTCCATCAAAAGACAAAAAGTAATTTAAAAATTCCGCGCAAAAACCCGATACCAGGAGCAACCGACGCATTAGCCATCCCGGCATTTGCCATAAGTTGTTAAGGAAACCTGGTCAAAACCTTAACAAGTAATAAAGTAAACTTCAATAAAAATAAAATATTTCATTCTTAATATCTATTCAACGAGTGTAAATGGAATAATTTTAGATTTTTTTTTAACATAATAAATAAAAAAATTACACCTCGAAAACATTATATATTAATTTATAATTAACCGAATAGTAAAACTTTTATTTTATCTTTGCAATAAGATTAGTATTTTTTAATACAAATAATATTTAAATAGCGAAAAAAAGTATTTTATTGTATTTTATATAAAAAAACAAAACAAAAACAAATTGACCTAAGTATATAAGTAATATTACATGAGAGTAAACTATTATTTAAACAAATTAAGGAGTAAGATTATTTTATTAATATATCAAATAATTTTTTATTTAAAGACTCACTTTGTGAAGTTTCTTTTTTCTTTTTAATTAATCTAGTATTTTTAGTCAAGATTTGATGACAAGGTGGTTGAGTTTTTTATCTATAGCAAAGTTTTTACTCAAACCATCTAAGATTAGACATTTCTAATGAGATATCGCATTAGAATGCACAACGTTTCGACATCTAGTCGTTTTTATGTGCTAAATGTATTAACATACGGAAAAATTTAATTAATTTATTATCCTCTTTGCGGAATAAGTACTCTCTTTCTAATTAAACTGAACTCTGCGAAATTATCTGTATTAAATAAAAACAATGTACTTAATCAGAAATTTTTGGGTAGAATTTATCAAATGAATTACACGGCTCAACAAAATTTTTTATCTGTAAATCTAATATTAGAGCCTAGTAGGGTTTTATTCGCTGATTCTCAAAGGGTTGTTTTATTTTTTAAAACATATAGAAAAACTTTACATTAAATTCGCGGCAAAAATACCTCTTCATACTAATAATCGTATTAACGAGCTGGACTACTTTGATTTATACTAACCAGTGGCGGCGCAAGACCAAAATTTTATGTGGGTGAGGTAAATTTTGTGAAGCCCCCCCCCCCTCCATGGTGGCGCAATTTTACATAGAGAGAAATCTTTTTTTTAAACTCTCCAATTTTGACTTATAATTAGGGAAATCGGTTTCAAGTTTTAGGTGAAACTTAGTGATGATATTTCTAAAAATTAAGAAGATGGAGTGTTTTTTAACAAAGGATGAATTAAAACAAAAAAGTTTTAACCAACTGTCGATAAGAATGAAGTAAATAAATATTATATTTAATATTGATTTACTCTTATCTTTATTAAAGATGTTTCACCTTGCACCAACACCACAATCTCTACTAATTACCAACTGTCGAATTTTCAGTTTTAATAAAATGTAAATTTTTATTTATAAAAATGCAAAAATCTTCACCTTATATAATATTAAGTAATAACTAACAGTAAACAATTAAACAGAAATTTCCTGCTTTTAGCCTTACTAAATGAGTGTACCGTAATTAAGCTTTGATGCTATGTCTTCTTCAATAGATAAAACTGCCAAAGCTGAAAGTATACTCAAAAGGAATGTCTAAAATTTTGCCAAAATTATTTCCAACTCTCTACCTGAAAAACTATGTGTTTTGGGAAATTTCTTTTTTTTTAACAAAGGTGAACAAAAAAACAATAAATTTGAAAGTTTATATTAGGAAAATAAGGACAAGTTTTTTATGTGTGACTTTTTTATTTATCCACCAACGTTTCGTCGACTTTGCCGACTTCTTCAGGGCTTCTACAATTATAAGAACATTCTTGATATGAATTTACAATAGTACAATTAGAATTCAAAAACAAACATGTATTAATAGTTGTACCAAATAGTCATTATTTTCCTAATATAAACTTTCAAATTAATACAAATTATGGACGGAAATGATAATAAAAACAATAAACTTTCCGTCGGGGTTCAGGTGGTTACAAAATGTTGCTGTTGCTAGCCTAAAGAAAACAAATTTGGTATGTCAATATATTTATCGTTTTATAATGAATGAATTTTTAATATTTCATTATTCGTGTCCATGATTAATAATTAAAGGAATCGTAGGAAGTTGGACAAGACTTTAAATTAAATTAAATACAAGTTTTGATTAAATATGGCATACGTTTCGTTGCTGTTTTGCAACTTCTTCAGTGGCTCATTTATTGACAAACAAGTTCAATAAATGACCCACTGAAGAAGTTGCAAAACAGCAACGAAACGTATGGCATATTTAATCAAAACTTGTATTTAATTTAATTTAAAGTCTTGTCCAACTCCCTACGATTCCTTTAATAAATTTTTAATTTTTACGTTATTATGGGTATTTGCGCTGCGCGAGGCCCCTTGGACCGGCGGTGGCCCACATCGTACACGCCTAACGCCGCCTCTGACTAACCATTATCATTTTTAACCGACTTCAAAAAAGGAGGAGGTTCTCTATTCGACTGAATTTTTTTTTAATTTTTTTTGTGTCCATGTTACCTCATATCTCCGCCAATTGTGAACCGATTTTGAAATTATTTTTTTTGCATTGGGTTCAGTCTAGCTTCCGATTGGTCCCGTTTTTTTTCATTGGTATTAGACCTTTTTTGTTAGGTTTGTTTAGGCCTAACTTCTTTGTTTATGGACCGATTTTGATGATTCTTTTTTTGTTGGAAAGGGGGTATCTTAGGGATGGTTCCATATTAATTTGGTCAAGTTCTGATGATATGATCACTATTAATAACATCACTAAAAAGAGAAAAATAGAAATAATTTTTAAGAAAAAAAGAAAAACCGACTTCAAAAAATTAAATGCAACAAATAAAATACACTAAAAGGTATGAAATAATTATTATCTTATTTAGTTACAACTAAACGACGAAATATTAACATGAAATTGCTTTTTGAAGTCGGTGCCAAACAAACTATACCTATAAGCGAGAGTACCCGCAAAACGTACTAAGATCCCTCAAGTGCTATTCATAAAATGTATATGTTTGGCACCGACTTCAAAAAGTAATTTCATGTTAATATTTCGTCGTTTAGTTCTAACGAAATAAAATTATAATTATTTTATACCTTTTAATGTATTTTATTTGTTGCATTTAATTTTTTGAAGTCGGTTTTATTTTTTTCTTAAAAATTATTTCACCTTCACTTTCAACTATCATACATCATGACATGAGAATCAGCCACTAATAGGTTCAATTTTTAGATTTTTAGATGGAAATTTTTGTTTAATATTTTTGTCGAGCAGTGTGTTATTTATCATCAGATACTTCGCTCAGTGAGTCAAAAATCTAGTCAATTATATTTTTTAAATAAAAATTGACTTTCAAAAAAAAAAAAAAGTTTTTTTTAAACTATTTCTGTCTTCCTTAGAATTTTTTACCCTTTTGATTTTTTTTTTAATACTAAATAAAAATAATTAAAATTATATACATATTATACAACATCAAAGAGCATATAAACAAACTTTTTTAGTGTTCCTTTTAGTTCTAATTTCGTTAAATAAAAATCTCAATTTAATATAGGTACCTAAGTATATATATTATATTAATAGGAATATATTTTATAAGCGAAAATTTGATATTTTTTATTATTATCAATGTGTATTTAATCTTATCTATTTAATCAGTGGCGTAACTTATGGGCTTTTTTGTCCCTAGACCAAAAATAAATAAAAATAACCTCCCGCTTATCAATTATAAAAAAATAAGTAATTAAAAACAAAATACCAATTATCATCTGTTGTAAACTGCTACAAGTTGTATTTGGTATCTTGAATTTCAATTACTTGCAAATAACTGAATGTTTTTATCGGAATATAAGATACCAATTATTTTCATGTACTATAAACTATAACTTGTTACAAGTTACTTATTATTATAATTTATAATTGCTATCTTGAATTTCCATTAAATAATCTATGTGAATGTTTTTAACGAAATATAAGATACTAATTCTTTTGATGTATTATAACTTGTTACAAGTTAATTATTATAATATGTAATTGCTATCTTGAATTTCAATTTTATTTGTAACTAATTCAATGTATTTGAAGATATATAAGATACCAATTATTTCCATGACCTGTAATTATAGTTACAAGTTACTATTTATATGTATTTGGTATCTTGAATTTCAATTAGCTACTTGTACTATCTGATACTTTTTTTTTTTTTAATTTATATCTTCAACTTTAAAATACTAATTATTTTGATGTATTGTAATCGTTTTAAGGATAACTTAAAATAATAATTAAGCAAATATAAAATTCAAATTATTTTTCTTGTGCCTATAACCGGGTACAATTCACCAATATCTTGTATTTCAATTATTCATTGCTGTGCAAAATAATCGACCCGCCAATAAAAACTTTATTAAATAGTAAATCATTTTTAATTTTTATTTTACAAGTAACCATACATTATTGAAATTATTGCTTATTGGAAGTGTACTTGCCACTTGTCGTAGACTTAGCCCTTGATTAATTAGGCACACAATTTGAACTGCTTGAACTTCAGAAATATTAATTTTGTATATTTTATCTTTCTATCAATGATCTTTAATTCAAAATTATTCATTTTATTGATATTTCAAATAGAATTTGATCTTTTATTAAAACTTTATTTAAATTTAAAGTGAAATTGAGAAAGTATGATAATTTTGTAATGTACCTTTTAATTTTATAAAATTCAAAAATTATCAACAATATTTATTATTATATGGTTATTTGTAAAAATTTTAAAAATTTGCTATTTAATAAACTTTTTATTGGTGGCTCGATTTTTTTGCACTGCAGTGTATATAGTATGAAAAAGTATATTTAATAGCCGATTGTTACACAACTTTCTTTCGCTATTACAGATTGCAAACCTAAAAATTAAAAAAAACACCTCATATTTCGCTCCACCCCATTGTATAATCTTTTTTATTCTGTGTCTAATCATGCACGAAATTGCCCGACAATCGTAAGATCCAGCAATATTACATTGCAATATTAAACCTTGCAGGGAGATTGCAGGAACATTACAGCGACATTCCATCAATATTCCTATGTGCGCCTCTTTTACATTGCAGCACCTTGCGGCAACATTGCCACTTCACTGTTGCCACTGCAATATTGCTACATTGTTGCTGCAATATTGCACTTTAGTGTTCCCACTGCAATGTTTTTTTTTATATTACTAAGCACTAGGTACCTCAGATGTTGCAGCAATATTTCCTCTTCATTGTTGCCACTGCAATATTGCCGCATTGTTGCTGCAATATTGCCACTCCATTGTTGCCATTGCAATATTGCTGCATTGTTGCTGTAATGTTGCCACCGCAATATTGCTGCATTGTTGCTGCAATGTCGCCACCGCAATATTGCCGCATTGTTGCTGTAATATTGCCACTCCATTGTTGCTACTGCAATATTTCTGCATTGTTGCTGTAATGTTGCCACTGCAATGTTTTACTTTTTTATATTACTAAACAGTAGATACCTCAAATGTTGCTGCAATATTGCCACTTCAATGTTGCCACTGCAATATTGTCAATATTGTGCAAGGTTCGCAATATTTCTGCAATATTCCAGTCTGTCTAGGAAGTTCTGTTTTTTTAATGAGATTTTTTTGCGGGGAAAAACAACAACCTCGTCTTATATTCGGGCTAATAAGATAATATTTGTAACTGATTACTAGCCATTTCCAATCAAACATCCATGTAAAACTGTTCTAGAGTTATCATGTTACCAAATCTGATTGGTGCTTAGCTTCCATTAGAGTGGCTAAAAATATTGAAACTGTTATCTTAAAAAAGAAAAATCCTGGTTGAGGACATTAATCAGCCCATATCCAAATAGCTCGCATGTCACGTTACGCCAACTATTACGATTAGTAATTATATAATTTTAATATGTTTGAAATTTCAAAGTGATTTTACATTAATTAAATGATATTTATTCAAGAGGCTTGAAATTTTTTTTTTAATTTTTTCAATATAAGTATAATACTAGTAAGTTTTTTTCTCAGGGTTCCTTATTAAAATTAAAACAACAACAAAACAAACCTAACTGTGTGATACTTCAAGTTATAATAGTTTCAAATATGTATTTTTAGTTTTTAACTACCTTTATTAATAATTATTAATATATTGTGATCTTTTTATTAAAATGAATATGAATAACTAATACTAAAATCTCTACTACTATAATATTAATTATTTTTTTCCTTAGTTTATTTTAGTCGATACGTATTTGTATTGTAAAAAAAAAACAAAAAAACTTTGATATAAAAAATAAATAAATAATTTTTACTTTTAAAATAATTAAAGAAACTTTTGAATTTATTTTATAATTAGTAAGGTGACCAACCGTACTCTTTTAGGTAGTTTTATACCCCTTTTTCGTGAGCCAAAAAATTAACAAATTAACAAATTAAAATGAAAAAAATATTTGGTAAATTTTAATCAATATTTTGACTAAATGGTAAATTTTTTTTATATGGATATGGGAAGCAAAATGAAAGAGGAGAAAGACTTGTCAGTTTTTCTCTAGAAAATAACTTGAAAATTGTAAATACTTATTATAAAAAAAGAGCAGGTCATAAATGGACATGGCTGGCTCCTAATGGCATACATAAAACAGAAATTGATTATATCCTAACTCCCCATCTAAATATTATTAATAAATTTGAAGTAACAGATGAATTCCCCTTCTTTACTGATCAAAGACTGTTAAAAATAGAAATATCCCTAAATATAATAATAAAAAGACCGCACCCAAAATGAAACAAAAAACCATTTCTAAACTTTCAAAAAATTCAAAATGAAATATTATATAAAATAGAAAATGAATTAAAAATAATTGACTATTCTAAAGCTGAACAAATCCAAAATCAATATAATGTACTAGAAAGAAATCTCAAAAATATACAAAAGGAATCAATAGAAGAATCGGAAAGCATTCCTAAACTAACAGATAATACTAAAAAACTAATCGAAAAAAGAAACAGACTAAAAACAAAAAGAAACGAAAATCGTCTAGGTCTAGAACATAACTTAATGTGCAAATTTATGGACTGCCTTTCATTAAAACCTACTTATAATAACTAACGATTATTGTACGCGAATGCATTCGTTTTACTCAATTTGAATCGGAAAGAATCATAGCCCCCGCAAAGGGGCCCCAAGTGCACCTGTGGGTCCCGGTGCCCGAACTTGACATGTTTTTTTTTTTTTTAAGAATCTTTGATTCATTATATAAACACAAGGTCCATTATGAAAAAAAATCACAACATTGTAGAAAATGCAAAAAAAGAAAATTTCCATTTTTTTTGGCAGTTTTTCGCTTATAACTCGAAAACTAAAAACTTGTCGTAAATAACCTTCCTATTTAAAATGAATGTTCATATAATCTCCTACAAATTTTATTATTTTGATTTTTTTCTCCGACCAACCGTTCGGGCTCAAGCGTAAAATCCAAGTTTTCGACCTCGGCAGCCCCCCGGATCAGCCAAAAACTCGCTTTTCCCATTTTGACCATGAAGGAGAACGTTTTCGACAAAGACCACTCTATACATTTTTAAACTAGATTAAATTTTCTACAATTTAAATAAAGTTTCATCTTAATTGGATAAATGGTAATCCGTGCCGCAATGAGGTTGAAGTTTTGAAAAACTTCAATCGCAATCGCAATTTTTCATTTATAAAATGAAAAACACTCATCCTAGAAACTTGATTCCTATCACGAAATTTTGGTGGGAGACCTCAGATTTGAATTTAGCGTCCCAAAAAACATGCAAAAAAAATCAGAACCACCCAAAAACTTTCCTGATAAAAACACAATTTGACTGAACTATTATAAACATATCATATTATTAGTAATGAAGCTGTTGAAGCTTTTATTTTTGTGATTAATTTGATTAAAGTTTGAATTTTTATTTAAATCACACATGATTAATTTATAATTATTTTAAGAAGTGAATTTAATATAATTGGGTTGATTTTTGAAAAAATTCCATCTTTTTTTCAAAAAAAGATACTTAAATCTTTAAACTAATTAAAATTATTTGTTTCAATAAATAATTATAAATTAATCATGTGTGATTTAAATAAAAATTCAAACTTGTATCATATTATTGAATTAATTTGTTTTATAATAATTTAATTTGAATTCCCGCTAAAAATATATTTTGGTGCATTTGTGTCTTTTATTTTTCTAGGGTATTTATTTTTTGTTATGTTGCCTAACGTGTACTTCCTGAACAAGATCTATCTCCATCATCTTGCAGATTTTTCATTAAACATGCTTATGTGATAATTATTTTGTTTAATTTTTAATTGTTGATCTATTCTAAATTCTATTTATAATGCCCCGAGTTAAAGGACGAAAATTTACTAATTCCAATCAAGGGAAAAAAAGACATCATCATAGTTCGAATGGTAATAAAAAGAAGAAAACATCGAATAAATATAATGATAAATTTAAAAAAGAAAACAATTTCAAAGAACAACGTGATTTTCAAAAGAAGAAAGAAATAGAAAATCGTCAAAAGCAAAAAATGATTATTGAAGAGCAATTTACTGATGAAGAAATGGATCAAGAGTTAGACCCGTTTCAGGAATTATTAGTTACATTGGATGGTGAAAATGCAAGTACAAAAAATGCCAAATCTATTATAATCGACTCGGAAGACGAAGAAGATGATCAACTTATGGATGAACAAGAGAAAACAGAACAAGATTCCGATTCTCAGGAAATGGACGAAATTTCAGGTGAGATACATATTCCACTTTTTTCTATATAATATATTTATTTAATTACCTTAAATTGAAAGTTTTCAACATTCCAACACACTCTTTTTATTGTCTCCTTCAATATTTAATTACCATTGAAGCTTTTATTTTTATTTATTTGATTTCAAATGAGCTAATTAAAACCGTTAGTTTTAGTTTTATTAGCCAGAAAAAAAAATATATATAATTTATTACAAAGTTACTTCGAACAATCCAAAAGAGTATAGTATCTTAAGGTAGTTGTTCCTCCAAATGCCTTTTCTTAGGATTTTTTTGAAATTTAGAGAGATTATTATTTAAATACTTCTGCATCGATTGGAGGCAAAACGAAATTTATGAACAATACAGTTCCGGAGATATTAAATTTCAAAAATCGAGTTTTAACATTGCACTATACGGGATATTGGAAAATTTACATACATATTTAATTATAATTAAGAAACCCTTCTTACCATTTTTATAAAAAACTAAACCAACATTAAACAATAACCAATATATATTTTAAGACAATTTTGATTCATAGTTACAACACAGTTTCTGAGATAATAAGGAATAAATAATGAAAAATTTAGACTAAAAACAATTTGGCAACAGCGCATTTATTTAAGCAGCAAAAGATGCATGCGCTAGATTTTTAAAAAATTTTAATTTTCATAAGGTGTAACGTAGGGGTTGATTACATTTGTTAAAAAATAACAAAACGATTTTTATAGAAATTTAAAATGTATTTTATCTGTCATTTTAATATAAAAATATTCAATCTCTTACAATGATGTCAAATTTGTCAAGCCAGCACGGGATTGGCTGGAATTGGTACATAAACAGCAAGAAGTTTTGGGCTTATGAATCCTTATTGTCTTTTCTATATACTCTAGCATTAACTTTTTGCTAGTATTGTCGCGAAACAACTACCTTAAATTTAATACAATGAAAAAAGAAAAGGGCCATTTTAAATGGATCCCAGTAGATTTTTTTTTTACATAATATAGTTTTTTTTTAATTTTTTTTTTGTAATTTTTATTTATATTAATATAAATTATACCGTATTAAATCAATATGTTTTACATCAAAAGTCATCGAATTAATTTTTAATTTTTTGACTTGGAATGAAAAGTTAGGAAAAAATGAAAATTTTGGAGGTTAGGTATTATTCAAATACAAGAAAAAAAATTAATAAAACAATAATGAAAATGCGATTGGATGTTGATGAAGGCAGTGGTTGTAAAAAATAAGACTATAACGGTTTTATTATTTTACATTTATTCGATGACCGACGTTTCGGAGATTTACTCTCTCCTTCTTCAGGCAACGGAAAAAAGTGAATGAAAGTATACCAATTCATAATTACTTCCTGTCTCCTTCGACAATGCCGAGAAAAAACATTATAAAATTTCATCTCCATAGATAAAAAGCAAACTAATAGACTATAAAAAACATACAAAGTATATCATTAAATTAATGAAAAGAGAGTGATTCCATTTCTTTGCTCCTGAGTGTATATTTATTTGCATCAAGCATAAGACAACTTCACTGATTTTTCCTTATGATATCATAAAATTTAATTTATCCTTTTAACCCTCTTTAATTGACAAATTTAATGTTTGAATACAAATCACATCTTGGTTTAATTATTTATTGATATAATGGAGATCTTAGTGATTTATCAACAAGCCCAGTTTTAAAAAAAGGAATTTAAAATGGCTCAGTTTTATTTAATAAATTTATGTCAAAGAATTCCTCAATGTCTATTTTCATATCACATCAGAAATTTACTATTAAAACAAGAGAATAAATATTTTAGAATCTTTAATTTGGATGAGTAAATAATATTAGAAAAACTGAAATTCTCAAACAAACCTTATCCATAAAAAATTTAGGGAACGCGGTGTTGGTTTATAGTGAAACATTGTTATAATTAAATTAGGTTGGAGTTGGTGGTGTTTCACAAGGAGAAAAATTAAAAATACAAAGATTTTTTTTTAGTTTACTCTATATATTTCGAGCTCTTAACTCATCGTCAGGAGAACATTGATCAAAGCATAAATATGATATTTTGAACAGAATTCATTTTAATTTTAATATGATGGACAGTTATTTATGACTTAGTGTAAACATGAAAGAATTATCAGAAGGAGGGATGGCTTTAGGAGCCGAGAGAACAGATGTAGGGGGACAAAGGGCTGGAATAAAGAAAAGATATTTATACTTGGAAGCTGCCGAAAATTATGTATGTGTTATAAAGGAGGGTAATAAACTATGGAATGCAATGAGGGTGCATAGCGAAAATTTCATCTCTCATTTTCTATTTAAAAAAATAAACCAACCATACACTCTCATCGCACTCCAATTCAAATTAAATATCATTGAACCTTATCCTCTCTCATTCTCTAATTTCAATCCGCTTAAAATTTATTTACATTAAATTAAATAACATAAATAAAGAAAGATAAACATAGATAAACAAAGTGGTTTTCGAAAATATATTGCGTATTTTAGAAAATGTTTCAAGACTTAATCTAATGGATAGAATATATTTCGTCTGGCCTCCCCACGGAGCAACGCACCATGTTCAAATGCGCATGTGCTTAAATATCTTAATATATTGGTTGACCTGACTAGAAGGCATTGATTATCGAGCTGTGTTGCCAGGATGGGGAAAAAGGTACCCCACATGTGGCGATTTCCACCTACATATGGGGAAATGGGAAAATCTTTTCAAATAATGAAAAATGTTGCTCATTTTGAAAAAAAGCTGATGAAATCAGTATACCATTTGGCACAAATAAAAATTCTTGTTATTCCTCTTAAAATTTAATAAATTATTGAATATTAGAGTAAAATCTGTATATTTTGCCCTGTTTACAGTGCCTCACTTCCCCCCACATTAGTCATAATGACATCACTAAAGTAATCACTTATTACTAGGGTTCGGATCGCTATGCACAAAAAAACAGCAAAATATGTATTTAAAAAGGCCGAAATATGCACTAAAAATATGCATTTTAAAAGAAAATATCGAGCGGTGAACCGCGACCTAATATCGTGTACACTTCTACTTCCAAGTAGAAGACAATAGATAAAGGGGCATTATCTAATTAATTCGAAAATAATTCCAAAGACGTGTACACCTAATTCCAATCGCGGTTCACCCCTCGGAAAATATACATTATAAACCCATACAATCTAGTGCTTGATAGCTTTAAACCGACTCAAGGAAAGGGTAATTTTGGCATCTTCAGTTCCAAGAAAAACAGTTTAAAATTAATTTTAACGAAAATAAATTTAAAGAAATTCGGGTATTTTTTTATTTTTTTAGCATAATAGAACAACTGCCTGATTTATTTCTCTTTAAAAATTTAAGAAAATTTTAAGAAACAAATGCAAATTATTTAATATAAAATTAATGTTTTCAAAGTTTATTTTTAAAAGAAATTTAATATTTATTTTTTTAAGAATAATTTTCATAAAAATTATAATGAAAAAGAATTTATATTTTTAGGAACAATGTGACTTTAGTGAAAAATTATCTTGATGATAATATGTATAATATATCTGCATGTCAGTGGGTTCATCCCCTTGGGGTTCGCTCTGGGCTGTTAGCTTACCAGAAATGAATTCCCTCCGACTTTCCATCTAAATTTTCAAAAAAATGACATACTCATATTCTTTATATTTAAAAAATATTCTTTTAATTAAAATATATTTTAATTATTTCCTTAAATTTTCTCGATTTGTTTGACAGTGAGAGGGTGGTGGGGGTCAAAAAAGGTTTGAAACCTGTGACTTACCCTATCTGTCTCTAAAATTTTCTTCAATTATTTTTCTGATTTACCAACAAACGAGGGACAAAAATCACACAAATATGCAAAATATAGCTTAAATCGCTAAATATGCAAAATATGCACTTAAACTCCAAAATATGCATTTATATGCAAAATAAGATTTCTCTGGGTGGGTCCTGATCCCCTAAAACGGCCTGATACAAAAGATTAGAATGATAGCAATCAAAGAAAAAAACATACATTATTTGCAAAATCCGGACCCTAATTATTACCATAGGGCTTACCTAAGCAACACCACATTGTGATATTATCATTTTTTTGTATTTTTATTTTTGTATTGCTGTTGAGACACTTAGGATTTTTAAAAAGTCAACATTTTATTTTATTAACCATTATTTACATTGGTTGTATTTTACTATTATTATTACTACTATTCATGAAGAATTATATGAAAATGAATGCTTTATGTTCCGTCTATTTACTTTTTTCTTTTAAAATTCAAAATTTTTGACAAAAATCTTAAATTCCTCCAGAAATAAAAAAAAGTTTTCTCCTTTCCCCCAAACAATTTTAATCGTATGAGGAACAGGGGTGCAATCTGAACTATTATGGAAAGAATATATTAGAGTGTAAACCTGCTAAATCCATTTTTTATCATATATGACATATTAAGGATGTTCTTTCGAGGCAATCCACACAAAAAGTTTTAGCCTCGTAACCACTCTATAAATATGGACGGTGTTAAAATTTAAGGTTATGTTTTTTAACTTGACTGTACATTTTACGCTACTATATTCTATTTATGAATGGATCGTTTCCAAGCCATTGTTCTTGTATCCCCTCCACCAAAAATAATCGCCCAAATATGTTTTTTTTTATTTTTTATCAAAACTACGTGGTAAATAATTTCATTTTTTTTTTTTAAGTTACTCCGAATATATTATTCTACCAAATATTAGTTTTTCATCAAAATGGTGAAAGTCCTTCAATGAAAAAAATAAAATAATGATCATTTTCCCACCCTTTACCTTATCTTTACCTATATGTAAAAATTCCATTTTTAATTGCAATTATTTCATGTTTGGTGTGGTAAATCGTCTTCAAATTTTAACAGTATGTGTATTATACTTTTAATGACATATTCTAAGTTTCAAAGACTTCTTGAATTTTCGCATTTGTGAAAGAACTGCCTTGTAAAACTACTAATGTCAAGTTGTAGAAAAAAATGGCAAAAAAATAAAAAAGCTCCATAACAACAATATTAAATTTTGTTTGTTTTTTCTCTGCCCTGTAAAATTTCCTTGTTTTGAGTTAGCAGGTTTACACTCTAAAGTGACGATATTTATTTTGTTTAAAATAAATTTGTTGGCTAAAAAGACCGCGAATTAGACAGGTCAGATACTTTGAATTTTGTTCTGGGGGGTAAGTTTTATTAAATTGAAAGTACCTACTGTCTTTTGACCCAGGTGAATGAAGTGGGGATTTTTATGATGTGAGGTGGAGAATTGATGAGGGTAGCCAGACAGCCACCTGGCAACACTGTTATCGAGAGATGGACCTGGGATGCTGTGGCTGTGGCTCCTTGATGAAATCATTTCGGAGTTTTGGTTTACTTATTAAAAAGTTTTTATCAATATATGATTCAAGGGATAATAGACTTGACATCCTTTCCATCTAAAATCATGGAAAAGGTAATATATATATAGATATAGAAATATTAGAATGTAATAAATTAATTCACGTCAGACAAAATGGCTTCAGACAATAGTGATTGATTTCAAGTGATATTCTTATATATGTAATTTCATGTATGGAAAATGATTCATGCTCACTAGGAGCACCTAAACCACATTTAAATTTTATTCAGATTGGTAAAATCCGGGGACGATAATAATTTTTATTTAATGGAACCCCCCTCGGTTTGAGCCACGCCCTTTAGAGGCCCACACAAAGATAAATAGACATCTTGGACTTTTTGGTTTTTAATTTAATACTAAGCATAAACAAAAAGATGAGTCTCTAATTATTGGAAAGTTTTCTTTTTTACAACTTTTGAACCGACGTTTTCTCACTTATTCAGGATTCAAAGGGTCAATGAAGGAAACATATAAGGAATCCTGACAAAATAGAAAGATTTTCTAAAACGCCGGTTTAAAAATTGTAAAAGGAAAACTTTCCAATAAATGTTATTTTTTAGGGAATCTTCTTCTTAATTGAAATGTTTTTGTTTTGCCGAGATTAGTAGAGTTGTTGATTCACAAAGAGAAACAGAGGTTGTCCTCTGCTTGATGCAAATAAACATACACACATATATCAAAATGATATAACTATTATTATATATTATTATAATTATCTGTATATATTAGGGTGGGTCAAAAAAATCCATTATTTTTTTTTTACAAGTGACACGGAAAAATGGGTTGCTAGACACCTTAAAAAAATTCTTTCTAAATATGAGCTCTTAATTTTAATAAGAAGATCCTCCGCATCGCAGTTTTTTATTTTTTTCTCAGTCCAATAGAAAAAAATTCATACCTCATCATTAATTGATTGTACAGAAAAATGTTCTTGAAGAATTTCGTAGGAAATTTAATGCTCTACAAAAAAGGTATCTTATATTTTTTCCGTAAACCTCACCATTTGAAAGATATTGAAGATTTAAGTTTGATTATTTTAAGACAAATTTCATTTTTGTTTATGAATTTCATAACTCAACAATAAATGGCTATTATAAAATTCGCAATACAAATTTTTATAGGAAATTAACTGCTCTATAAAAAGGGTGTCTTATGTTTTGGCGATTAAATTAAGCGTTCAAAAGATATTCATCATCAAACTTCAGTACACATGAAATTTTTTCTTTCCTCACTACCCTTGGCCTGCCTTCTATTACATTCAATTATTTATTTATTTATTTATTAAAACATTGGCCATCTAGCCCCTTTAATGTACAATTTTAGACCAAAATATTTACATAGAAATTAATTAATATAATACAAAAAACTATTAAATTATGGCTTATTGTGTATATACGTTATTGTGGATGAAATGAAAAGACAATTTGGACTTAATATTTTTTTTATTCCTTTATTTTTTATAGATGACTCAGACATGGAGGATCTGGAGGAAAAAGAAGAAGAATCAAACGAATTAGCTAAAGAGGACGATGAAGAAAATGCCACGGATCCTTTTCTTCGGCATTTTGCTTTCGATCTAGGAGAGAATCTTCTGAATTCGGTCTCATCGGCGCCTGTGCCGGCCGACACAACTCAACTCAATTGGAATAACCTTGGCAACCTGTTGGTCTCGATTCCGAAATGCGATCCGTCTCAAGAGACCAACAACACGGAAGTGAAATCGAAATTGACCATCGAAGAACCGAAAGAATATGCCAAACCAGGAATTGTCCCAACGCTGATCCATAATTATGACTGGGCTCATCTTGCAGTCAAATCCCAATTACACAATAATATTACGAGAGCAAATCGCAAAAATCTTGATGGTCTCCTGGCTCCTCTCACTCCATTACAAACGGAACTGTTTTCTATTATTAACCAATATCAAGATCTCTATTATCCGGAGAGAAATATTAAAAATGGGGAAGAGATTCGTTTTACATATTGTCTACATGCAATTAATCATATTTTGAAAACAAGAGGAAAAGTTTTACAACATAATGCAAAATTAGCGAAAAAATCAAAAGATTCCCTCTTGGAATATCAAGATCAAGGACTTGTTCGACCCAAAGTACTCATCGTAGTACCTTTCCGAGAAGCTGCTCATCGGTAAGTCAATTAAAATATTTACTTTATCCTTTAAGGTAGTTGTTTCACCATAGGGGTTTTCTTAGGATTTTTTTGAAATTTAGACACACTATTATTTAAATACTTCTGCTTCGATTGGTGGCAAAACGAAATTTATGAACAATATAGTTCTTGAGATATTAAATTCCAAAGATTTTCAGACGCTTATACATTGCACTATACGGGATATCGGAAAGTTATTTAATTATAATTAAGAAACTCTTCTTACTGCTGTTATAAAAAACTAAACCAACATTAAACAATAACTAATACATTTTTTAAGAAAATTTTAATTCATAGTTACAACACAGTTTCTGAGATAATAATGAATAAATAATGATAAAGTTTACACTAAAAACAATCTGGCAACAAAGCATTTATTTAACCTAAAAAGTGGGCTAACTTTAGTAATTTTTTTGACGTTTTTTCGCTTCAGCCATTGTCGCAGCAGCTTTCAATCGCTTATTAAGAAATTTTTGTTTAATAAATCTTCCTTTATAATGTACTTTATCTGACATTTCTATGATAAAATATATACAAGCTTGACCAGTGTTGCCAGAATTGTCAAACGAGCATGGGATTGGCTAGTAGTGGTACATAAACAGCAAAAAGTTTGGAGGTTATGAATTATGAATCTTTATTGTTCTATATACTCTAGCATTAACTTTTTGCTAGTATTGTCGCAACTACTGTCGGAAACAACTACCTTATTCTAGAATATTTTTTCTTCAATTTTATTAAAATTGAACTTCATAATTGATGTTTTTTTAAAACATTTCTTTAATGTATATATATTTATTTTATTCCTTTTTAGGGTTGTTCATACTCTAATTGATTTAGTGATGAATGAAGAGAAAGCGACTCCTGTGATGCACAGTAAACGTTTTGAAGATGAATTCACTGGTGATGAATTAGAATTACCGATAAAAAATCCCAAGCCTGAAGATTATCAACAACTTTTCACTGGCAACACAGATGATAATTTTCGTATTGGGATTTCAGTTTTAGGAAAAACTTTGAAGGTAAACAAAAATGAAAGAGATTAATTTAGGAAGATTCGTGCCGTGTTTATTATTTTTAAATTCTAAATTCTTAAGAATGTGGACGGACAATGGTTTCAAAATACAAATTTTTCGTTGCACGTTTCGTTGTTCAATTACAGCTTCTTCTCTAAAGCCAAACTCTAAATAAATAATTTACAGTCAGTTGTATGTCGGTTGGTAAAGTTCGAGGTGTGAACCGCGATTGGAATTAGGTGTACACCGTCTTTGGAATTACTTTGGAATTCATTAGATAATCTATTGTCATCTACTTGGAAATGAAAGTGGAAGTGGAAGTAGGTGTAAACGATTTTAGGTCGCGGTTCACTCCTGGTAAAGTCCTTGTAAAAGTTGACAAAGGGTAAAACCTTAGAATTCGGGATGGTCAATCAGATAAAGAATGATGAAAGTGCTTGTCATCTGATTGGCCATCCGGCCGGACACAAGGTGAATTCTAAGGTTTTATCCTTTGTCAAATTTTACAAAGACTTGACCAACTGACATACTTATTTTAACAAATTTAAATTCCTTATTTCTGAGAGGACCTTATAGATCCCAAATACAACCACATATTAATTTCTTTTCTCCCTTCAAACCCTTCTTGTCCTGTAATCTGATAAGTTTTTTTTATGAACATAATAAAAAAGATTCAAGTACAAAGAAGCGTTTGAAGGGAGTAAAAGAAAATTATTAGTTGTATTTGGGATCTATAAGGTCCTCACAAAATTAACGAATATAAATTTAAAATAGTGAAGTTAATTTTCTCATTAATATATCAAAGAATAATTAACATATTAACGAGAATTGTTTTGATCGCGCTTTTTAAACAAGATATATATCGCGAGACTACTGCTGGTTGAGGCTTTTGGAGTCTGCTGAGTCTTAAGTCTGGACCAAGAGAGAATGAAAAAATGTGATCCATTTGGCTTTAATCCAGCATCATGGGAGATTGAATATATAACATCTCAGACTTCAAATTCATTTGGTGATCCATATCAGTGTTTGATATAAAAAGTGTCATGCGGGCCAATCGCGAAATGATGCTGGATTTTAGCCAAATGGATCACATCTTTTTCATTCTCTCTTGGTCCAGACTTAAGACTCAGCAGACTCCAATAGCCTCAACCAGCAGTAGTCTCGCGATATATATCTTGTTTATAAAGCGCGATCAAAAACAATTCTCGTTAATGTATTAATTAATTAATTATTCTTTGATATATTAATGAGAAAATTAACTTCACTATTTCAAGTTAGAAATATATAAATTCGGATATTATTTTCACTTAATATTTCACAAAAATCATCTGCATTCGATTCGCGATTGAATCAAATACAGGAAACTTATGATTAATAAAAAATCTAAGTTCCTGGTGAAGTTGTATTTAAAGATCAAGGATTAAAATTTGTTTTTGTTTTTGAAACCTTTGTCCACATCCCTACGAATTTAGAATTTTAAAAGAGATTAATATTTTTGGCATCTGAGACTATCGCACAAAAGAGAATTCAGTGGCAAGGTGCTGCTTAATTAAAAAGTTTTTTTTTCTCCGGGATCTGAGGTCTTGAACTAGACCCTCCAAATATTCATAATTTCAACTAATTGAATATCGAATAGTACATGATAAAATATTCTTATACTTATACGTAAAGTTTTAAAGGAAAGAAAAATATATTTTGAATTATTTGATTACAGTTGTAGTGAAAATTTATTTTAATTTTAAAAATGCATATTTTAAGAATAAACGTGCATTGACTGTATCATATTTTAAAATTTTTCGAAATTTAGTATTCATTAAGGAGGTTCGGGACAGCTTATAATCTGGTTGATCTTCGAAAATATCTTGTATTTCTGCAGAGTGATAAGTCCTCCCTACTAAATTTTTTAATAATAACATTGCAATAATGAGGTTAATTTCGAATAAAAATCCTTGTTTTGATAATATTAAAAAAAAATATTGAGATAATTTTTTTCTCTTTATAAAAACATTTATTTAAGGTAGTTGTTCCGCCAAATGCGTTTTCGTAGGATTTTTCTGAAATTTAGATATATTATTATTCAAATACTTGTGCATCGATTGGTGGCAAAACGAAATTGATGAACAATACAGTTCCGGAGATATTTAATTTCAAAAATCGATTTTTTCGGGCTCTTTAGCATTGCACTATACGGGATATCGGAAAGTTTACATACATATTTAATTATAATTAAGAAACCCTTGGTACAATTTTTATAAAAAACTAAACCAACATTAAACAATAACCAATACATATTTTAAGACAAGTTCATTCATAGTTACAACACAGTTTCTGAGATAATAAGGAATAAATAATGAAAAATGCATATAAAAAAATTCTCACTAAAAACATTTTGGCAACAGCGCATTTGTTAAACCAGCGAAAGAGGGAGTAAAAAGCAGAAAGCGCGCGTGCGCTAGATTTTTTGAAAATTATAATTTTCATAAGATGTAACGTAGGCGTTGATTACATTTGTTAAAAAATAACAAAACTATATTTATAGAAATTTTTGAAAATATTATTATTTTTATTATTATTAGTTCACTCTTTAAAGTATATAAGTTTAATTTTTTTTCTGGATAAGGGTATAGTTAATCATTTTTTACTTTACCATACAGGGTGTATGGTCAAGTATTGTGATCGTGCATGAAATAAGCGTTTTTTTCTTCTTTTTTTCGAAATAATAATTGTTTTCTCAAAATGTCTGCTAGTCTGTTAGTTAGTCTTTGCGTTACCAAATTTTTGTGGACGAGCTAGCTGAAAAACTAGTGTGAATATCGAAACCAAATTTCACACCTAGTTTTGGTCCATTGTCATTAAGAGCTGGTTAGATTTTGGTGCATGTCGACCCAAAATTAAGGGGGGGGGGGGTTAAAATTTAAAATTATAATCTTTTCAAACTAAAAAAAAAACAAGAAAAATGAAATATACAATAAAATAAACCTATAATAATGAAAATATTTTTTTCTGGGGCCAAAATTAATGGTGGGGGGGGGGCGAAATCTAGGCCATTTTAGCAAACTCAACCAAATTTTATACACATAATCAGCGGACCCCCTAGAAGTCTAAAAATACAAAAACTAACCACCCAAATTTTTTTTTTTTTGAGGGGGGGGGGGAATTAAAATCTTGGTCCTTGTATCAAACTCAACCAAATTTTGTATACCTCCAATTGCATGCATTTTTCTAATCATGAGGAATTGTTATCATGAAAATCTAATTTTAGCTTAAATAACAATTTAAATCAAATAAACAAAAATAATAACATGTTCTTGATATAAAAATAATTTTATTTTGAAAACATTTAATATTTATATCACATTCAGTACCTATATATCTTTGAAATATAGCCAAAACATAAAAAAATTAATACTAGAGATATATAAAAATAATTTTATTTTGAAAACATTTAATATTTATATCACATTCAGTACCTATATATCTTTGAAATATAGCCAAAACATAAAAAAATTAATACTAGAGATATATAAAAATAATTTTATTTTGAAAACATTTAATATTTATATCACATTCAGTACCTATATATCTTTGAAATATAGCCAAAACATAAAAAAATTAATACTAGAGATATATAAAAATAATTTTATTTTGAAAACATTTAATATTTATATCACATTAATGTTGATGAAGCGCGTTAAAGGGGATGAAAATTTAATAATTATGGGGGATTGGAATGCAAGAGTAGGAAAAGGCAAAGAAGGAAAAGTGGTGGGCGAACACGGTCTAGGAGATAGGAATGAAAGGGGCGAAAGATTAATTGAATTTTGCAGTAAGCACAGTTTAGTAGTAGCAAACACACTCTTCCAACACCATCCAAGAAGGATCTACACGTGGAAAATGCCAAAAGACAAGGGAGATTTCAAATAGATTACATATTAGTCAAACAAAGATTCAGAAATCAAGTAAAGGACTGTAAAAGCTATCCTGGGGCTGATATTTTTAGTGATCACAATCTAATTGCGATGAAATGCCAACTAAAATTTAAAAAACTAATAAAAAAGGGAGGGTCGCGAAAAACTGGGATATATCTAAATTAAAAAATAAGGAAACCCAAAAACTTTTCGAAAACGTAATGAATAAGAAACTGGAAGAAAAAACACCCACAAATAACAAAGAAGAAGAAATCGAACAAGAATGGAATGCTATGAAATCAAGCCTGACTGAAACAGCCAACGAAGTCCTTAAATCAAAGAAAAACGAAATTAAAAAGCCATGGGTAACAGACGAAATACGGCAACTGATTGACGAACGAAGAAAATTTAAGAACAGAAAAGACGAAGAAGGGAAAGAAACATATAAAAAATTAAGATGGAAAGTTATAAGAGAATGTAGAAAAGCAAAAGAAAAAATGATTCAAGAAAAATGTAAAGAAGTCAACGAAAATCTAGTATTGGGAAAAGTTGATGTAGCCTATAGGGCAATAAAAAGAAATTTCCAAGAAGACAAGCCAAAAGCAAGAACATAAGAGATAAAGGAGGCCACATTATTCTAAACGAAAACGAACAGGCAAATAGATGGAAGGAACACCTAGAAGAACTCTATGGAGAAGAAAAAACAATGAACCCAATAGAAGAAGAAGAATCTGTGGACGAAAACGAATTAGGAGACCCCATACTCAGGTCAGAATTCGAGACAGCTTTGAAGGAACTAAAAAATAATAGAGCACCCGGAATAGACAATATACAAGCTGAAATCCTAAAGAACTCTGGAGAAAAGGCACGTGACAAACTTTTTGAACTAATTAGCAAAATCTATAAATTGGGAATCATCCCAAAAGATTTCGAAAAAAACAAAATAGTCACACTTCCCAAAAGACAGGCGCGGATAAATGTGAAAATTTCAGGACCATTAGCCTAACCTCACATGCCTCCAAAATCCTAACCAAAATAATCCAAAGAAGAATAGAACAAAGAGTTGAAGAAAATCTGGGGAAGACCAGTTCGGCTTTAGAAGAAACAGAGGCACCCGAGAAGCAATTCTCTCTTAGACTAATAATAGAAAGGGCTTTTATCAGGGAAGAATCTGTCTACATCGGATTCATAGACCTAGAAAAAGCATTCGATAACGTCAATTGGGAAATTATGTTTAAAATATTAAAACAGGCGGGAATAAAATTCAGAGAGAGAAGACTAATCTACAATCTATATCAAAACCAGACGGCAATTATAAATATTGGTGATGAACAAAGAGAAGCCAAAATAAAAAAAGGTGTAAGACAAGGATGTGTGCTGTCACCCATGATTTTCAACTTATACATAGAAGAAGCGATTAAAGAATTCAAAGACAAAATTGATACAGGTATAGAAATCCAAGGTCAAAAGATCGCTATGTTAAGATTTGCCGATGACATTGCCCTTCTAGGAAGCAATAAAAAAGAATTAGAGGACGCCTTGAATGGAATTAACCAAATCCTAATAGAAGAAATCAAAATGAAAATAAACAAGAATAAAACCAAGTTCCTAGTATGTACAAAAAAAGAACAAACGAGACAGGAATGCATCAAAATTAACCAAGAAAACCTAGAAGGAGTTAAGGAATTCCGCTACCTAGGAAGTAAAATAACATGGGATGGGAGGAGCGAAAACGAAATTAAATCAAGAATTGCCCAAGCAAAAATGGGGTTTAATTCAAAACAAAAACTACTATGCTCCTCCTCAATCAGCTTAGCAAACAGGAAGTTGCTATTGAAGACATATGTATGGAGCATAGCCATGTACGGGTGTGAAACCTGGACAATTAGAGAAGCGGAGAGAAAGAGATTAGAGGCTTTCGAAATGTGGTGCTACAGAAGAATGACGAATATCAAATGGATGGATAAAATTACAAATGAAGAAGTTCTTGGAAGAATCGGAGAAAGAAGAACCTTGTGGAAGAGTCTGAAGAAGAGAAGAGGTCAGATGATGGGGCACACACTGAGACATGGGGGACTGCTTAGGGATATCTTGGAGGGGGAGGTGGGAAAGAAAAGGGGAAGGGGAAGAACCAGATTAGAATATTTCAACCAAATAATTGGGGATATGGGATGCCAGACATTTAGAGAGGTTAAACAGCTGGCGGGGGACAGAGTCGAGTGGAGACGGATTGTTGCATCAAACCAGTCTTAGGACTGTATACTCAATGATGATGATGATCACATTAAGTACCTATATATCTTTGAAATATAGCCAAAACATAAAAAAATTAATGCTAGAGATATATAAAAATAATTTTTCTTTTGAAAACATATAATATTTATATCACATTCAGTATATATCTTTGAAACATAGTTAAAAACATTAAAAAATTTATACTAGATATGAAGTCCAACCTAGAAAACAATTCTTTGTGTACAATCTTAAGTTTAGAGAATGTTTATCAATTTTTACCTATATAAATTTATATCTTAATCTCATTATATGAGGTTATATTTTATAAATAAACACCCGTTTCCACGTTTGCTCCAACCCATGTCATAAGAAACAATTATGTTAATAATGTTTCCTAGAGCAGCTATCAAATTTAAAAAATTTCAATTTGAAATTTTCTAAAGGCTCTGATGAAGTTGAAGTAGAAGCAAGTGACGCTGAATTTGATGAGATATAGACAGGATGTAAAGATGTTGAAGATAGGTCAACTTTGAGAGCAGCTTTTAAAGAAATATACTCATCATAAATTTCTTGAGAAATTTCGCCTGGCCTAATGAAAAGAAAAAAATTATATTATACTATTGAAATAATTATTGTTTTATTAATTTATTATAAATAATCGATGAATTAACAAAATATTTATAATTGTCAATTTTAAAAATAATATCTTACAGAGCTTCACATAATTTCTCCACGTTTTCTACTATTAATCGACGTTCTTCTTCTGCAGCTCGTTTGCAACTGTCTTTGGCAGTGTCTTCTATAATATACCCAACCTCTCGTTCATATCTTTTAAATAATGATGATGAAATAGCTGGTATATCCAAGCAAGCCAGAATTTTGCTCACGCACGAATATCCAACTCCAGAGTGTATAGCTCCTAAAATCAGATTTAAAAATTTGTAAATCTAGTTCAATATTTTCATTATAAGACTTTATTATTATTTTTATTGAATCTGCATATTAAATATATATATTATATATATCAGGGGCGCAACCAGGATTTTGGAGTATATAAATTTAGCAGCCAGAAACCGTCGTAAACTCATACACCTAACTCTTATTTGGGATGCCAAACGTCGATTCAAATTATTTCCAGCTTATGCATATTTACCTATTGGCCAGCAGAAGTCTAATTTTCTTGGGCTATTAAATTTATCAAATAGTTTTTTTATTTTCATTTGTAAATTTGTTAATTTTTGCTTTTAGGTACTTTCATTTTTTCCTTGACCCGGGGGGGGGGCTTCAGCCCCCTTATCCCCCCCCTCGTGGTTGTGCCACTGATATATATATATATATATATATATAATAATTTATTTTACTGCTATCAATAATTTTGTATTAAAAAAATTAAACTTACCTAGTGCAATTTTGGTATTTACGTCACTACATTTCACACCATCTTTAGATGTATGTTTCTTTCCAGTACTGACATGAGTTAATGTATAGCAATCTTGACATTTTATTGAAAAAATAGAATTCAAACCTAATCGCCTTTCATCAACAATATTTTTTAATAAAATATCTTTCTGACAGTGACAACAGGTTAGGTTATTCGCCAACTCGCCCACTTCAATTATTCGGGTACCTACATTAGCACTCTTAGTACACATTTTTTTTCGTTTTTTTCCTCATTCATTACCGCAACAGCTTTTAATCGTTTATTTAGAACTTTTTGATTAATAAATCGACTTTTAAAATGTATTTTATCATTCATTTTATCTGTCATTTTAATGTCATGTATAAAAATATTCAATCTCTTTCAATGTTGCCAAATTTCTCAAACGAGCACGGGATTGGCTAGATTTGGTACAAAAACAGCAAAAAGTGTTGGCCTTATGAACTATGAATCCTTATTGACTGTTCTATATACTTGAGCATTAACTTTTTGCTGGTATTGTCGCGAAACAACTACCTTAACACAAAAACGATTTCAAGAAATAGAATTGGAATTCTACACTAGTGCTTTTGTTATATTCTGTTGGCTGCAAATAACTTTTTATTTTTTACATTTATGAATAACTAATTAACTAGACTGTCAAATCTATTGAAAATGTATCATTCGATTCATAAAAGTTGAATTATTGATCTGTATTAATTTGTTGAAAATGGTATAATTCGTATGGAAGTTATAGTCCTTTTAAAAGCTCTCTCTATTTACTTCCCTGTTAAAAGGACAATTTTCAATAATTTATTTCTCTGTAATGGGACAGACGATCAACTTCAAATTTCGGGAATAAATATTTAATGCATCAATGATGGTAAAAATTTGAGAATTTTCTTATAAAAATGATCAACAGTCACGAACCTCCCTTATCCCCGGTGTGGTAAAAATAGAAATGATTTTTATTTATTTTTTAAAATAGAACCGTAGTTTTTTTTTAAATTGCCCTTGCGAAGAAAAATCTCGTAAAAATTCGAACGCCTAACCTTTTTACTAAAATTGAATTATTTATTCCAATTTAAATTAATTACATCGAATTGATTTGAAACCGAATAGTGTACCTTTAAATTAAAAATATGTGGCTAGGGGAGAGATGGGGGGGGGGGGGCAAGTTGACCCTTTGGGAGGGATGGTAACATTTTCCCTGTGCGACAGTTTCAGCAATTTTGCTAATATTTTTTTAAAAATATACATTATATATGAAATAATTTTTAATTTATAATTGGATGTTGATGAAAGCAGTCCACGGTGGTTTTAAAAAATAAGACTATAGAGGTTTTATTATTTTACATTTATTTGTTAAACCGACGTTTCGGAGATTTATTCTCTCCTTCTTCAGGGTAACACAAAAGTCAATGAAAGTAGTTCAAAACATAAATAATTACTTTCTGTCTCCTTTGACAATGCCAAAAAAACATTATAAAAATTTTTCATCTCGAATAGAAATAAAGTAAAAAGCAATTGATGATCAATATGTTAATCTTAGTTTTTTGGCATTGTCAAAGGAGACAGAGTAAGTATTTATGTTTTGAACTACTTTCATTGACTTTGTGTTACCCTGAAGAAGGAGAGAATAAATCTCCGAAACGTCGGTTTAACAAATAAATGTAAAATAATAAAACCTCTATAGTCTTATTTTTTTACAACCATCGTGGACTGCTTTCATCAACATCCAATTGCATATTTATACCAGTCCGTCTCCTAAAGAAAAACTCTATCAATTTAATTTATAATTTTCTAAATCGTTTTTAGTTGTATGCTGACTTCTATTCGTCGGATATATTGATTGCCTCTCCGTTAGGTTTACGTCTCATAATCGGGGCAGAAGGGGAGAGTAATCGGGATTATGATTTTCTTGCAAGTATTGAATTACTTGTGATTGATCAGGCAGATGTTTTCTTTATGCAGGTAATTATGTATTCTTATTATTCATTTATTTAATGACCCTAGAAATGATTCATTCATTCAGCCTGCTTCTTTTATTATTAAAAATATTTATATAACAAAATTTAATTATATAATATAAGATTTAATTTATTAAAAAAAAAAGTTAAAATACTAAATTGATCAACAAGCTCTTATTTTTAAATAAAAAAGCCTCTTCATCAGGGCCGTCTGTCTTAAGGCATGCAGGGGCCCTTTAGTTTTTAAAATTGAATTTTATGTGATTACCAAATATAGCACAACTTTACAAAAAAAAATTCCTTGTCTTAAGATTTATTTCATGATTTTTCTATTCATTTTGAATCAAAATAAAGGAAAAATAACCATATAAAGTTTTCTTTCGTAGTGGTTATAATAATAGTAAACGACGAAAAAGGCCATTTTGACCTATTTTCGAGTCCCAGTAGATATTAAACAGCAATATTTGAAATAAAAATATTTTATTGACGTAATAAAAAAACAGTTTCTCTTTGATTTTCAAATTACCACTTGTTTGTAGCTCAATTAGAATTCGAGTTATAAACAAACAACTAAGGCCTTATGTTTTTATCTATGTTTATTATCCTTTATAATCACGTAGTTTTAGTTTTTTACTTATAATTCGAGTTCTAATTGAGCTAAAAACAAGTGGTAATTTGAAAATCAAAGAGGAAGCTGTTTTCTATTACGTCAACATAATATTTTGATAATTAGTGTAAAGATTTAAGCATCTTTTTTTGAGTTTCTTTTTTTGAAAAAGTTTGAATTTTTTCAAAAATCAACCCGATTATATAATATTACGAAGTGAATTTAATTTTATTAAGGAAACAAATCAAAGATTTTAGGAGAAATATTTTTACATTGCATATCAGAGATGATTTGTTTCCTTAATAAAATTAAATTCACTTCGTAATATTATATAATCGGGTTGATTTTTGAAAAAATTCCATCTTTTTTCAAAAAAAGAAACTCAAAAAAGATGCTTAAATCTTTACACTAATTATTTAAATGAAGGAACCGACACTGAAAACTTTTTTCAGTTTAGCCTGATTTTTTACTATTCCCTTCGAGTTGAAAGGAGTGAAAAATTTGCTGCTTTATTTCTTATATATGTTGCATATCGGAGAGAGATTTGTCTTAAGGGTTTGGCTAACGGCCCGGCAAGCTTAGTTAGCGCTTTTGACCCCTTTAGGGGTTGAATTTCAAAAAATCTTGAAATTAGTTTTTAGATATTTTAATTTAGTATTTTTATAAGTAAAAAGCAAGTAGATATTTTATTGTCCTTAAGAGATATCGCATAATCAGTGAAAACATACTTTGTTCCCTTTGACCCCTTAGGGGTCGAATTTCGAAAAATCCTTTCTTAGTGACCCCTATGGCATAGATGTAATATCCTTTCCAAATTTCATGTTTCTATGTCCAGTGGCTCTTGCTGTTTTAATGATGAGTGAGTGAGTGTATCGGGCAAAGAATTTTATATATATAGATCAACTAATCAAATATCTCTGTTTTTGTTAATAGAATTGGGACCATTTGTTGCATCTTATGAAACATTTGCATATCCAACCGAAAGCAACCCATGGCACGGACATTTCACGGGTTCGATCCTGGGCCATCAATGGCTGGACAAAGTAATTACCATTTTTCATTGTTATTATTATTACGTATATGTACTAAAATTTGTACTAAACTTGTCATGTTTTTGATTTTTTTTTATAGATATTATCGTCAATCATTAATATTTAGTAGCGAACCATTAGCCGAAATTAATTCACTTTTAATGCGTCATTGTTATAATTATGCCGGAAACGTGATTGTAAGAAATCCTATCGAGCCAGGCACACTCTGTCAAGTACTAGTCACCGTTCCACAGGTAAAATACTATTGATATCATTTCTATTATTTGATTTTGCTTTGTTATAAACACTCGCAATAACAGTTTGTTTTGTCCTTGACTTTTTCGTGAGAATTTTTTATGAAATTAGAAAATCAATTGAAATTTTTATTTAAGGTAGTTGTTTCATAAACTCATAAATAAATAAATAAAACTCATAAATATATAAATAAATCTTTATTCCTCGACCTGCTTAGAGGCTAGGTCCTCCAAACATCAATACAATCTAGCTACAATACATTAATAAACATCAATACAAATTAATTACAACAATTTGGGGTCGGGTAGGCTAGGCGGTAGCATGTCTGCCAGCTAACCAAGAGGACACGAGTTCGAATCCGACTCGAGGCATCCGGCTAAAATCTGACCCCCGAGGTAGAGATAAATTTAAATAAAATAAATAGTATCGTAAATGTCTTATGGCTAGAAAGGCCGAAAAGCCAAAAAAAAAAAAAAAAATAGAAATGTATGCTCATTAACAAATAACATGACTATAGATTTCCATCAAAAGACAAAAAGTAATTTAAAAATTTCGCCCAAAAACCCGATACCAGGAGGAAGCGACGCATTAGCCATCCCGGCATTTGCCATAAGTTGTTAAGGAAACCTGGTCAAAACCTTAACAAGGATGGTATGACCTTTCTCTAGAGAATACTAGCAAAAAGTTAATGCTAGAGTATATAGAACAGACAATAAGGATTCATAATTCATAAGCCCAAAACTTTTTGCTGTTTATGTACCAATTCTAGCCAATCCCGTGCTCGTTTGACAAATCTGGCACCTTTGTAAGAGATTGAATATTTTTATATTAAAATGACAGATAAAATACATTTTAAAGGTCGATTTATTTCTATAAAAATCGTTTTGTTATTTTTTAACAAATGTAATCAACGCCTACGTTACTCCTTATGAAAATTATAATTTTGAAAAAATCTAGCGCATGCAGGCTTTATATATCCTTCGCTGGTTAAATAAATGCGCTGTTGCCAAATTGTTTTTAGTGTAAATTTTTTTTATACATTTTTCATTATTTATTCATTATTATCTCAGAAACTGTGTTGTAACTATGAATCAAAATTGTCTTAAAATATCTATTGGTTATTGTTTAATGTTGGCTTAGTTTTTTATCACAGCGGTAAGAAGAGTTTCTTAATTATAATTAAATAACTCTGATATCCCGTATAGGCAATGTATAAGCATCTGAAAAACAATCTTTGGAATTTAATATATTGTTCATAAATTTCGTTTTACCACCAATCGATGCATAAGTATTTAAATAATAATCTGTATAAATTTCAAAAAAATCTTAAGAAAACCTCTCTGGCGAAACAACTACCTTAAAGGATAATGAAAATATTTTAATTAACTTACCGATGAGCAGCTTCTCGAAAAGGTACTACGATGAGTACTTTGGGTCGAACAAGTCCTTGATCTTGATATTCCAAGAGGGAATCTTTCAATTCGGGCAACACTGTTCAAGCTTGTATATATTTTATCATAGAAATGTCAGATAAAGTACATTATAAAGGAAGATTTATTAAACAAAAATTTCTTACTAAGCGATTGAAAGCTTTTGCGAGCAATGGCTGAAGCGAAAAAATTACTAAAGTTAACCCACTTTTTAGGTTAAATAAATGCTTTGTTGCCAGATTGTTTTTAATGTAAATTTTTCATTATTTATTCATTATTATCTCAGAAACTGTGTTGTACCCATGAATTAAAATTTTCTTAAAAAATGTATTATTGTTTAATGTTGGTTTAGTTTTTTATCACAACGGTAAGAAGAGTTTCTTAATTATAATTAAATAACTTTCCGATATCCCATATAAGCGTCTGAAACTCTATTTTTGAAATTTAATATCTCCGGAACTATATTGTTCATAAATTTCGTTTTGCCACCAATCGAAGCAGAAGTATTTAAATAATAATCTATTTAAATTTCAAACAAATCCTAAGAAACCCATTTGGCGGAACAACTACCTTAAGAGATGATACATTGACAAAAAATATTCATTCATTCCATGGAAAAGTACTCATTTAAATAAAAATTAATAGGCATGTCAACATAATTACAATATAAAATGTTACAAATGTTTTTATTATACATTTATCATATTATGGTGTATTATTGTTTCAATGAATAACATGTTTCTTTTCTTAATAATATTTTTTTCTTCAATTAATTTGCCCTTCTTTTCATTTTAAAAAAATCGTTCACCCTATAATAATTTTTTTTTCTAGATGTTTCACCGGGTTGATGCGAGTTCCCCATCAACATGCCATGATTCTCGTTTTGAAATCTTAACCAAACGTATTTTACCAAATATGAATACAAATCATATACTAATCTATGTTCCATCATTTTATGATTATACTCGGATACGAAATTATTTAAAGAAAGAAGACATTAGTTTTGTCCAAATATGTGAATATTCTAAGGTAATTATCAAAACAAAATATTAAGGTTGTGATTGATGGAATATTATCCGCTTTCTTCTATAATAATACTGTCTGTAGCGGCTCGCTGTTGCTTTGGCTACGAGCCATTAGACACGGCCGCTAGATGACTCAGTCAGATCGTTGCGACACTTTTGCATGACTGATAATATTTCAGTCATGCTATAAGTGAAGCAATTCGATCTCGACTGAGCATTCGAATGGAAGGAGGGGCCAACCACCAACTAGTAGCCCCTCCCCCGCTAATTAAGCGGGTGGCGCCCAACCCGGCTTTCCACCAGGGCACAAACAACGCCCTGCACAAATAATTGTTAGGACCCCATCAACTTGGCGGGGGTCGCGGACACGCACCATAACGCACTCAACCTAGGCCCTAACACTGTCACCCCCTCCTTATCTATATCAAAGACTACTTGACTTCCAATCCATTTTATTATTACGCAGATGATAGAACTCCCTCATAACGCCCCTTCATTACAAAACAATTGCGTAGATATTTTTGCTTCATTTACTTTAGATTTATGCGGACTTAAAAATTGGAGATCTTATAAATAAATAAATAAATCTTTATTACTCGGCCTGCTTTGAGGCACAAGTCCTCGGTGGCTAGGTCAACAAACCATCAATAAAAATTAACTACTGAAATTAATAAACATAAATACAAATCAATTAAAAGAAATTACAAACAAGAAAAAGAAAGAAAAAAAAATAGAAATTTATGCTCATTAACAAATAACATGATCATAGATTTCCATCAAAAGACAAAACGTAATTTATATAATTCCGCGCAAAATCCCGATACCAGGAGCAAACGACGCATTAGCCATCCCGACATTTGCCATAAGTTGTTAAGGAAACCTGGTCAAAACCTTAACAAGGATGGTATGACCTCTCTCTACCTCACCTAATCTCTGCTTGCGAGAACTAAATAAAATTTTGCACAACTCTAGGACATTAGGACTTGACAAAATTTATAATTGATTTAATCATAGGGGGCAGAGGACTATAATCCCAAGTAGTAACAGACAGACTGTTCCACAAATCAATGCCAGATCCTACAAATGAATGTAAACCGATATTTTTCAAGAATCTTGGCTTACGAATCTTTTTTCTATGATCAGCTCTACCTAAATAATTTGGTTCCTGAAATCTATTCGTTATTTCCTCCCAACTCCTAAAACCCTTATAGGCTTTGAAAATCACTTTCAATTTAGCCCATTCCCTTCTCTCCAATAAACTAGACCATCCTAATTCATTAATCATTGAAGTGACACTACTAAACCTATCAAATTTACCAAAAACAAATCTAGCCGCCCTCCTTTGTACCATATCAATTTTTCTCTCTAATCGTTGTGGATGTTTGTCCCAAACCACAGAACAATACTCTAAATTAGGTCTTACATAAGTTAAATAAACTTTTGACTTAACTTCTCTAGATGTACCCTTCAAAATTCTACCAAACATCCCCAATTTCCTATACAGCCTTATTGACTATATAACTAATATGCATATCCCACTTTAAATTTGCCTGAATATGTATGCCTAAATATTTATAAAATTTAGATTCATTTATAATATTTCCACAAATGTAATAATTTTGAGGGTACTAAATCTAACCAAATTTGACTTGGAATGGTTTAGTTCCATTGAATTGGATCTACACCATCCTTCAATTTGATCCAGGTCATTCTGTAAAGTAAGGCTATCACAATCATTATTAATTACTCTATATACGACACAATCATCCGCGAAAAGCCTAATAGATGATTGCACGATAGAAGGCAAATCATTTACATATATATGAAAAAGAAGAGGACCCAGAACACTACCTTGAATCACCCCAGACGTGACATCTACTCTATCAGACAGACCATTACCCACTTTTACAATTTGAGTTCTATCCCTATGAAAACACCGAATTCACGATGCCAATCTGGGCTTATAGGATTGCACACATCTTTGGAGTAATTTAGAAAGCTTTTTAATTATTTCTTCATGTTAAATTCTATTATGATGTTCTATTCTCATAAATTTAACATTTTTTTTCTATTCTCGCTAGTTTTGATATTAAAAATTCCTATATTGAGGTGGTGGTCAGATTAATTATTTTAATTTTTTCGAGCCTAATAGAAAATTAAGTGGATATTGATGAGGCAGTCCAAAAAAAGAAGAAGATAATTTACACTATCTTTTTATTCATAAAACCGACGTTTCGGAGACTATTCCCTCCTTCTTCAGGGTTTTGAAAAGTCAGTGAAGGAAATCAATGCGGCATTCCCCTCTGTCTCCTCTTTCAGTGGCAGTAACAATAATATCTTGTATTTCATTCTCAGCAGAATTATAATGTAATAATTATTACCTACCACTGAAAGAGGAGACAGAGGGGAATGCCGCATTGGATTTCCTTCACTGACTTTTCAAAACCCTGAAGAAGGAGGGAATAGCCTCCGAAACGTCGGTTTTATGAATAAAAAGATAGTGTAAATTATCTTCTTCTTTTTGGACTGCCTCATCAATTTATTTATTTATTTATTTATTTTAAACGCCAATCGGCTTTATACTACATATGAATTAGTAACAAAAAACAAAAGAAAACATATATATATATATATTTATATATATATATGTATATATATATATAACAATGCAGATCAGATATATATATAACAATGCAGATCAGGATAATAGGTTAGCACTATGAGTCCACTTCTCAGGGGTGAAAAACCCTCCTGACATTCCTCACGAACGATTGATAGTCACCACCAAAAAAGTTTATATTTGCACAATTGTCATTAACTAGATCAGCTATGCGATCAATAGGCCCATTGCGGACGTAGCTCTTCGTGGATCTTTTACAGTCGAGTAGTCTATTGAGTCTAAGGCCTGGTCGAGGACATGTAAAATGGAACTGCTCCAGCAGCTCGGGGGCATCAATAAGACCATTAATAATTTTGTAGAAGAAGGACAGGTCAGTTACTTGTCTGCGAGCGATAAGGCTTTTGATATCAAGTTGTTCGTAGACATCATTTGTACTTTTGTCTTGAAAGCTAGTCCTTCTGATATAATTACAGAAAATACGCTGCACTTTCTCCAACCTGTTGATATGCAAGTCGAAATAGGGTGCCCAGATGACAGAATTGTATTCCAAAATAGGTCTGACAAGAGTTTTGAACAAAACACTGAGCGTGTGTGGAGTGAATTCCTTCCCAGATCTGATGACGACACCCAGCATACGACGAGCCCTCAAGATGATACTGTCAATGTGTTCCCTAAAGTCAAGCTTACTATCAATGACCACTCCAAGATCCTTCGTCGAGGCAACCACTCGCAGCTGCTGCTCACCCAATGAATATGAGACTGGAAATTTCTTGTGTGATCGTGAGAAGGACATGACGAGGCATTTTTCTATGTTAAGTCTGAGCTTGTTATTTTGACACCATTTCTTCAGCTCGTCTATGTCGTGCTGAAGGGAGGCAATGTCATCGATGCCCCTAACACTTCTAAATATTTTCAAGTCGTCAGCGTAAAGAAGAAATTCGGAGAGAAATCCACAACCAATATCATTGACAAAGACATCAAAAAGCACAGGACCAAGATGAGACCCTTGGGGAACACCAGACATTACCTCATATTCCTCAGAGGTGTGCCCATTAACTCTGACCTGTAGAAACCTACCTAAGAGGTAGGATCGGAGCCATTCTAATGCGTTGCCTCTAACGCCATACCCTTTCAATTTGTCGATTAGTAAGTGATGGTCAACCAAATCAAATGCCTTGCTGAAGTCGGTATATAATGTGTGCACTTCATGGCCCTGGTTTAAAGACTTCAAGATAAAGTTGACATAGCTAAGTAGGTTGGTAGCTGTGGATTTTCCGCTCAGGAAACCATGTTGTTTGGTAGATATTATGTTACGAAAGGCGAAAGAGACTTGTGGCAAGACAATTTTTTCGAATAGCTTTGCAAGAGAAGATTGAATACATATTGGGCGATAATTGGTGACCTCTGATTTCGAACCTGCCTTGTGTATTGGGCTGACGTAAGATAACTTCCATGAGGACGGGAAGATTCCGGACTGAAGCGACTTAATAAATATGTGAGTAATAGGTTCACATAATCCCACAGCACAGTTTTTAAGGAAAAGATTTGGCAATCCGTCTGGCCCTGCACCCTTATTACCGTCTAAGCTTGATAGACACTTAAAAACATCATCAAATCTGGTTTCAAACTCTGAGAGATTAGCATCTTGTTGTTCAGTGTTCTGCTCTTGGCATTGTGGGCTATCCTCAGTTGAATTGGAGTCATAAGTACTTTTGAAAAATGATCCAAAGAGGTTGCTGACATCGGCACCATTGGTGGCTGATAAGCTGCTCCAGGACATAGTCGCTGGGATGCTTTGATCTGTGCGTCGTTTGTTCTTGAGGAAGTCCCAAAATTTACTTGAGTTCAATGAGAGGGTACTCTCAACCCTGGCGATATAGTTCTTGTCCACTTTAGGGGGGGGGGGGGGGGGGCCCCCCCCCCCCCCCCCCCCCCCCCCCCCCCCCCCCCCCCCCCCCCCCCCCCCCCCCCCCCCCCCCCCCCCCCCCCCCCCCCCCCCCCCCCCCCCCCCCCCCCCCCCCCCCCCCCCCCCCCCCCCCCCCCCCCCCCCCCCCCCCCCCCCCCCCCCCCCCCCCCCCCCCCCCCCCCCCCCCCCCCCCCCCCCCCCCCCCCCCCCCCCCCCCCCCCCCCCCCCCCCCCCCCCCCCCCCCCCCCCCCCCCCCCCCCCCCCCCCCCCCCCCCCCCCCCCCCCCCCCCCCCCCCCCCCCCCGGGGGGGGGGGGGGGGGGGGGGGGGGGGGGGGGGGGGGGGGGGGGGGGGGGGGGGGGGGGGGGGGGGTTTTTACACTGGGACCTCAGATCACTAAAAGTTTTATAAGTATTTTTAGTCTTAGTAATTTTATACCTAGCATGTGCTGCTTTCTTCAGTCTGATTTTGTTCATCAACTCCTTCGTGAACCAGCATGGGAACTCACTGGACTTCCTGGTGAAGACAGGTACAAATTGTTCAATCCCGCTGTGTACAATCTCATAAAATTTATCGACTTTGTCGTCAATGGACTCCAGTTCATAAATCTCGATCCAGTTGGTGTTCAGAAAAAATACATTTAGAGCGGCATAATCAGCATTTTTATACGAGAAAGTAGGTGATTGAGCAACCCTCAAGTTGGGCAACAATTCGATGGAGACATCAAATGCAGGATGGTACTTGTCCTCTTCAATCAGTGCTGGAGATTTATTAATCAGTACGTTTAGGTTCGAATAGCATAGGTCGAGTGTCTGGCCATAATCATTGCATAGATTGTTGTGTTGTCCGCATTCCAAAAGTGAAAAATCATCATATAGTAGATTAGTACAATTTCTACGCGGTATACTGCTCGGCAGGTTAAAATCACCCAAAATAACGAGTTTACAATGTGGGAAGCGGTAACTAATGCTTGATATTGTGGTCAGATGTTTTTGGTATACCTCCTGGTGAGATCTCGGGGGATGTACACACATCCTATGATGACGTCACAATGCAGGCTCTTAACTTTGACAAAAATTTGTTCGACGGTGTTGTCATCAATGGTAACTGGTTCAACAATGATATGACGCTTAACAGCAATGAAAACACCACCACCTCGACTAGCATCACTTGTGGATTCATCTCTGTCCTTTCTATAAATATTGTAGGTGCTGTCTATCACTTCACCATCATTGATTGATGAATGTAACCACGACTCACTAATGCAAATTACATCACTGTGACAGGCAGCCGAGGAAGTAAAAAAGTCGAGAAGTTTGGTGCGCAACCCTCTAGTGTTTTGATAGTACAGGTTCAGATTAGGCCTCTGTTCGTGATGTTTGGGGGTCGTATTCTTTTTCTGGTTGACGAAATGCCGAATTCTTCACTATGCGAGGCACTCCATTAATATATCTTATAGTTCTACTGGTGTCGCCACTCCCGGAGATGTTGTCCAGCTCAGCCCGCAATGAAGAGAGATGATTAAGCTGTGCAGGTGTCAAATCTTGTTTAAATCGAATCCTATCTGTTTTGACCTGGATAAGTTTCCTAGCATCCTCAAACGTGGGTGTTTCAATTAAAAGTGGGCGAGTAGTGCCCGTTTTAGGCTTGCCAAGTCTACGAAGTTTAAGTTTAGGTACAAGATTCGATAGGTCTTGAGGCATGACAGAGGCCACTTGTTCATTGTCATCCTTTATGCGGTCCAAGCAATTAGATTTTAGCGACTCAGGGACATTGAAAGCGATCACTCTAGTTTTACGTTTAGCTCGTTCATTGATTTCCCCTACTACGTCTTCAACGTTAGTTTGGGATTCAAATCTCTCAATTTTACTTTCAATGTCAGAGACTCTGGTATCTAGTTTTACACTGCATTCGGTCAAAGACCTATTGTGCTCAGACAGTGCATGGATTTCTTCCTTTAAATCCTTTAAACTATCCTCAACTGCTTTCTTGAATGGATTAAAATATTTTTTGAACAGAGCATCAAGTCTGTCAAAATTCACATCATCCAATTCATCACATTCACTGTCAGACATAACCACACTAACCTCCTTGACGCATGAATCACATTTCCATTTGAGTCCATTCTTTTTCACTTGATTGGCAATCTTATTAAACTTAGGTTTGGTAAGATTAATACACTTCGAATGATACCAATTTTTACACTCAGTGCACATAATACTTGAAACATTATCATTAATTTGAGCGGAGCAAAATCCGCAAGCGTGTTTGGTGTCCGCCATCTTGTCTATCAATATCCACTTGATTCACTTATCAGTCCGACTCCAAAAATTACTCCAATCCTAATAGAAAATAATTAAAAAATAAAAATATTTTAATTAAAAGACAATGCATGATTTTCAATTGTAAAATGTTTCACTTTGATCTAATACCCTTTCTGTCACTATACATATATAATTCTTAATTAACATACTTATTTGTTTTGTTCATAGGACGGAAAAATATCTCGTGCTCGTGATTTATTTTATCATACAGAAAAACGATTTCTCTTATATACTGAACGGATGCACTTTTTTCGACGTCTCCGTTTAAAAGGAATCAGGCATATTATCTTCTATCAGCCACCTGTTTATTCACATTTCTATAGTGAAATGGTAAATTCAATGCAGGTAAATAATATTGATTATTTAAAAATACATTTTTTTTGAAAGAAATTTTTTAGCTTTCGGTTGAAATTTGGAACCCTTCCTATGCGCTAAATTTGTAAAATTTCATTGAAATTTTTTTTTTATTGATTCTGTATATAAATAAATACAAATCTTTTATAGAACAATCTAGAAACGCTTATTAAAAATCCAGACGTTTCAGAAGAAATTCTCCCTCTATCAATGGAAATTTGAAAACATAGTTGCTTTAAAAATGAATGATAAAGCCATAGAGTAATATAGAGTGGAAGGCTACCGTATATAGAAAAAGCCCTCTCTAGCGACTGCACTTAGCAGACTCTTAGTTCTTAGGAGCTATCCAAAGATCATAGAACATTCAAAGCCTTTGTCATAGATAAAAGATACATACCCTTTATGTTAAATACATATAAGCGTATTTTTTACTCTTGATAATGTCACCAAAATTTCCCCCGAAGAGAGCGGTTTCCGCCATTTTATTGCCCAATGGTTTTGCCCTTGTCTCGCCAGAGAGCTCTGTAACTCGTATACGCTAAAATACATTGGCTCCTTATGGAGCCTTCCACTCTACATTACTTCTATGGATAAAGCAACTATAAACAAATAAATATCTGCGAATTTTGAAAATAGAAATTGATACACAGATTGTCTTGGAGAAGAAATTAGCTTAAATAAAAATAAAAAATATAAATATTTAGGAAAAATTGAGTATTTTCCTCTAAAATTTTTTGATAAATATTAAAAAAGAGACTATGTTAATTTGATTTAGAAAAAATAGTAATTTTAGAAATGATCGAAATTTATAAATTCAATTAATATAACGTCAGATATAGACTGTTTTTCGAATCCTTAGCAATTTTTAGAGGAAAATAATTTTTACTAAGTATTTTTATTCAAAGTAATTTCATCCCCCAAGACAATCTCTTTCATTGTCTATTTTCAAAATATTTGTTTTCGCCAACTGTTTTATCCCTATGACCTCCAGAGACTGGAACTCGCTCCCTGCCACCATCTTTCCCGCGACTTATAACCTTCAACTGTTTAAGACCCGTATCCATAGATACCTTCGACCCCTGCCCAGCCCATAAAATTCTCTCTTCTTCTTCTTTTCACGATGGAGGGGTCAACCCAGGCCTTTAGGGCAGGGGTCGGCAACCTTTTGAGACGGAAAAGTCAAAAGTTACAATTTACAAAATTTCCCAGTTTTTAAAGAGCCACTAACATATTTAATTCAATATTACGGTATTTGATTAGGATTCGATACATATAAATTTGATTTTTGATTTAAAATAAAGCCGCATCTTCACATTGAAATAACCGCAAGTGGCTCGCGAGCCACGGGTTGCCGACCCCTGCTTTAGGGGATACACCTTTTTGTTCAAACTCTTTCTCTCATCATTTTCATTAAAAAAAGTCCAATACCAATGAAATTTATACGGGACCAATCGGCAACTATACTGAACCCAATTCGAAAAAATCATCGAAATCGGTCCTCATGGTAAAGAGAAATCGACGAACAAACATCATCAGAACTTGACCAAATTAATATGGGACCATTCCTAAGGTGTACCCCCTTTCCAATAAAAGAAGAATCATTGAAATCGGTCCATAAACAAAGAAGTTATGCGTGAACATACATAACAAAAAAAGGTCCAATATCAATGAAATTTAAACGGGAACTAGACTGAACCCAATTGGCGAAGAAAACATAGATACAAAAAAAAATTTAGTCGAATTGATAACCTCGTCCTTTTTTGAAGTCGGTTAAAAACTAAAAAAACATGCTTCTATAAAGTACAAAATAATGTAATACTTAATCAAAAAGCGTGGGACACTTTCTCGAAATTAATTAAAAGTTTCTGCGCCCCACACAGTATTACATTATTTTGTTCTTTTTAGAAGCATGTTTTTTAGTTTTTTTAAAATATAATTTATTAATAAACGTTTTTAGATTGATAAAGATAAGAGTAAATAAATATAATATTTAAATTTGATTTACTATGAGTTAAGGATACTAGGTCACTTATTTCACATTAAAATTAAAAAATTAAAAGATATAATTTTTTTCTTTTTCAATATATATATTTCGGGCTATCAACCCATCTTCAGGAAATACAGAAAGTAACTAATTCAACTTATTGAATAACAGGTTATATATATGTTTATTGAACAGAGGGAAAGAAGTTACTTTCTGTATTTCCTGAAGATGGGTTGATAGCCCGAAATATATATATTGAAAAAGAAAAAATTTTATATCTTTTTAATTTTTAATTTTAATGTGAAATAAGTGACCTAGTATCCTTAACTCATAGTAAATCAATATATTAAATATAATATTTATTTACTCTTATCTTTATTAAAGATGTTTCACCTTGCACCAACACCACAATCTCTACTAATTATGTTTTTAGATTGTTCTATAAAAGATTTTTATTTATTTGTATGAATTGATAAAATTAATTTTAGAGCGAGTATATGTACTTTCATAATAATTAAATTTCTATAAAATAATAGCTTAGATGACAGTTGAAAAGAAAAATAAGGAACCTCTTTCTTTGAGAGTCCTATTTGCCCTTAATCATAAATTTCCTGTATTTGATTCGATCGTGAATCGAAAGCAGGTGATTTTTGTCAAATATTAAGTGAAAATAATATCTGAATTTATATATTTCTAACTTGAAATAATGAAGTTAAATAAATTTATAATTTTCTCATTAATATATTAAAGAATAATTAACATATATTAACGAGAATTGTTTTTGATCGCGCTTTTTAAACAAGATATATATCGCTAGAATAATGCTGGTTGAAGCTATTGGAGTCTGCTTTCGATTCACGTTCGAATCAAATACAGGAAACTTATGATTAATTAATAGCAAACACCTAACATACGTCTGTCGCGCTGGACTGGGATATTGAATATATAACATCTCAGATTACAAATTCATTTGGTGGTCCATATCAGTGTTTGATATAAAAAACGTCATGCTGGCTAAACGCGAAATAACGTTGGATTATAGCTAAATGGATCATATCTTTTTCATTCTCTCTTGGTCCAGACTTAAGGTAGTTGTTTCGCGACAATACCAGCAAAAAGTTAGTGCTAGAGTATATACCAAAATGTCAAGATTCATGCCTGAAAACGTGCATTTGCGGCACGCATTACTTTTCTTATTTAATCAAAAGAAAAAAGCCGCTGAAAGTCATCGTTTGCTGGTAGAAACTTACGGTGAGCATGCTTTAACCTTAAAAACATGTGAGGTGTGGTTTCGAAAATTCAAAAGTGGTGATTTCGATGTGCAAGATAAAGAACGTTCTGGTAGACCAAAAAAGTTTGAAGATGCGAAACTACAGGAGTTATTGGATGAAGACCCAACCCAAACTCAAAAACAATTGAAAAAACAATACACCGACAACAAATGATCAATTTGAACCACGCATTGATCGAAAAACGTCCAGAATGGGCCCGAAGACACGGTAAAGTGATTTTACAACACGATAACGCGCCGTCTCATAAAGCAAAACCGGTCAAGGAAGCGTTGAAAGCACTTGGGTGGGACATATTATCGCACCCGCCGTACTCTCCAGACCTTGCCCCGTCCGACTATCAACTTTTCGCATCGATGGGACACGCGCTTGCAGAGCAGCACTTCGCCAATTTCGAAGAAGTTAGAAAATGGCTCGATGAATGGTTTTGCTCAAAGGACAAACAGTTTTTTTGGGATGGCATCCATAAATTGCCAGAAAGATGGGCAAGTTGTATAGAATCAAATGGCCAATACTTTGAATAAATAAATTTTCAATTTTCTTAAAAATTACGTAGTTTTTTTTCGAAAAAACCGGTAATGAATTTCCGGTACACCTAGTAGAACAGACAATAAGGATTCATAGTTCATAAGCCCAAAACTTTTTGCTGTTTATGTACCAATTCTAGCCAATCACGTGCTCGTTTGACAAATCTGGCACCTTTGTAAGATATTGAATATTTTTATATTAAAATGACAGATAAAATACATTTTAAATTTCTATAAAAATCGTTTTGTTATTTTTTAACAAATGTAATCAACGCCTACGTTACACCTTATGAAAATTATAATTTTGAAAAAATCTAGCGCATGCATCTTTTGCTGGTTAAATAAATGCGCTGTTGGCAAATTGTTTTTAGTCTACATTTTTCATTATTTATTCCTTATTATCTCATAAACTGTGTTGTAACTATGAATCAAAATTGTCTTAAAATATATATTGGTTATTGTTTAATGTTGGTTTAGTTTTTTATAATAAAAATAATTTTTAAGAAAAAAATAAAAACCGACTTCAAAAATTAAATGCAACAAATAAAATTCACTAAAGGTATAAAATAATTATTATCTTATTTAGTTACAACTAAACCACAAAATATTAACATGAAAATACTTTTGAAGTCGGTGCCAAGCAAACTATACCTATAAGTGAGCGTACCCGCCAAACGTACTAAGTAAGATCCGTCGAGTGCGATTCATAAAAGGTATATGTTTGGCACCAACTTCAAAAAGTAATTAAATTGAAAGTTTTTGCCTAGAGTAGCAGAATTTTTATATATTGAAGGAGACAATAAAAGAGTGTGTCTTCTGCTGGAATTATAAATTTTATTTATTTATAACGAGACTATAGTTTCGAGGGCTTTGCCCTCTTCATCAGTCTATTACAATGTATTCACAGGAATTAATTTAATTTAAAACTATAGTCTCGTTATAAATAAATAAAATTTATAATTCCAGCAGAAGACACACTCTTTTATTGTCTCCTTCAATATTCAAAAAGTAATTTCATGTTAATATTTCGTCGTTTAGTTGTAACTAAATAAGATAATAATTATTTTAAACCTTTTAGTGTATTTTATTTGTTGCATTTAATTTTTTGAAGTCGGTTTTTATTTTTTTCTTAAAAATTATTTCTATTTTTCTCTTTTTAGTGATGTTATTAATAGTGATCATATCATCAGAACTTGACCAAATTAATATGACACCATCCCTAAGACACCCCCTTTCGGATAAAAAAAGATCCATCGAAATCGGTTCATAAACAAAGAGGTTAGATCTAAACAAACCTAATAAAAAAGGTCTAATACCTATGAAAAAAAATCGAAAAAAAATGGGACCAATCGGAAGCTAAACTGGACACAATGCAAAAAAATATTTCAAAATCGGTTGACAATTGGCGGAGATATGAGGTAACATAGGCACAAAAAAAAAAAAAAAAAAATTAAGTCGAATAGAGAACCTCCTCCTTTTTTGAAATCGGTTAAAAATGGTAAGAAGGGTTTCTTAATTATAATTAAATATGTATGTAAATTTTCCGATATCCCGTATAGTGCAAATGCATAAGAGTCTCAAAAATTCTATTTTTGAAATTTAATATCTCCCGAACTATATTGTTCATAAATTTCGTTTTGCCACCAATCGATGCAGAAGTATTTAAATAATAATCTGTATAAATTTCAAAAAAATCCTAAGATAACGCATTTGGCGGAACAACTACCTTAAGACTCAGCAGACTCCAATAGCCTCAACCAGTAGTCTCGCGATATATATCTTGTTTAAAAAGCGCGATCAAAAACAATTCTCGTTAATATGTTAATTATTCTTTGATATATTAATGATAAAATTATAAATCTATTTGCCCTTTGCTGTATATTTTCATTTGTAAACTATTTTCTTTTTTAGGAAGCGAATCAGAATCCTAGAGAAGATGGCGGCTCCGAATCGGAGATGACGGTAACGGTGCTGTTCACGCGGTACGATGCCCGTCAATTGGCGGGCATAGTTGGGACTGCACGTGCCAAGCGATTAATAAATGCTTCAGGGAATGTTCACGTGTTCACAAGCAGTGAAGAAGTCGTCTAAAGTAAGTGATAAAAGCAAACATACCAATTGCCCCAACAGCGCGGTACACTTGGTATATTGGAATAAATATGATAATGTGATTCTGCAATGAATTTTAAATTAGAAACATGGAAATCTATATCTCAAATGAGAATATAAATGTTTATATATTGATTTAAACAGAGTTATATATATATTTATGTAAATACATCATCATCTATCATCTCTTAATGGTTAGATATAATCTATATAAATAAAAATGTACTGTTACGCTTAAGTGATACGTTGAAGGATCTCCGAAAGTTCTTCACCAATTTTTTTGAAATTTTCACACAACATACCATACAAATACACGAGTGTTTTTATATATAGTGTTTTTATAGATATCACACCTGTGGCAAATAAAAAATATTTTTTTCGTGGAAACAACGCCAGCGCTTCTCTTGGGGTAAAAGCAAACAAACAAGATGGCCGATAATAGCTTTTTGGAAATCTTTTAACTGTCAATATTAATTTTTGGTTAAGGGAACAATTTTGACAAGTAATATAGCTATTATCTATATAAATTTTAACCATAAAACGAGACGTTCCCTCCAGGGGTTAGTGACGCCGGGCCGAAGGCCCGGGCGTCAGCTAATATCTAATAAAATATAAACAACTATATTCAGAAATTAATTATATAGCAGAGACATGAATTATTTGACGGATTATAGTGGTGTTTCACAAAGAGGAAATAAAATAAAAAATTTAATTTTTTTTTTAAATTATATTTTAGAGATTTTTTTTATTTATCTCTATAGTACATATTTCGGGGTATGAACCCTTCATCAGGAGGTTTAACAAAAAAACACCACTATAATCCGTCAAATAATTCCTGTGTTTAATATTTCACTATAAACCAACACCGCTTTCCCTAAATGTTATATAGCAGAGGTTTTAACCTTTTTTTTGTTTTAATTGGATCTTATTAATTTAAATTTGGATTTATTAGTAGATATTAAATGCATAAAGAATTTGAGCATAAATCATAAAAATATAAAAGAAAGTTAATTAAGTGGTTTTTCAGTACCTGATTAGGATCTAAATCGTATGTTTCCTGTATTTGATTCGATAGAGAATCGAAAGCAGGTGATTTTAGTCAAATATTAAGTGAAAATAATATCCGATTGATATCGATATGATTAGGATCTTACTCTAGCTCGAAAATATCTGAAGGATCTTGGAATCCTAAATATATCGTGGGCTTCTTGCGAAAAGTCATTAACTAACATTTTCTTCAATTTGAGATAACCCAATTTCAAACTTAAGATTAGTTTTAAAAATACTTAAGTAGCAATTTAATTGTTTAGCTTTTGTTTTCTGTAATTATAAATATGATTTATATCTCACACAATTGAGTAAATTACTTTACATATACATATTTAATAAGTGAAAAAAAAATTAAAAATGAAAACCTCGACGCACGCACTTAGTGACTCCTTTCTCGCTATCGTAAAGTGCAAAAAGTCACTAAGTGCGTCGATTTTTGTTAGCAAAAGAAAAAATCGTTTATTATCCAATTTTCTAAAATTACCATATTTATAAAAAAAATCTAAAATTAAAAATGTATTCTCCGGGAACTCTTCGCCATCATCGTCAAGTCCAGGTTCTCTGGCAAGAAACATTTTTGAAAGAAAACGAAAAAAATCATTGGTGCTGGGATGAACCAGTAAAAGTAGTATTTTACCAACAGAAGATCCTACAAAGTCGAATTCGTCAGGAGTAAATGAGGTTAATTATTTATTTATTTATTTATTTATTATAACATTGTATCTGTAGGGCCATTTAGCCCCTTTATTGTACAATTTTAGACCAAAATATTTACAAAAAAATTAATTAATATAATACAAGAAAAAACAAAAAAATCAAAGGAAAGATACATACTAAATATATGAAACAAAAATAAAAAAAATACAAAATATATCGAAGGAGAGGGAGAAAAAATTTACAATATATAGGATATAAAAACAAAACAAAAATTACAATATATAGGATATGAAAACAAAAATTACAATATATAGGATATGCAAAACAAAAAAATTACAATATATAGGATATAAAGCAAAAAAAAAAAAAAAAAATATATTAGGCTAGGTGCCTGTGTAGTTCTGCTTCGAATACTTCTGGGCGCCCAATCTTCCTCAAGTTGAGTGGCAGTGCGTTCCAAACCTTGGTCGCCGTGACCTCAAATGAGTCCGCCATCATTTTGCTTCTGTGTGGCGGACAGACCAGAGCGCGCGCACGTGTTGACGGGCCACAGGCCAGTGTTCGACATAGGTAGTCCGGCGCACGTCCCAAGAGGACCCCGTACACAAACTTAGCATACCTATACTTCCGGAAGGCACCGAAGTTCATCCCCAAAATTCTAGTCGCATACTCAGTTACGCTTGCTCTGGGCTCCAGTTGGTAAACGTACCTAGCACAAGCATTTAAAGCAACCGAAAGACGTCGGCTGCTTCTGCTGTCTAGGTTAAAGTAAACTGAGTCGCAATAAAGGAAGTGGGGAAGAACAATGGCCACAATAATCTTGCGACGAACCTCCTCGGGCGTGAAGGGCGCCAGCCGGCGCAGGGGAACCAAGGCCCCATATACTCTACGGCAGATCTGAGTCACGTGGTCGCCCCAAGTGAATCGCCCGTTCAGATGGACTCCCAAATCTCTCACAGAATCTGAATAGGGGATCATAGATCCACAGACCCTAATCGGGGGAGGTGCCACCACTCTTCTATTTGAAATCCACAATGCTTGGGTCTTCAGAGGATTGAGCTGGAGTCCATTCACACTCGACCAATTAGCGACCGCCTCAATGTCGCGATTGATCCGGTCGACCGACTGACCCAAATTTCTCCCAGCACCCATATAAATTTGAAGATCGTCCGCAAACAGGTGGTATTTGCAGTTTAGCAAGACCTCGGGGAGGTCATTGATAAAGAGAGCAAACAAGAGCGGAGACAGAACTCCACCCTGCGGAACGCCCCTTCCCAATGCACTAAGTGAGGATGCCACCCCGTCTACTTCAACCCACTGATGTCTACCGACCAAGTATGAATAAATCAATCTACATGCAGACCCCGAAAAACCCGCCAGCCTGTGCAGTTTTGAAACCAGTAAGGTATGGTCAACTGAACCAAAAGCATTCTTGAAATCCAGGAGGACCAGAAACGCCGATCCACCATTCTCCACCAGAGCCCGACAATCATCGGTCACCCTCAGCAGCGCAGTTGCACAGCTATGCCGCGGTCTGAATCCAGACTGAAGGTCAACAAGAAGACGCGACCCAGCCAAATGGCACCTAACTTGCGAAAGCATAAGATTTTCAAATACCTTGGACATCACGGGTAGCACACTGATAGGTCTGAAATCCGAAGGATCACGAGGAGTACGCACCTTGGGAATCGGCGTCACTCTGGCACATTTCCAGCCAACCGGAAAGGAAGAGGAAGTGAGAAAAAAATTAAACATATCCACAACCACAGGAAGAATGATGGGCCAAAGCATACCAATAAAATCACGAGGGATTTCATCGCACCCGACCGCCCCAGATTTAATCTTACTAAATGCATTCAAAACATCAGTGCCGGTTACAGTAGAGAAATAGAAGCCATCTTGGTCTACAGACTCAAGACAAGCGGGTGGTCTAATGTCCCTCGGACTATCTCCCGCAAAGTAGTGACCCAGATCCTCGGGATCAATTCCCACGCGGATTGCGTTACCCTTAACAAAGCCATGCTTTTTGATGTTCTGCCACAATGTTTGAGATGGGAGGTTCGGGTTAAGATCTCTAAAAATGACGTGCCTTTTCTTATTTCTAATAAGTGCCTTGGTTTTATTCCTGAGCATCCGATATCTCTCAAAATCGAGATTAGATCCACTGGCTTTCCAAGCTCGATAAGCACCATCCCTAAGCCCAATGGAGCGTGCGATCGCAGAGTCGAACCATGGGGACGCAGATTTACGTACTTTGCGCCAGACGACAGGCGCAAATTCATTCAGAAGCATAAGTAGCCAACCATTAAACTCATTTAACATCAGATCAGCCTCTACATGAGAGGAAATGCGATACCAAGGAAGCTCAGACGCCCTATCAAGAAGCGACTCCCTACAGATAGTCTGAACTTTACGACCTGAAACCCAGTTTGAACGACGATCCGGCCGGGGAAGTTTATAACTGCACAGTAGCATCATGTGCGCCGAGACACACGGGACTTCTACAAGGTTATAGGCCAATACCCTGGAAGAATCACGCACAAGACAGAGATCCAGCAACGAGGGACGCCCATGAGCCGGATAGTGGGTCGGGCCAGAGTCAAGAATAGAGAGTTCTAGAGAGCAACAGAGAGTCCTAATATTATTAGCCGAAGCTGAGAACAGATCGCAATTAAAATCTCCTAATACTATAGCGTGATCAGAGGAGGGGATGCAACCTGCCAAGATATCTTCAAGATCCATAACATCAGAGTGGGGAGCAGGGGGGCGGTACACCACCCCCATTAATATGGATGAACCTCCAAATTTAATCTCGATAAATAAATGCTCGATGACTGCATTAGAAGAAAATGAGAGGACCCTATATCTCAGGTCAGACTTAAGATAAAATCCCCCACCCCCACCCCTCCCACGCCCTCTGTCATTGCGTAACAGAACGTAGCCAGGTACAGCCACAAGCGAATCAGGAATATCCTCCCGCAGCCAGGTCTCAGAGATAGCCATGGCATGGAGAAGACCGTCGTGTAAATAATACCTAATATCATCGATACTAGAGGGCAGGCTCTGTGCATTTACATGGCCCACTCTAAGAGCATCTATACTCCCAGAAAGTAGGGATCGAAAGCAAGGACCAGTAGTTGACTCATCCGAACTTTTACTGAGACCAAATTTTCTTAGATTACGCCAGAGTACAGTGGTCCCAACAGTTGCTGAGTCCAGTTGGGTAGCGGCAAACTCACGTTTGGCATTTCTTATCAAGACTTTAGTCTTATTTCGTTGTGCGCGAAAACGCTCAAAGTCATCCGACAACGTTTTTTTCCAAACCTTATAAAGAGAGTCACGTTTTTTAATAGACCACTTGATATTGTTGTTAAACCATGGAATCGGAAGACGCTTAGAAACAATTTTTTTGACCGGGGCT